>JAFJYJ010000082.1:1200000-1800000 GCA_019022615.1 Acacia melanoxylon
ACCGGTGTACCACCCTCTATCGATGCATCATTCTAACCCAGAATCAGTAAATCCATCGTCCCTATTCATATTTGATATCAGACCCTGATCATTCTGATAACCTTGATATCAGTCTCTGATAACTCCGATAATTCTGATAATTCTGATAATCGTCAGTTTGTACTGGACGACTATTCTGTCCTAGCGCAGAGCTTATATGAGGAGCTGGGCCACGCCGGATAAAACTCTGAGACCAACAAGGATAGGTACATGCAGTATTTGACTCATGTAGAGGAACTCCCGATACGATATTCCGTACCCGTTTCTGAGTAGACCGAATCAACCTGAACGAGGGGAAATAGTACGAGTGTCCGTTCGTTTGTAGTATTAGTGTGATAAAGTCTGCGATAGACTAATCATTGTCTTTTTAACCTAACGTTTTGTCCAAGGTACTATCTCTCTTAGAAGGGAATCTTCTTTAGACTTTGTATGATGCGGGCATTAGCATTCGTCTAAACTACATGATTATGCAAAACGTGAAATTTTGTTTTAATGGACGAGAAGTCCTGTGTTTTTAAATGGATGAGAAATCCTTTGTTTTCAAATGGACGAGAAGTCCTGAATTTTTTTATGGATGAGAAATCATTTGTTTTCAAATGGACGAGAAGTCCTGTGTTTTTAAAATGGATGAGGAATCTTGTGTTTTAATGGACGAGAAGTCCTGTGTTTTTAAAATGAGTGAGAAATTCTGTGTTTTATTAGACGCGAAGTCCTGAGTTTTAAAACTATACCTGAGTATGTGGTAAACGTAAATCGTTAAGATACATGTTTAGTAAGAAATCCCCTATGGTTTGATAAATAGTTATCTTACTTGCCGCGAAAATTTTAGTTTCCGATGCTTATTTTTTAGTTACTACAACCGGACCGCGATCGTGTCATTGAGTAGGAGGTATCTTGTGTTGTCATGGTGTATGGGCGCCATGGAAACATGTAAGGTATCTTGTGTTACCATGGTGTATGGGTGTCATGGAGACATTTTGATATCCGGTATTGACCGAGGTATATGGGTGCCACGGAAATACTATATATCAAAGTACAAAATGACAAGATCTTGACGGCCAAACCCGAGCGAATTCTCGAACATCAAGCAAAGCGGCCAACATATAGAGAAAAAATTCGGAGCGGTTAGTCCGAAGGTTAGTCCGTACAAAGTCTAAATTGGTATAGAGCAAATTTCGAGGGCGAAATTTTGTTTAACGGGGAGAAATGTAATATCCGGATAATTATTTATCCGGAATATTATATTTCGATAAATAATACCTATTTAAAATAGGTGAACATGTGGTTTCAAATAATAAGTAATAATTATCTTATTTTCTAAGGTAATTACTATGGAAATTAGGAAAGATAAAGAGCTAAAATGTATTTTTAGGGCATTAAATGGCCTAAAAATATTATGATAAATCCCAAGAGGTAGTAAAATATTTATAAAAAATTAGAAAGTATGTTGTCTCTAATTTTAGGAATTTTTGGGATAATTTCCCTTGAAAAATAATGAGGCAAAATTAAGTATTATTTTGGAATCATAAGTGACCCCATGATTTTTAATATTTTACATGGGATATAAAATACCAATGTAAGTAAAATAGTTGTGAGATAATGATTTATCCTAATTAAGAAAATTATCAAAAATTAGTAAGTGGCTAATCCGGTAATTAATGCGATAATTAAGGTATAAAGTAAATGAATTAAAAATAATTTAAATAATTATTTTTAATTGGAGAAATTCGAAATTATTAAATAAAAAAAAAGTAATAAAATATTTTATGCTTAGAAAAATAAATAAAAAATAAAAGAAAAAAATAAATGTGAAGGTAATTAGAATAAAATAATAATATAATGCGGTGAGTCGCCTTATAAAGACCGAGGGAAAAGTTAGAAATAAATTCTACAGTAAACGAAGTAAAAGTCTTTTCGATCGATCAAATTAAGAACAAGTGAATTTTTACACGAAGAAAGAATTTACTGGCGTTGTTTCCGCAACCGAAAACCCCGATTTCAAATAAGACGAAAAGTTGATCGGATAGAGTAGAGTCGATAGGCAAAGTGAGAACCTATAGAAACAATTGCGTCTTTTTAAACACGAGATTAAGTTAGGCAACAAAGCTGGACGTTTTACGATTGGTGAATTATTGTCCGAAGTTGGTTCTATCTAAGCGATTTTCAGAATCGGACGCGTTTGTCCGAATATCTTCCGACTCACCGGAGAATACCCGGATATGATAAAAAAGAGGATCCAAATAGATAATATGAAAGAGGATGAAAAGATCTTCAAAGTTACACGCCCGGATTTTTGAGTTTCGCGAAATCGCGCGAAACGGACACCGATCGGTAGCTTTATCGGCCGAGGCCATAAAGCAAGAGCCATCATGGATGACAACTCATCCATTGACTTTAGGGCTCTTAGATTTCGATCTTGACCATGGATGGCCAAGAGTGTTTTGTCCTCAAAAATGCGATCCTACGGTCCATATTCGTCAAGACCGAAGTTCGAATTATTTACCGTTCGCCATCCGTCTCTTCTATAAATACCAAGCTCCTCTTCTTCATTTCTCACACCAAAAATCTGCCCCTTAGAGAGAAGTTAGAGAGAAGTTAGAGAGAGAAGCTCGGAGAAAGTATGAGCAAAGTCTCGGGTAAGTTCTTCGGTCCTTAGTCTTTAGGTTAGGTAGTTCTTTCGGTAGATATAGTAGGAATGCTAGATTTATCTTTAATTTTTCAAGATAGTCTAGATATCATATTTAGGGGTAAATATGATATATATTTCGAAAATATGATGAGGGAAAAGATCTGTCAAAATTCTAGAGAGATAGAGCGAAAAACAAGCTTCCGCGAAATTCCGCCGATTAGGGGTTCGGGGAAAAATGGTAATTTGTACCTAAAATGCCCGTTATCTTGCTAAAAGTTGTTAAATATTATCCTTATAGGATATCCGAGATAATCGTACCATTGTCGAGCCATTGTTGCCGCCGTCACACCATTGTTTTTTTCCCATTGTCGGAAATTTACCGTTTTACGTAAAAGTACCGTTTTCCGTCAACGAAGGTACGTTCGCGTACTGTAACACTAACTCTGATATTTACTGTATACTTATATGTGATAGACGACTATACGAGTGAATTGTATAGATAACTTTACATGAGATGTGTACTGTTAGCATAGATAACTTTACATGAGATGTGTACTGTTGTTATATTAATCTTTCATCTGCTATATACTTATGTTTTGATTAATGCTATGATGTCTTCCATATGTTGTGTATGTAAATATGAGGTTAACCGTTACCTGAGGTCCGATGTGCATTTGGACCTCAAAGATTTAAAATAGCTTCGTGGTCGGGAGGACCGAGCGCCAAGAAGATAAGGGCAAGCAAAGACGCTTAGAGTCCCAATGTCGGAGGATTCCTTTTGTTGCCACGGCATGAGTGTTGCCGGGAGAGACACTTTTGTTGTTATTTACTATGAAAACTCTCGGTCATTGTACCGCACGTAAATCGCCCGGACTTACGGCAATTTGAATAAATGTATCAGTTACTCAATCGCTCCGATGCTCTACTCTGATGGAAAAAAAAATTATACTGCTTTCGAAAATGGGATGTTACAGGGTCAATGTAGCTCAAGACCGCATTCATAGAGTGGGAACCAGAGGTAGCAAAAGGATCCTAGAAAAAGCTAGCAATATTCTTAGAAATAGCATTTCTTTCCAATAAGCAGTTGCCGGAGTCATCTTTAATACATGATATCCTATTCATCTGTCTCCTTTTGATAGTTGAGAGGTGAAAGAGTTGAGAATTTTTATCCCCGACTTCTAGCCACTGGATACGAGAACGTTGCCACTAGTATTGTTCTTCTAAATCAAAAGTTCTCTCGTTGCCCTTTTAATGTTTGATATAGCCCAAGAGTTACTTGGATTTAGTTCACCTTGGGTAAGATTAGCCAACTGAGACTTCAACTAATTAATAAACTTGGCATTATTTGGGAATTCCTTTTTGCTCCAATTAAGTAAGTCCTTCCTGCATCGCATCAATTTACCAAAAAAGGCCTCCAAATCCATCTGGTCACAAGATGACATCACCTGCCAGCTTCCTTTGATAACTTCCAAAAAATTCCCGTGAGACGCCTATAGATTGATTCAAATCTAAAGACTCGAGAATTTCGATGGCTCTCAGCCTAACTTTGAATGAAAATAAGATGATGATCAAACCCCACCGGATCCACATTGAAAACCTGAAGATTTGGAAATTGCTCCCTTGAAAGCAAATTGCCAAAGGCTTGGCCGGGCTCTCTCTATTATTACACCAAGTAAAACATGACCCATTAATGCCAAGATCTTCAAGTGGCAATCAGCAACAAAGCAACACATGATTTATACAGAGCCAAACTTTATTAAATAGTGGAGTAGTACCTATAATGTTATGGCAAAAAAAAAAGTAGTATAATGTATTTTTTTGGATTAAGCTAATCTTTTCCCTATTTTTCTTTTGTTTTTCGCCTGGAAGTGACAATGTATTCATCAAAATTTCTTGATCCATGTCCATGTAATATAATAATATATGCTTTACTAATGCTTATTCGTGAAAGAGTAAGTTAAAAGCTAAAGGCGTACGTGTTACTTATACTTAATTTTCCACATGCCTGCCTTTTGTTGTATATAAATTCCATGTTTTATGAGTGATTTTGTTACAATAATTGCAAGAAATAGGAATAATTTTAATTTTCTTTTCCCAGGGAGATACCAAGTGAAATTACATCCCTCAAAGGGTTGTATTTTTTGAACTTGTCGAGCAATATTTTGAGCGGTAAAATTCCTCAAAATATTGGAAACATAGAATCGTTGGAGACCATGGACTTGTCAAAGAATCAGTTTTGTGGTGAAATCCCATTAAATGTGTCCAATTGAATTTCTTGAGCGAGCTGAACTTGTCTTACAGTAAGCTGAGGGGGAAAATTCCAACAGGCACTCAATACAAAGCTTGGATGCATCAAGTTTTGTGGGCAATGATCTCTTCGGTCCTCCACTACTGAAGAATTGCAATGATACGTGCAATGTCCCAAACCATGATCATGATGACAAACATGGTAAGGGAAATGGGATCAATTGGTTTTATGTGAGCATGTCATTGGGATTTATTTTAGGATTTTGGGCAGTTGTTGGTCCTGTGCTATACAGTAGGTCCTGGAGGTATACTTATTTTTGGTTTCTAGATTGCATGTGGGATAAACTTCAATCTTGTTGGTGTTAAGGTGGAAAAATTCAATTGTGTGATTGTACTTATGGCCTTACAAGTATTTTGTATCTTGTTGCTTCGACTTATCGTTAAATGATTATTTAGGCTTTTGAATGATATAAAGCATGTAAGGATCATTCCTATACTTCTAGCAAGAATGTTTGTTAATGTATTGTTATGTTGAAGATAACGTCTCCAATTTGTTCGTTGCTTCTTGGCGGAGTTGAGAATAATATATTTTGACAAAAAAAGAAAAAAAAGCAAATTAATAAAAAATCAAAGTAAGGCATGTTAATGAGGATAGTCTGAGTCTCAAATAATTTACCAATGTTGGTATATGAACAATTTTATTTTTAATTGATCAATGCTCCCAAAAATATTTAACGTAGGACATAGGTGGTCAATCTTTTAACTTTCAGTCTATTCTTTTTATAATTTGAATAAACTAGTATATTTATCGACTTAAAGTTGTTCTATTTTTTTTTTACTTTTTTTTTAATATTTCAATTATCATAGTCAATTTTCAAATATTTATGTTTTTATTTAATTTAATAGAATGTGCGGCCTGCCACAATTTACCGGCTTGATTATTATACACTCGGAAGCAATATCATTCACACCATGAGATTATCATCATTCCTTTATAGCATATTTTCATGCAATATATATTGTTTTTGTCAAGATGAGACACATTTTCCCCTGTTTTGTACTAATTAACATCATCAAGAATAAACACATTTTTCATAACCTTTGAATAATTAAAACTTAATTTTTACAAATTATATCTTTATTAAACATTACAAAAAATCATTAAATAAAACAACAACTTTATTAACTTACAATAATAATCTAGTAAATTTTATATTAATTTGCACTCATAATGGTCATACTATTATTATCCTTCTAAATGACAACCTACTAACTCTGGTGTCCTTACAAATTTGGATAAAGCTAATGGATGGGTAAGATGATAGCTGGCAATTGTACTATTTCCAGCCATAATACTGCTTTAATTTCATTGTCAAAACTCAATTAATCTTTTTCTTTCAGCAAGAATTTCAATTTCAGTCTCCGCGTGATGACTTATCATTGGCAAATTCTATCCAATAATTGAAGATGGTGAATGTTATTTTATGTTATTTTATTTCTTTTAAAAGTGAACTGTGTGCATTTTACAGTTTGAGAGAAGAGGAAACAAGGAGGATAAGAAAAAAAAAGGAGGAAAGCCGCGTGGTGCACAAAGGATTAGGAGAGGAAGTAAATGAGAAAGGGACGTCCATCACCATTAGCCTTTGTAGTTTGTACGTTCCCCAGGCCACAATCAATGCTTCCACATTTGTTTCATTTGTTGGGTCCTCCGTACAGTGCAACAAATTCACACACACACACATAATATTCATTTTAAAACGTCTAAAACATTATTTCTTTTAAAGGCATCCATATTCACAACAAAAAAGTTTGGCAATAAAGTGAGAATGATTTGGACAAGTTAGAAAATATCACACAAAGACTAATAAAATATATGAAAACTCTCAAACATCCATGGGATTGATTGAGACGAGAAGACATCATAGGCATGCAAGGAGACATCATAGTACAAAATGAGATTCCTCCATATTTGTCGTAGTGGGCCATTATCATCAATTTTTGACAGCAACACTATTTCACCAGACAAATTGAATTATCCCACTTCCATTAATTCTTAACATAAAAGACAACACTTCCATTAATTCATCTGTGTCAAAGAACTATACAGTACTACCATCGTCCATGATACGGACAAGAATGGCACATCTCACTCTTGATCATTTCAGTATACTACGCGTGTCTATACTTCATTGGTTGTACTTGTACATCATTATTTATAGAATCATTTGATGCAAACTATGAAAAATATATATTGGAGAAGTCTTATTTGACAAGTGAAGAAGTAATATTGACAAGAGAAAGATCATTGATAAGTTATAAAAATTGTAAATATACTATTATTTTTTATTTGGGACTTAAATAAATTCTCCCTTGTTTTTTAATAAATTGAAAAAGAGAGTAAACCAAACGATATAGAAGAGGTAAATTAAACTAGACTACAAATTATTACTTGCAATTCTTAATTTACACTGCTAAAAAAAGTTCATTTAACAATATTAATTAACGTTAGTTTTTCAAAAACAGAAGTTAAAAAGGGGTGGTGACATTTTTAAAATTTCGGCTTAATGTTCAACAACTGAGAGAAACAATAGTTGAAAGTTAAGCCGGAATTTCAAAAAATATGAATATTTGTGAGTTTCAACGATTATGTTTTTCAAAAAAAAATCTTTAAAAATATTTTTTGTAACTATTTTTTTAAAAAAGTCACTAAAAGTAATTTTTAAAAAAGTCGTTAAAAAAAATTACCACAATTATTTTTTTAAAAAAATAGTTGTTATAAATAAAAGAAGAAGCCAATATTAACTGCTTCCTCTTGTTGAAAAAGCCCAATACTCACAGCTATGGCTTAATCTTTTTCCTATTCTGTATTTGTTTCCCATTTAAGATCTTCCCTTAGGCTACACGTCTGGTTCCTCTTTTTGAACTACAAAAAAACCTTGCCTAAAAAAGAAGTTAGCCCAGTAATCTTTAGTGACTTTGTCTTTTTCCTTTTATGTATTTGTATTCCATTTCAGGTCTTTCCTTAGAGCTACACGTAAACCCTTTCACATTTGTATCACTCTACACTTTCAATATATACATCTATTTAACGCCTTATCACTCTGTGCACATGTTCGCCCTCTTTCAGTTTAAGGTTTGCAACTTTGCATCCCTCTCCCATTCCCCGTATTTTTCCCTGTCTGAAGCCCATTCAATACGAACACTCTACCCTGCTCTTTTTTCTTTCCAATCGGCAGCTTCAGCCTCCATCCTCTTGTCCAACGGTCTCTGTCCTTTAGGGTTATCATTGGCTTCCTCCTTTCTTCAAGTTCGAACTCAGTGGCTCCAAACGACATTTTGTTCGTTTGATTCATGGCCTTCTCTCCGATGGATTTGACATCATCTTCCCTCTCATGATGTAGAGGTGGCCAAGACGGTACTGGAGGGAAATGCATCAGTTACAATTCTGGGCTCTGAGTTTTGCAGTCAAGGGCTGGGGTGGTTTTATATTGTATTTTATTTTATTTCCTTACCGAACCGCACTTCTTTTTTCCCCTTCCTTTCCTTTATACGAATCTCCTCTGCAAACAGTGTTCCCAACAAACTATCATCAACTGCGTGTTTGATTCTCAGGTTTTGAAAGGTAGTTGCATCCCAGGAGGCTGTATCCCACATATCCCCACGTCATTAAACTCTGTTTACTTACAGACGAAGCAAACGCGTAACTATCTTCTGTTCATTATCTATATAACGCCAACAAGCCCCTTCCGTACCAATCAAATAGAAACCTCATCAATGTCTCTCGCTCTCTCTCTCTCTCTCTCGGATCAGCTGGAGACAAATCTTTTCAATAAAGATCGAAAGCATTATCTGGGAATGGGTGGCATCGGAAAACTAGGTAACCGAATATTGTGGAGGGACACATTCGCCAGTTGGATAGCCACGTTCTGACAGTACTCTTCGCATTTTGGAAAGGCTTCACATGTTCCTGGCGATTATATGACAGGCGTAATATATATAAATAGTCATGATTTAATTATATGCATGGACCACCTCCTATAATTTACCGAAGATGGTCCGCGCGAAAATTTTGCCTCAAATGCATTTTGTTGTTAGCTATGGAAGCCGTCACAACACAGAGAATGAGTTGTCAATATCAACATATAAAGTTCAAAAGAAGTTATAGAAGCACTGAAACATGGCTAAAAATGCCAAGAACTAGTTAAGGTTCTGGACAGCCCATAGTGAGGCAGCATGCAGTGAAGAAATACACCAATTTCAAAAGATGTGTTTAATTGTGTTCATTGATGTAATGAATGTTGTCGTTTACTTTGATTTTCTTCTAATTTTTAAAGGCCTGTCTACCTGTTGGCCACTCATCCTTTCACAACAAACCAGAAAATTACACTGAAATTGGAGGTGACGCTCAAATTTTCCGCAGATATCATTTAGGTTTCCAAGCTAGCCTTTCAAGATGACTTATCCCTGAACATTGGTTAGATTGTTCAAAGAAACGTCAGGAAAATGTTGTTCATAAGTTACTTTTTCTGACTAATACTTTATTTTTCTTTGAAAATATTCCAACAATTGTTTTTAAGCCTAGGCCAGTGATGAATTTTCTTACATTCGTAAAAATGTTGATGATCATGACTCAATTCTACCAAATGTGATTTCAACCAATTCCGTTCGCTTCTTTTCAAATACAATTAATTAATGAGGCATTGTTTGTAGGTCGAAAGAGTATTGAACTAGTGAATCAAGACAAACAACATGAAGTATAAATGCCATTTTGAGTGATATGCACCGCAAGCATCAGAGTTAAGTTTTTTTTTTTTTCCCCCCTTTTACATTTTGATTTTTTGAGAGTTGCTTATACCCACTTTCCTTGAAACAAGGAAGGGGTCAGGTAAAATTTGACAACTGAAATAACAATTTACTCGCAATGTCAAATCAGGAATGAGAACATGGATGGAGTAACACATATGCAGAAACATCAGAACGTTGTAAGGCAGCGGATCTGTTAGGGTGAAAAAATCCAAAGAGAGGAATTGAAGTGAATCTCATTACACTTTTTTTCTCAAATAAACATATTACATGCCGTTGTTACAGTGACAGTAAAAGATTCAAAATCCAATGTTATTATAATGAAAAAAATTAGGGGAAAATAGTGTCTTACCTAATTTGTTCCTTCTTCTTTACATGACAGACAAGAGGCAACCAAACATCAAGGATGAGGTCAGAGCCGCGAGAGTTAGTTTACCTGAAGGAGCTGCGAGAATCGGAAGCCAAGGATGAGGAAGCACGGATAGAGGGAGCATGGATGGACGAATGAACGGACGCGAGAATTGGAAGACAAGGATGAGGGAGCATGGACGGGCGGACGGAGCACAGCCGGAGGAAGCAATGACGGGCGCACGGAGCACGGACGGGCAGACGGAGCATGGATTGGCGAACGGAGACTAGCGGAGCACGGACAGACGGATGCGAGATTCTTGGCACGAAGATGAGGAGCATAGATGAGAGGACGTGCGGGAGTCTTGGTTTTGGGGAATGATATGATGGAGAGGATCGCGGTAGTAGTAGCAGTGAAATGAAAGGAGGGAGAGACGCATAGGAGTTTGGGTTTTGGCGAACACTTTAGGCGTCCCAACTATAAATTGGGATGCCAATAGTCTATTTTAGGCGTCCCTATTATAAATTGGGACGCCGTCCCAAATTTAAATTGGGACGTCGAAATACTTCTTTTGGTGTCCCTTTTCTAAATTGGGATGCCAAACGTATATTTTTGGAGTCCTATTTATAATTGGGACGTCAAAAACTTTAACATAATTACAAAGAATATCACCGTCTTATTTTTTACTTCCCTGTTTAAAAAAGGGACGTTTTTAAGGGAAATAATATATATATTATGTAGTAGTGAGAAAAGTTGGGTGATAAGGGAGGGACACAGGAAACTAAAAACTCTTGCCAAACATTTTTTAATGGGTCTCTATTATTTGGAGGCAGCTAGAACCTAGAATATCAGTATGGATCCTATAAAGCAACTTCCCTGCTGGACTTGCTTTTGTCGTCTTATCTCTTCAATTTGAAGAAGCGCATGTTGTCTATTTTTTTATTTTTTATTTTTTATCAAAAAAGCACCAAGAAAAATAATATATTTATATATAATATAGAATTTCTAAGAATGCATACTATTTATAAGCTGTTAACATTATAACTTACCTTAAACTCTATGTTAAGAACATGCTTATTTCATATTTAATCTGGTTAAATTTGCTTGCTATTGAAGCATTATGGTTGATTGATCATTAATCAAAAGGTGGAAACGTGAAACATAGAATGAGGATGAGAAGCAAAAGTGTGGAAGCGCGTCCACTCATGGCCACGGGTTTCCATTCCTTCGCATTACTTGAACAACCTGCTCCCAATAGTTGTTTAATTAATAATGATCTCAATCTAATAAAGAGCCAATATTTTTCCTTTTCATTTTTCTGGGGGCAAAAAGGCCATCTCTTCGTTCTGGCGCAGACTATACGAAGTGGATCTGCATTTTTGGACCATAATTGAATTGACAAACCTCTTTGAATTCCCTTCAAACATTCATTTCCATGGACCACCACCTCTATCTTCTCTCTCACACTCTCAGATGCTCCGAGTAATGGAACTGCATGTACAAAGACAGTGACGTGCTGTCAAACCAGTTACATATAAGGTCCACTCGTGTTCATTATTGAGAGGACAAGACATCATAGTACAAAATGAGATTCCTCCACATTTGGCATAGTTGGCCATTATCATCAGTACGTGATAAAGGGATATAGGAACAGCTGTCTCACTGCATATCTCGGAAATCACGTGATGCTCACTTCCATTTTTCTATTACATCTCTTGCTTTCATTTCTCTCTGCCTTCAGCAATGGCTGACACTCCCATTCCCAAAATGGCCTCCTCCCTTCTAATCATCTACTACATTCTCTTCTTCACTCTGCCTTTCCCTTCTTCACATGCTTACACCGCCCAGAAAACTTGCATCATCAAAATTTCTTGACACTTGTTGTCCATGTCTTTTTCATTGAGTCTATAGAAGACAAGACTTGCAAAAAGTGAAATACTTTCAAATGGAGAGAAAAGATGAGGAGTCGTTTCAATGATATAATTATGGAAAATTAGTTAATGTGGCTGATTACTTAGTTTATATATATAACAAGCTATATCTCCTAAGTATTATATATGAAACTTTTAATTGTGATAGTAGTATATATAGAGACATATAATATTAAGTAGTATAATTATGAAAATATGTTTATGGGATTATAAATGTTACACCCCTACTGGCCTCGCCTTCACAGGTGGCGGGTAGTGTGATACCTCTTATTTATTAAATCCAACTGTTACACTTTTGTAATAATATCACAAATCAGAGCAACATAGTGCAACATAGTGGTAAAACAGTTTGATCATAGTATACTTGATCGAACCATATTTTTATATGATTTTTCATGATTAAATTAGGATTCTTAATGCATTTTGTGAGACATTATTGCATGATTAGGCACTAATTTGAGTTAGAGACATTTGTATTGAATTAAGTGAAATTAGGGGCAAAATGTTCATAAATGGTTAATTATTCACGCAAATGATTTCTTAGACTTTTGATCCTACCTTTTGCTTAATCTTGCATTGTAGGTGTTTAAGAAGAAAATGGAGATCTTGAGGGTCAAAATTAATATTTTTTAAGACAGGTGAAAATTATAGAAAACGGCCCAAGAATTCCTCAAAATTACAAATCCATGAAGGAAAAGGAGCCAGAAAGCAATTACAGAAAAGGGCCCAGATATTTTGTAAATTTTAGTTCGGCCCTGAAAAGATTTTGAAACTTCTCACTTTAGTCCCTCCAGAAAAACATTTCACACTTTGCACTTAGGTCCCTGGTTAAAATTCTGCGTTTTGACCAGGGACACTTATTAGACCTAGCTGAGACGTGAGAAGGACCTGGAGATTAAATACAGGAACTAGCGCCGCGAACCCGGAGGTCTTCCTCCCTTCCCTACCTTTGGACCTTCATTCCTCTCGTCGGCGACACCACTCCCTCCTTCCGTCGCCGGCAAGTGACCACCCTTCCGCATCCATCTTCACACCCACTAGCGAGACAGTCTCGACATTACAGTGAGAGCAGAGGAGGCCGAGAGCATCAACCTTTCCTCACCAGCACCACCGTCAACCACCACCTCAGTTGAGACTCCAACCACCATTGCCTTCGATCTCTTACTCTCTCTCACTTTGTCACCACCGTCATCCTTCCATCGCAACACCACACTGTCTTCACCACGGCTTCCTCTGTTTCAGATTCACACTAGTTTAGAACCACAACCATCGGCACTCCACTCCCAGATTCGCCTTCAGTTTCTTCGATTTGGCCTCACTGACTCTTTCATATCATTTCTCCATTTTATGTTCACTTTCTCCATCGTTCTTCATGGTTGGGTTGTTTGAGAGCTTTGTGGGTTGAACCTATGTGATTGGATTTAATTTTGGTAGCTTGTTGGATTTTTATATATCTATTTCCTTATTGATTCAATGATATTGTGCTTTCTACGTGGTATTGTTAGATAGTATGATTGAATTGGATTAATTGAGTGGCGTGGTATCCATTCATAACAAGAGGAAGCAAGTTGCATTAATCTAATCCTAATCACACACTAAGTGGTTTTAAACAATATCTCAAGAGTTAGTAGTTAGCTACGGTAGTAGGAGCTACTATTGATTGAGAATATTGGACTCAAGTAGTATCTTGAGGTTTTTCATCTAGACTTAGTGAAAATTTACTCTTACATTTAATTGAACTATGATAGCCACTATCCATTTCCAAGAGCATCTTTTATACATTTCATACTCATTTTCATACTCTACTCCATTTTATTAAAAATACCAAAAATAATAGTTTAGCATTTAATAAATTGCATTTCTCTTTAGTTTATTAATTCAAAAATCCAAAACATATTTTTCCTCTTGTTTTAATTGCATCTTCATGGCATTTAGATTATCTAGGATTCAATAAAAGGCTCTTTAAGAGAGAGAACGATATTAGGTTTGCCTATACGCAATCCTTGGTTGTTTTTGATTGTGGACCCCAAGGCTAAAGACAAAAAGGCGCCCATCAATACTGATGATAAATTACAAATCTTGATTACAAAATCTAGAATATAATTACATAAAATTATTACAACAATTCTCCGAATATTCTAAAACTGGTCCAATACCTCCATTTGCTGATATCCGTCTGGGAGCTACATCCAATGAACTGTACCATATACAAATAACAACAGAGGCTGGAATCCCAAAGGATCCCAGAGTAACCGTTAATATCATATACAAAGTATGTAAGAAAACCACAAATATAAACCATAAGCATTTAGTAGGTCGCACACAGCGAGGCATAAAGCCTAATCCGGAACAAGTAGTTTCTATAGCACATAGCACAACTGCAGGGCACAACAAGGCCCTAGTCGCACATAGCAGGTCGCACACAGCGGATTCCAGTTTCAAAGCGCTTGGAAACAATAACACCAAATGCATACATATAGATGATAAAACATACATACAAAGTCATACAAAAGCATATGAGGATTAAGGTTACTACCTGGCAAACTTAAACTGTCAATTACTTTCTCCAAATTCTTTTAAAAGCTCCTGATGATGGCACTTCCTATGATTATAAATAATACTCTTCACTTTTGCAATTCTCCATAATTCAAATATTACTTTGAATAAATTATCATTTCAAGTCCATATTTTTCATAGTTATTGCCTAATCTTCCTTCTTAAGTCATATTCTTGGTTTAAAACTCATGTTAAGTCATTTTTATCAACTTGAGCAGAACCCCCCCTTAGGAATATTGATTGCCATAACCATCAAATATCATGAAACGAAGCTAAATCCAAGTCACAAAGCCATAAGGGTGTTAAGGAAGGTACTTATTACTTGACTTTGAGCTTTGTTTTCCTTGAACTTCTCCTTCCTTAAACTCCTTGTTGATTTCGGCCTAAGCTTCTACATACCATACATTAGTTGCTCATTAGGACCTTCAACATGTTCATGAAGATAGAAGGAAGTTTCGCAAAATACCATAGCTAACTTACCTTAGTTCTCAGCTTTGCTTGCTTCCTTCTTTCTTCTTTCACTTGAGCTAATCTTTACTCTCTCTCTCTTTTTTTCTCTCTCATGGCAACTTGGTGCCTTGCAAATGAGGGGAAGGAGTCCTTATATAAAGGACATGAGCCAACCAAAAATATCTCTTTTGACCAATTACCATTGTACCCCTTGGTCTTATCCTTTCTTTCTCTTGAATTTTCTCCCTTTTTCTAGAAAATTCTTGACTTCTCTTGAGTTCTCTCTCTTTGAATGAAATACTCATGCAAAAAGGGAGTGCAAAATGTCTTATATATGTCAAGAAGGCACTAAAAAATCCCCAAGTCAAATGACCAAAGTGCCCTTACAAAATATCCCTTAAACTTGGCTTATTTTGCAAGTTTTGTTGACTTTCTCTCTCCCTCCTTATTTTGGACGAATTTGATAGCTTATGGAGGAAGAATTTTGATCTTCAAAACACATTAAATAAGGTGTCCAAGTGTCCTTTAGAAAAATCAAATTAAATCCCATGAAAACACTTGGCCTCTTTTGGGTCAAAGTTATCTTCTAATCACATGCTTATTTTGTGGTTAAGAACCCTTGCCTAATAGATAAGATAATTAGGTGGCATAAATTAGCAATAAAATATGCACATGTGTCCCTTATCTTTTCCTCTTTAAATTTGATGTTGCCACCTTAGTAGTTTAGGTGTCCCCTTAATTAATTAGTTATGCATATGTGTCCTTATCTTTTCTCCTTTAAATATTATTTTGCCACATGGGTGCTTAGGTGTCCCTTGCATAATTATCTACCTTCCATGTGTCTACTTAGGTGTTCCTTTCATGATTATCCACCTTTCCATGTGTCCCCTTTACAATAATATTCCTTTATTAGCCAATTAGATGGAAACAAATATCATTTGCCTTGTTTTTAATGAAAATTCTATATATCTCAATAATATAATATTAATTAGCTTCATACAATAATTTACATGAAAATGGGGTTATTACAAAGTGTCCATAAACAATTCCCAAATCTCAAGGTCTAAAATTCAGGATATTACAATTATCGACAATAAAAGATAAATTCCATTAATTTAATTATTGTTATGGAAATAAATATCTGAAATTTTGTTTTGGATATGAAGGCAAAGAGTTGATAGTCTTATAACATAGTTATAACATAGTCGGTAAAGGAAAAACTCAAAAAGACAATTAAGAAATTTAAGAAACAATCAAAACATTTCTAAATATGATTTAAGAGCTTAATCAATCAAATATGAACAAACGTAAATTAAAGTAATCTAGAGAGATTATGAAATAATCATTAATATTGTGTATTTATTAATGGGTGGATCTGAACCGATCGGGTTTTCTCTAAACCGGGTATTACGAGTTTTTAAGAATGTAGTTGATGATGATTGATTGATGATTTTAAAAAATAATTCTATAATGCAAAATGGGAGCATTTGTTTATTATTTATCAATAACTTTCTTTACAATAGTACCTTCAACTTTGTTAATGGCGGTATTCGGTGAGCCTTATAAATATATCTAATATAACTCCAGTCTATCGTCTATAATAAAGTTCAGACAAAATATTATTCAATTTTAGAGGTGAAGGCAAAGAATAAAAATTAGAGACTAAAAAAATACGTCACAGTGTATGCGTGAATTTATTTTGAATTGATGTTATCAATTGAAGTAGTTGATAATCTTTTGGTTAAAATAACAAAAAAAAGTTTCGTTTCACTGTTTTGATAAAATAAATATATATAATTTTGATAGTAATTACAGGAAAGAAGTTAAATTTATTTGAAGTAAACATTACGATAAAAATATAATGTTTCACTTTTCTTAAGTGGAAAATTTTGCAAATGAATTGGTTAGAGAGGGATGGAAAAAAGAACTGTCACACAAATTAAACTTAAGGGCAATTATAATGACCATCAAAATATCATGATTCTTGTGAACCCAAAAAAAAAAAAAAAATCATGATTCTTGCTGTCTTATTGACACATCTCATATGGAGAAGAGATTTTTTTTTTGCTGTATTTTAATAAATTTATTAAGATGGAAGCTAAAGATTCTGTCTCAAAAATTAAACATCCTTAATATAAGATATTGTTTGTTATATAAATTAAGTTATGAATAAAATTTTATATTAAGAACCATAAATACAATTTTTCGCAGAGGGCCTCATTTTATTAAATTTTGTTGAAAATTAAATTATCACACATAGATTCAAAACAAAAATATTTGAGGTCAAAGACAAGCTTCAGATGTTCATTTACTTTTCTTGCGGGGAAAAGTTTGGCAATAAAATGAGAGTGATAGACAAGTTAGAAAATATCACACATCTAATAAAATAGGGAAAATTTCATATAGGTCCCAAGGAACGAAAAAATTACAAAAAAGTCCTTTGAAATCATCAAATTACGCTCAGGTCCCAAGGGACTTCTGTGTAATTATTTGTATGAAGGTTTTTTAATGTTGTTGTTAATACATGTATTTCCTGTTGTAAATACATGCATTTTCTGTTGTAAATAGCCAGGGACTTCTGTGTAATTATTTGTATGGAAATAAAATCTAGGTTTTTAAAAGTTGTTGTAAATACATACATTTCCTGTTGTAAATACATGCATTTTCTGTTGTAAATGGCCATATTTTAAATTTTGTTGCAAATGCAACATTTCCTGTTGTAAATCTATGCTTTTTTTGTTTGTTGTAAATGACCTCATGTTCAAAATCCGGTGTTTAAATGTTGTTGTAAATATACGCATTTCTGTTGTAAATGGTCGTATTTAAAAGTTGTTGTAAATATATGCATTTTCTTGTTGTTAATACAAATAATTACACAGAAGTCCCTTGGGACCTGAGCGTAATTTAATGATTTTAAGGGACTTTATTGTAATTAATTCCCTTCTTTGGGACCTGAGCGTAATTTTCCCAATAAAATATATGAAGACTTTCTAACATACACAGTAATACTCTATCATATATAGTACATGATAGGGACAACAATGGCACATTTAACTCTGGATCATTGTCAGCATGCTACGTGTCTATACTTCTTTGTTCCTTCTAAACAAAAATATCAAATATTTGCTTGTTGTCAGATGGAAGTTTCAATTTCATTATTGATTGAAGGGTTAAATAGTAAATCCGTCTCAATGCGTTGTCTTGGAAGTTCTTTCATGCTCACTGTCACCTCGAAAGTTTTAAAACATAGTAATATTGTCATTTTTCGTTAAAAGGTTAATGATCAACATTGATTTTTTAACAGTTTTGGGCAATATTGCTACGTTTTAAAACTTTCGGGGTGACATTGAATGTGAAAAAACTTCTTGGACAACATTGTTCCTCAGTGAAAACTTTCAGGGCAGATTTGCTACTTAAATACTTGTAGGAATTTCTCTCTCTCTCTTCGAAAAAAGAACAAATTAAATTGTAATGGGAGATCTTTTATCTTTTACCTTTTTGGATAAATTTATCTTTTACCTTTCTTATTACAAAGAAACTACCACTTAATTTTGTTTGGTTTTCTCCCGAAAGTTACAATGTATTCATCAAAATCTCTTGACATTAATTTGTTGTCCATGTCTTTATCATTGAGTCTATAGAAGACAAGACTTGCAAAAAATGAAATACTTTCAAATGGAGAGAAAAGATAAGGAGTCGTTTCAATGATATAATTATGGAAAATAATTTAATGCGGCTGATTACTTAGTACCAACAAGCTGTCAGAGAAGTGTTCAAAAAGAAGCTGTCAGAGAAGAAGTAAGTTTGAATCTCTACTAACTAGTTGCTTGAAGCCTTAAAGCTCAGCCTCTGTTTTTCCAGTCCGTCTTGCTCTCAGCAAGAAGTGCTGAACAACAACCATAGACTCCTCCCTCTCTTGAATCAGTTCTTTTTTTCCCCCTTTTCTTCCTACTTCACCGTATGTCTTTTATGGAATCTCCATCTCTACTATTTCCCTTCTCCTCTTCTTCGTGAAATTTTCTCCCTCCTCTTCACAGAGTTTCCGGCGTTTTAGGCTTTCAACAGGTCAAAAAAGGTAACCCTGGTAACCCACCTAGATCGACGGGTCAACCGAGGTAACCTTGCTCGACCCCAGAGCCGCCGCGTCAACTTCGAACGGAGCGGCACAGGCAATGTCCCTTTTGCAGAGGAAGTGAACGCTGCTTACAGAGAGCGAGAGTGCGGACAAGAGAAGAGACGGCATGGTTGTAGTAGCTGCGGGACACGATATTCCCTCTGCTTCTGTGCAGATCTTAATCGCCTCAAGAAAGGTTTGAGATTTCATGAAAATAGAAAGCTCATCAATGTCCTTCTCTCGCTTGGATCAACTGGACACAAATCTTCTGGGTAAAGATCCAAAACACTATCTGGGAATGGGTGGCATCCGAAAACTCAAGATAAAAGCTTTTGATTTAATTACGTGAATAAACCACCTCTTTATACGAAAGATGGTTGGGACTAATTATGTTGCCGCATTTTGTTGTCAGGGATGGAAGCCTGAACAATACAGAGAATGAGTCGTCAATATCAACATACATTCAAAAGAAGTTTTAGAACTAATTAAGGTTCTTGACAGTTGACACCATAGTGAGGCAGCGTTCAGTTAAGCAATATACCAATTTCAAAAGATGTGTTTGATTGTGTTCATTGATGTAATGAATGTTCTTGTTTACTTTGTTTTTCTTCTAATTTTTAAAGGCCTGTCTAACTGTGGACCACTCATCCTTTCGCAACAAACCAGAAAATTACACTGAAATTGGAGGTGACGCTCAAATTTTCCGCAGATATCATTTAGGTTTCCAAGCTAGCCTTTCAAGATGACTTATCCCTGAACATTGGTTAGATGGTTCAAACAAACGTCAGGAAAATGTCGTTCATAAGTTATTTTTTCTGACTAGTACTTTATTTTTCTTTGAAAATATTTCAACAACAATTGTTTACAAGCCTAGGCCAGTGATGAATTTTCTTACATTAGAAAAAATGTTGATGATCATGACTCAATTGACTGGTATTGAAAGAGCTACCAAATGTGATTTCAACCGATTCCGTTCGCTTCTTTTCAAATACAATTACTTAATTAGGCATTGTTTGTAGGTCGAAAGAGTATTGAACTAGTGAATCAAGACTAACAACATGAAGTATAAATGCCATATTGAGTGATATGCACTGCAAGCATCAGAGTTAAGTTTTTTTCCCCCCTTTACATTTTGATTTTTCGAGAGTAGCTTAAATTTTTGTAAGTCGCATGTACCCACTTTCTATTGTAGATTTTCCTTGAAACAAGGAAGGGGTGAGGTAAAATTTAGACAACTGAAATAACAATTTACTCGCAATGTCAAATGAGGAATAAGAACATGGATTAACACATATGCAGTATGCAAAAACAACAGAATGTTGGGAAACAAAGCTTGTGAAAGTGAAATTGCGTTCACAGCCCTCCCATCATGAGTGAGACGACTTGGACGCACCTCCATCAAGGGCACACCCTATTTGATCTATATCCCTCTCCCTCTCTAAATTAATTAATAATGTAATTTAATCCTCAATAAGATAGAAGTTTATAAATTGAATTTAGGACTCGACATCTCTTTCAGCTTTTTTATTTATATACTCGTATATAACAAGACAATATAATTTCCTAATTGAAGTGGCCGTCTTCACACTATATATAATGCCTTAACCATTGCAATAAAAATTTAGATTCCAATAATGCATAATCAAAATTTAAAGAAGACCAAAGTCACTTTAGAAAAATAATACATTAATTTTATAAAATATGATGTTATACAATGCTTTTCCTTAGTCTATGTATTTAAATGTTTCTGTGACGGTTAGTGTCAATATATAGACTTATAAAAATAGATTACACGATTGCTTCTCCCAGATACGTACCTTATAAACAGCTGCTACATGCATGAAGCATAGGATCATGTACGTGAAGGCTTATGTAGGAGCAGGAAGAGTATTCATGGCAAAATGAATTTTGTAACACCTCATTTTTCAAAAGCGAAATAAGAGAATATTATCAGAGTAGAGCATTAGAGCAAGTAAGAGAATACGTAACTAATAAGTATGTGAGCAGGAAGAGTATTCATGGCAAAATGAATTTTGTAACACCTCATTTTTCAAAAGCGAAATAAGAGAATATTATCAGAGTAGAGCATTAGAGCAAGTAAGAGAATACGTAACTAATAAGTATGTGGCTATAAACTAACAGCGGTGCATCCGGTCGGGTATAATAGCGGTACATTTATCCATGTATTGAAATTCTAACTATGTAGTAGAATAAATACAATGCCAAAATAAAACTCCAGTTGAGTCCTCAAGCGTGCTGCTTACCCTTGTCTCCGGCTCCCGATCCTCCAGATCCTGAAGCTATGGTAAGTGCTGAGATTCAATACCCATTGAATCTTAGGTAACAGTTAACCTCATGTTCAAGTAAAACAATATATGTATGACAGATATTCATAACGTTAAAGCATTAACCAATACATAGCACACAACAGATGTAAGGTTTTAACAACACAATAGTACATAGCACACATCACATGTAAAGTTATCCACGTTTGCACTAACCAGTGCTGTAACACCCCAAATTCTATAG
The DNA here is from genome assembly GCA_019022615.1 of Acacia melanoxylon. NCBI lineage: Eukaryota > Viridiplantae > Streptophyta > Magnoliopsida > Fabales > Fabaceae > Acacia > Acacia melanoxylon. The sequence continues at coordinate 1,221,648 of JAFJYJ010000082.1, forward strand.
CATAAATCGTGTTGGTGACACGTGGTTTTAGAAAATTCGACAGAGTTTGAGGTGCTACAACTCAGCGTGTTGCGGAAACGGAGAGCATGTACTAAAATTTTGAACAACGAGTAACTGATATAAAATAATCAGGCATATGTTGATGCCCGACGTATACTGGTATATTAAAAATTTCCCGAAGGAATATTCATGTGATACATTAATTCAAAGCTTCGTATAATTACAATTCAAAAATGTAATCATACCATCTTCAACCAAGCCTTAGGTAGACTTGGGGCGTAGAACCCAACACAATTAAATCAAATCCATTTGGCCAGGCTGGGTAAAGTCTAGTGGAAGTCTCCCTGAATTCACGGCGACTGATCGACTGAGCCACATAGACCGACCCTTTCTTAGTTTAAGCACCAAATGATTTGAAGTAACCCTATTAGATTCATGCCAGAAGGTAGGCTCTGTTAACCTTCTTCCTGCATTTGCCTTGACTGGCTTTGTCCTTTGACGTCCCGTTATAGCCCTATCTGCTTGTCTACCCGTGCCTTCTCTCGGCTCCATCTACTGGTGCCATCTCTAATTCATGATCCTTTCTTGAACTATTAGTTAAGACTGAGGTCCAATGCCCATTGGACCTCAGGTAACGGTTAACCTCATGCTTATGTAAACAATATATATATGATGAGATATTCATGGCATTTCAAAGAACAATCAATACATAAGCACACAACAGAGATGTATCCCAACAAGATACATAAGCACATAGTGAGATGTATCCCAATAGTACATAACCACACAACAGATGTATCCCAATAGTACGTAAGCACACAGCAGATGTAAAGTTATCGTCTATCACATATAAGCATACAATAAGCATTAGTGTAATACCCGAAAATAATTATTTATCATAAATATTGTATTTTGATAAATAGTACACATTAAAATAGGAGAGTATGTTGTCTCTAATTGTAGTAGTTTATTGGTTTGTTTTTGGTAAAATTTCCTTGGAATTTAAAAAGGCAAAAATCCAATTTTCTAATTAGGGATCATAAATTGCCCTATAATTATTAAATTAATACATGGTGCATAAATGACCATGTAAAGCCAAAAGTTGTGAGAAAATAATTAAACCAATTAGAAAAAATTACCAACAATTAGTGGATAATTCAATCTACATTAATTGAATTAATTTCATAAGCTTTCATAAAATAAAGTATCATAATTAAGTGAAATCTTAATTAATTCATAATAGACAATAAAATGACATGAAAATACTAATTCCAATTAAAGGGAATTAATAGCAATTTATGGACTATTAAAATAGCATTAAATTAAATAAATGGATTAAATTCCATAATTATGGTTAGTGCAATTAAAGAACATTAAATTAGGATCTTCTAACTTGATTAAAAATCAAGGACTAATGGAGATTTAATATTAGCATAACATGAGTAAATTAGCATCCTGATTAATCTTAGAACCAATCATAAAATCACAAATCTAATTAGTAAAACCTTAAACACCACATTAAGAGGACTAATCAAGGATTAAATCATTAATCCCTTTGATTAATTAAGGGGGCGGTTTTGGCATGAATAAAGGAGAGAGAAAATTGTTTAAAATATCATGATATTTATAATATGAGCACATGCAATTTTTGAATAAATATCTTCAATAGTAGAAATGAGATTTTTCTACCTAAAATGAGTGGCCAAGATTTAATCTCATAAAGTTAAATCTAATGGTCCTAATTAAGTACATAATTAACTTAATCCAAGTGAAATTAGATAAACCAATGAGAGATTAAGGGAGTACATCTTGTGATTAGCATATTTTAAAGACTAAGAGCACATGAGATTTTAAATAAGAATCTCCTATAAGTGGTTGGATATTTCTACCTAATTCAATATTAAATTTCATAAAGTAAATTTAATGGTTCTAATTAATCTTGAAATTAAGCCTAATGATAATTGATCAACCAATAGGAGCATAAAGTTGTGGATCAGATGAGGTAAATGGAACATAATTCAAAACTAATTAAAAGGGGGAGGTGGACGATTTTGTGGAGGAAAAAGGAAGAAGAAAAACAAAGCTTATGCAAGAAGAAATGTTTAAAAGATCAACAATAGTGAATGGATATTTATTAAAGTTAAACTTATCTATTAAGCAAGGGTTTTCTACTACAATAAAGGGCTAAGATTTGTGCTTATAAAGTGAAGTGCAATCCCATGGTTTAAATTCAAGATGAAGGCATAAAGTTTCTAGATCATTTTTGGATTGAACCACATGTTGCATTAGGTGTTCAAAATGGTACAAAAGGTGTAAGGGATATTTTGGAAAATGGAAGAGGATAGAATGGAGGGGGGGGGGGGGCGGTTTTCATGGTCCAAGGGTGAGGATGGGAGTTTGAAACATAACCAAGATCCAATGGCCAAGAAGCAAGATGAATTAGGTTTGAAAAATTCACAAGATTGCCATTTCAAAATTCTATAAATAGGCACTAAGACTCCACTCATTCCTCACACCAAACAATCAAGAGCAATCTGAAAATTGAGAGTAGTGAGAGCTAGTGAAGAGCAAGAAGGAAGTAGTAGCAAAGTTCTTCAAGGGTAAGTTCTCTAGTTCTTAAGTTTTAGCTTTTAAATTCATAGAAATTTATACTTTGATCTTAAATTGCTAGAAGCAACTTTATTTTCATGTTTTTATGGTTAAAATTAGCTTTATTTCGAAAAAATAGTGAGGGTATTCCTAAAGCAAAATTTCTGGAAGAGAAACATCAAAGTAACGAAGTTCTGGCAAAATTTTATCGGTTAGGCAATTTCTGAAGTTAGCTTTGTACAAGCCTTAAATCTATGGGAACATGAAGTCATTTTAATCTGAAATATTTTATGGTTAAAGTAGACATATAGACCTTTCCAAATATTCTTAGAACATGTTATTTTGAATTTTATACAATGAGATAAAAATTCCCAAAGTATGGCTACGTTTTCTGGGAAAATTCTGGATAGATCTTTGGAAATTGAAAGCTGGGAATTGTATAATGAATCTGGGTGAAGACCAGTATTTCTACTCAAAATTAGACATCTTAAATATTCCAAGAAATTTTACGGATCCTCGTTTCGATTTTTGTGGATTTAATTATGATTTTTCAAAGTTGATCAAAATTCTGCCCAAGAAAATCAGCATATGCGTTTTTATAAAATGTAAGGGCAAAATGGTAATATCAAACTATTAAGGGTAAAAAGGTCAATAGTGACCAAAATATCTCTTAGGATATTCTTTGTGAGGAAATAATGCGGAAATACTGATATAGGATATCTGGGAGGTCTGGAGTCGGATCAATAGTCAGGCAAGTTGGCCAATACACGGTGAAAGGTACGTACGCGTACTGTAACACTAACTCTGATGCTTATTGTATACTTATATGTGATAGACGATAACTTTACATCTGCTGTGTGCTTACATACTATTAGGATACATCTGCTGTGTGCTTATGGGATACATCTGCTATGTGCTTATGCACTATTGGGATACATCTGATGTGTGCTTATGTACTGTTGGGATACATCTGTTGTGTGCTTTTGTATTGATTGTTGCTGAAATTTCATGAATATCTGTCATACACATATTGTTTACATAAGCATGAGGTTAACCGTTACCTGAGGTCCAATGGGCATTGGACCTCAGTCTTAACTAATAGTCAGGAAAGGATCATGGATCAGAGAAGGCACCAGTAGATGGAGCCAAGAGAAGGCACAAGTAGACAGGCATATAGTTGTTACGGGACATCAAAGGACAAAGCCGGAAAGAAAGGCTTGTCAAAGCAAATGCAGGAAGAAGGTTAACAGAGCCTACCTTCTGGTATGAAACTAATAGGGTTACTTCAAACCATTTGGTGCTTAAACTAGAAAGGGTCGTCTATGTGGTTTAGTCAATCAGTCGCCGAGAATTCGGGGAGACTTCCACTAGACTTTACCCAGCCTGGCCAAATGGATTTGATTTAACTGTGTTAGGTTCTATGCCCCAAGTCAAGAAATGGCTTGGTCTGAAATAGTATAGTTACAATATAAATTCTGTAATTATATAAGTCTTGTATCACATGAATATTCCTTCAAGAAATTTTAATATACCAGTTTACGTCGGGCATCAGCATATGCCTGAGTATTTTATATCAGTCACTCAATTGTTCAAATTTTTAGTACATGCTCTCCGTTTCCGCATTACGCTAAGCTGTAGCACCTCAAAACTCTGACGATTTTTCTAAAACCACGTGTCACCGACACGATTTATGCTACAGAAATTGGGGTGTTACAATTAGAGTTAGTGTTACAGTACGCCGCAAACGTACCTTTCACTGCGTATTGGCCAACTTACCTGACTTTTGATCCGACTCCGGACTTCTTGGATATCCTATATGTTATCGTCGGATTATCCCTTTTCCAATAATATCACTGTTGGATCTGATTAGTTTTGATGATGTCTAATATAGATGCCATTATCCAGAGCAAAAAGCTTGCATACTACATTTATCTTATACCTTGACTAATTCTTATATTTAATGTAGTTGTGAAGGTTAAATGATAAAGAATGATCAAGATGGGAGATTGAAGAAGAAGGAAGAACTTGCTGAATATAATGAAAATATCATTATTCAAGTTACTAGATTGACACTAGAAGTTTCCACGATGATATGGAAGTTGGAACAACTCAAATCAGACTTAAAATAAGCAAAATAAAGTTTCGGGATGACTTAACTCGAGCCAGGAAGTTTACCTCGAGTTAACATGATTGCTACAGTGATTTTCGCCTCTGGGACGATTTGCCTCGAGTCAAGAAACTTGCTGCCTCAAGTCACCAGCGTCGAGTCAAGAATTTAGCTGCCTCGAGTCAGATGCACCTTCAGCACACTCTATTTCACGTTCAGCTCGGGTGAGGTCTGGTAATTCGATGATATCTCCCAAACCAGAGATCGGATTGAGGTGAAATCGGTGGTATATGAAACTAGACTCCTAATGCGTCATGTTGATATATAATTCAAGCCAAAAGGAGTTCAGATGAGAGATATATGAATTCTACAAGTTGGCACATCAATTCATGCCACACAGCAGACCAAGCTTTGGTGTTTTGAGTGTATCTCACAAAATACAAATTCAATCGAGCTGAAATTGATTCCATTTGAAAGTAGACTCAAAATTAGTTCCATCAAGAGTTGAAACAGACCAAACAGAGTTCGGACCAAGGAGATATGGTCTTCGAAAGTTGACACTCGAAATTCTGGATTCATTTCAGCATAGCTTCGGTTTTCCTTCTATACACAACCAAATGAAATGAAACCAATTCCATATGATTCTAGACACAACAAGGGTTTCATAGAATTTAGAAGAAACCAATTTTGATAAAGTGCCTCCTCAAGTAAAAGAAGTCAAGAAGCAACGTGACTCGAGCCAACCAGAAAGTCACCCCGAGTCTAGATCAGCTAACAAATTAAAGTAACTCAAAGAGGAAGCAAAATGACTCGAGCCAGCTGAAGAACCTCGAGTCTAATGGAAAACAGAAAGTTAGAAGAATGGAGAGCACTTTTTACCTCGATTCAGTAAGTGTGCCTCGAGTCAATATTTCAGAACTTCATTTCTGCATTTTTGAAGTACGATTAACTCGAGCCAGAATTTGTTTCAACTTGAGCCAAGTGAAGCCAGAGCAATTAATGAAGAACAAATCTGTTGTGCAACCTCGAGCCAAGGAAGTATGTGCCTCGAGTTGGGTGACTCAAGCCAGGACTCTGTGCACCTTGAGTCTAAGCAAAGAGTTAGATACTTGGAGAAAGGTTTTTGCCTCGAGCCAGTATATCAGCCTCGAGTCAAATACAAACAGAAAGTTAGAAGAATGAGGAGCAGCTTTTACCTCGAGTTAGTGAGTGCACCTCGAGTCTCAGTCATTCATTGCAATTGATTATATTCTGTGTTCAACTCGAGCCTGAGAGTTAGTTGCCCCGAGTCTATAGACTCGAGCCTAAGAATTGTCTGCCTCGAGTCAGGTTCACTTTTGAACTACTTCATTTGCTCAGCGTAACTCGAATCAACAAGAATGATGCCTTGAGTCAATGAATTCGAGCCAAGATAATTTCTGCCTCGAGTCAATTACACAACTGGAATACTCTGCCCACATTTGACGATGATTTAACTCGAGCCAAGCTTTTCTATGCCTCGAGTCAGTATGACAGCAACTTAGTAGCAGTAACGTCTCCGAGAATCCCAAAATGATTCTTATCAATTGATTTCTGCTTGCTATACTTCTCAATGCTATTAATCATGTTTGTTAGCAAGTTTCAGATGATCAAACGAAGGATTAATATCATATTATCAAAAAGCAGATGATTACGTTAGAAGCTTAAACGATAATATTTCTCCAACGGTCATATTCGCTCACAACGATCATATCCAAACCTGGAAGAATTGCTCAATGTTCTTCATTGACTATAAAAGGAGAACCATTCAAAATGGAAAAGATGATGATACGAGCTTGCACTGTCAAAATGCTGATATTCTAAATTCAACATCTATACGCACTCTGTTTCTCAATGTCCATATAGTTTATAGTAGAAGAGTGAAATGATTATGTACTTCAGTGATTATTATTCATCTACTTTGTGAGAGAGTCCAAACACTTATTTGATTATTTGTTTAGTGATCAAATCTCAAGGTTGTGGAACCTTTGAGAGTGGGTGTACAGTTACAACTTGTAAGGGGGAGTGGGTCTAAGAGTGAGAGGATCATCCTTCGTTTACAGAGTGTATAATTGTATCCTTACAGTGTGTAAGGGGGAGTATCTCGGTAAGAGATTGTAAAGGCTGCACAAGTGCCCGACTAAACTTGTGAGGTTGTAAAGGCTTTTCTCTTGTGCCCGGTTAAACAAGGAGAAAGTGGATTGAAAATCTCAAGTGGAGATTGGGGACTGGACGTAGGTCAAGGAAGGGCCGAACCAGTATAAATCACAGTTTGCATATTCTCTTCCCTTATCTCTTACATTTCCAGTATATGCTTATTTGAATATCTAAATGTCAATTTACAAGTCGCGAAAAGATTTTCAAAGTTCTGAAAGTTTTATTAGACACCCAATTCACCCCCCTCTTGGGTGATAGCCAGGTCTTACAATCACAACTAATATTCTATCTCTTAAAATAATATCAAAAGGGATATTTCCACCCATTTTGACATTTCTACCCTTGGTGTATTCATTATTACAATTTTGCCCTTACCTTTTCTCAAAAAACGCAATACTGAATTTTTTGGGCAGAATTTTTGATTAACTTTGAAAAATCATAATTAAATTTAAAAAAATCGAAACGAGGATCCGTAAAATTCCTTGGAACCCTTAGGATGTATAATTTTGAGGAAAAATACTGGTCTTGCTCAAATTGTAAGAATAATTCCCAGTTTTCACGTGTTCATCCTCTGCCCAGAAAAAGTTTAGAAAACATAGCCCAAATTTGAGAATGTTTATCTCCTAGCACAGAACTCGAAATAATACATTCTAGGTATATTTGAAAATCCCTATATGTCTACTTCAACCATGAATTTTATCAGAATTTAAAAACATCATATTTAACATAAGATACCAGCATTTCTATCACCGACTCCAGAAATTGCTAACCGATAAAATTTCGCCAGCGCTTCGCTACTTTGACTCTCAACTCCCAAAATTTTGCTCCAACCCTTCCTCCATCATTTTTTTTGAAATAAACCCATTTTTAAACTCAGAAAACATGAAATCTAAATAATTTTAGGAGATCAAAGATTAAAACAACAATTTAACTAAAAACTCAAAAGCTAGAGCTCAAGAACTTACCATTGAAGCTCAACTCCTTCTTCCTTCTTGCTCCTCAATTTTTCCCTCTCACTCTCACTCTCACTACTCTACAATCAGATTGCTTTGTGATTTTTGGTGTGAAGAATTGAGGAGGGGAAGCCTCCTATTTATAGGAAAATAATGAAGGTTAAGGTGGTCATTAACCAAGTAATCCAAACTTTCTTTCTTCCTTTAAACCATTGGATGAAAACCACTTTATCAAATCACATCTCACCCATTCATGTTTGGCCGACCTCCATGCTCCCAATCAGCATTTGATGTGTTTCTTTTAATTAAGAATATAGCATTGATTATTTAATTCTATCCAAACTCCACCACTCCTTTTTTTATTTGTCGACATGCACATTCTCTTGGTCATTTAACAAATGTTTTTAATTAACAAATAACTAATGGTTCCATTTTCTAATTGGTGAGTTGAAACTTTGACTTTTCAACCCAAATAAAGTATTATCTCTTCTTCATTTCCTACCATTTTGTGCAAGGCGTGAATTAATAAGCTGATCTTTGGGCCAAGTAATAATGTCTTTTTTGTAACATCCCATTTTCAAAAGCAGTATATATATATTTTTTCATCAGAGTAGAGCATCGGAGTGATTGAGTAACTGATACTTATATTCAAAATGTCGTAAGTCTGGCTGTTTACAGTAACGGTACATTGTACCGAGTGTTTACAAAAGTAGATAACAACAGAAGAAGTCTTCAGCCGGGTCTCTGTGCGGTCTGCTTGCCTTTCTCCTCGGTCCTCGGTTCTCCTGAACCTGACGCTATGTTAAGAGCTGAGGTTCAATGCCCATTGAACCTCAGGTAACGGTTAACCTCATATTTACGTACACAATATATGGACTACGGACGTTCACAACATTAACAGCACGTGAGCCTCATAACAGATATACTACGCACACAACCAATGCAGATATATCGCTCCCAGCGTACACATATATCGCTCCCAGCACACAGAATCAATGCAGATATATCGCTCCCAACGTACAAACATATCGCTCCCAGCGCACAGAATCAATGCAGATATATCGCTCCCAACGTACAAACATATTGCTCCCAGCGCACATACAGTTATACTCTAACATCTATTTGCACTCAGGCAACATAACAACTATACGCAACCAATACACATAGCACATACATGCATATCATAAACATCAGCATTAGTGTTACAGTACGCGAACGTACCTTCGTTGACGGTATTTCAGTACGTTTTACGAAAAACGGTAATTTTTGACAGCGGTGCAAACAGCGGAACAACAACGGTACGACAACGGTACGATTATCTCAGATATCCTATAAGGATAGTATTTATCAATATCTAGCAGCATAACAGGATTTTTAGGTACAAATTACCATTTTGCCCCTAAACCCCTAATCGGTGGAATTTCGCCAGAGCTTCGCTACTTTGACCCGATCTTTCAAAAATTTTGACATGTCTCTTTTCCCAGTGTATTTTCGAAATAAATACCATATCTACCCCTAAACATGATATCTAGACTATCTGGGAAATTTAAAGACAATTCTAACATTCCTACTATATCTACCGGAAAAACTACCGAAACTAAAGACTAGGGACCGAAGAACTTACCCAGGGCTCCGCTAGACTTTCTCCGGGCTCCTCCTTCTCTCTAACCTCTCTCTAAACTCGGTTTTGGGGTGGAGAAGAAGTGAAGAGGGTGAAGGCCTATTTATAGCAAAAGTCTTGGCACTATTCATCACTTTATCGATCGGTTTTCGGCCGTTGGATCGCACTTCGACACGTGGCTTCATCCTTGCCATCCATGTGTTGGATGACATCATCCTTCTAGAAGAAGATGATGTCACAAGCTTGCTTTATGTGACTGTACCGATAAAGTTCCCAGTTCGGTGTCCGAAACGCGCAATATCGGAGAATCTCAAAAATCCGATAGCAAGGCACCGAAGTTTTATTCTTTCTCTTCACAACTACTTGGGTTAACTAAATTTTTGACTCCGTTACGGGTATTCCGTAGTCTGCAGAAGATTTTCGGATAAACGCTGTCGGTTACGGAAATAACTTTCGATAGCACCAGCTTCTGGACAAAAATTCACTGGTTTATAATATGTCCTGACCTAAGAAACCTAATCCCTGGTTTGTCACAACTATTTCGTTTTCTATAGATTCTCAATTCTACTATCTGCTATATTTCTGATTTATCCTGTATCTTAATGACTCATTTGGTTTCAGAAATGACTTCTGAGATAGCCCACTCCGAGGTAGAAATTCACTGGTTTATAAAAAGTCCAGATGACATAGACTAAATCCCTATATTTTGGTGTAGGATTTAATTTCTACCCGTTCTCGAATGTCCCTGTTGGCTCTTTACCAAATATATTATTATTAAATTCCAAATATCTAGATATTATTTGAAATAGGCATAACCCTTTTCACACTACTTTTCATTTATTTATTTATTATTTATTTAATAATTTCGAATTTCTCCCCTTAATTTAATTATTTACTAATTAATTTACTTATATCTTAATCTAAACAATTAGGTACTAATTACTTAATTAGCCACTTACTAATTGTTGATAATTTTCTTATTTAGGATAAATTATTATATCACAACTATTTTACTTACATTGATATTTTATATCCCATGTAAAATATTAAAAATCATGGGGCCAAAAAGTGCTTTTAATAATATTATATTTATGCTTCTCTATTTTTCAAGGAAATAATCCCAAAAATTCCTAAAATTAGAGACAACATACTTCCTAAGTTTTGGTCAATATTTGTTGCCATATGAGATTTATCATAATATTTTCAGGCCATTTTATGCCTCATAAATGCATTTTAGGGATTTTAGCTCTTTATCCACCCTAATTTCAATAGAAATTACCTTAGAAAATAAGGTAATTATTACACTAGTTTTGAAACCACATATTCACCTATTTCCAATAGGTATTATTTATCGAAATATGATACTTGTCATAAATATGATTTTTAGGGTATTACATTTTTAATGACTTAATTAGGTGCTTAAGTATTCCATTAATGTCAAATGCCAATTTACAATTGGTTGCTTATTTAAATCAAGTGTATTTATGTATTATTAACCAAGTATTATTTCATTTTCTTTGGGCTTAATTATTTTTGAATATAATTAGCCCTCTTTTGATGCTTTTAATTTGTCTCTAATTAATTAGAAGAATTTGTGCAATTAATCCTAATTAATGCAAGCTAATGTTCCCATTATTTTCTAATTGACACTTAATTTAATTAAGTTTTTTTCTAGCTTTTCCTTTCTCTTTTGTATTTTAAAATATCTATAATTTCATGTGATATTTATATCACATTTAGTAGCCCCTAAATGATGTCTCATAATTAACCATTGGTTAATTAATTTCAAAGTGAAATTTGTATAAAATTATAATCAATAGATTATAATTCTTTGAGACACATATTCATCTTTGTATTTTAGCAATTATTTTCCAAAATACAATGTTTATAAGAGTTATGAAAATTCGGGTATTTAATGATCCCTAAATGAAGTCTCACAATTGTCTATTAAAATTCAAGAAAAAATTGCCCAAAAATTATAATAAATAAATTACAAAATTTGAGACAACCTACTCTCCTTTATTTATCAATTATTATTTATCAGAATATAATATTTATGATAAATAGGATTTTTTAGGACCATTCTTTTTTATATTATTTATCAGAATTTGCTTCAATTATTATTTATCGAATATAATATTTATGATATATAGGACCATTCTTTTTTATATTAGATCACCAATTCTAAATTTAAGACTTAGTTTACTTTTTTGAGAGATTAAAGAAACCAAAAAAAGTATTTAATCATATATCAGTTTATAAGTCAAATAAATTAGTTTTAAGAAAAAAATAAATAATATAAATATTTTAAAATAATTTAATTAACTTCCTTAATATTAAAAAAATGTCAACATTTTGCTGGGGATAATTTGTAAGCCATAAGCCAAAGGATAAGGCCCTCTTTGCAAAGAAATCTGAAATCGCATTTCCATCTGAATAATAACTTTTTAATTATATTTTAAATTTAAATTTATTTCTATTTTACCCTCATTTATAAATGGTTATAAAAATGTTTATACATTGTTCTTCACTTCTTTCTTTTCTCTACATTTAATAGGGATAAAATTATAATACTATTATTAATTACTCTCTATGTGGACTTAATTACAGAACAATTTTTCTTCCAATTTGTAACACCCCAATTTTCGAAAGCGAAAAAAAAAATTCATCAGAGTAGAGCATCGGGGCAAGTAAAAGAGTGAGTAACTGATATATCATTAACTGTGGCGTATCTGTTTGTTCATAAAGAACGGTACATTTTTCGAGTATTACTACGGTACATATCTAAAAATAGAAATCTTCAGTCGGGTCTCGCACGTGTTGTTTACTCTGTTTACTTTTGTCTTCGGTCCTCGGTCCTCCGAACCCTGAAGCTAAGGTAAGAGCTGAAGTCCAATGCCCATCGGACCTCAGGTAACGGTTAACCTCATGCTTAAATATGACAATATATACATGACAGCAACAATCTACAAAAGCCCATAACAGATGTATGATTAGAAATACATAGCCACGTATGTAAGATAATAACAACGTATGTAACATAACCACGTATGCTACAACAATAATTAGAACATAACCTCGTATGTGACATAACCACGTATGTAAGTCTTAGTCGATGAACACGACAATCATATATAATCATACAATAAACATCAGAGCTAGTGTTACAGTACGCGAACGTACCTTCGTTGACGGATATCGTACGTTTTGACAGTAGGAGATCACAGATATCCTATAAGGGTAATATTGTCTCTATTAATTCAGAAATATTATTTCAAGAGATATTTTGTCTATATAAGACCATTTTACCCCTGGATTAATTATTTTCAATTTAATCCCTTTTAATTGCTTAAAAACGCCATTGTTCAATAAATGGACTGATATTTTACCTAACTTTGAAAAATCATAACTAATTCTACAAAAATCGAAACGAGGAGCCGTAAAATTCCTCGGAATCCTTAGGATGTCCAATTTCAATGAAAAATAGTGGTTACTGCCCAGATTATATAAACAATTCCCAGTTTTCGCAACTTCATGCTCTGCCCAGAATTTTCCAGAAAATATAGCCCAACTTTGAACATTTTTATCTCCTAGCACAGAACTCAAAATGACATGCTATAGGTTTATTTGGAAAGCTCTATATGTCTAGTCTCTCCATGAATTGTCTCAGAATTTTGGCATAGCATCTTCAACATAAGATACCAGCGTTTTTGAAATTGTTTTCGGAAGTCGCTAACCGACAAAATTTTGCCAGAGCTTCGCTACTTTGACCATAATCTTACAAAAATTTTGCTATAACTTTTTCTTCATCATTTTTTTGAAATAAATACAATGGTAACCATAAAAACATGAAAATAACACCATAATTGGAAGATTATGAATCAAAACAACACCTAAGCTATAAATCACAAAGCTAGAGCTCAAGAACTTACCTAGAACTTTGCTCCTTCTTCCCCAAAGCTTCTCACTCTTACTGTAATACATTGAAAATATTATGATAAATATCATATGGCAACAAATACTGACAAAAACTTAGGAAGTATGTTGTCTCTAATTTTAGGAATTTTTGGGATTATTTCCTTGAAAAATAGAGAAGCATAAATATAATAATATTAAAAGCACTTTATGGCCCCAGTATTTTTAATATTTTACATGGGATATAAAATACCAATGTAAGTCAAATAGTTGTGAGATAAGAATTTATCCTAATTATGAAAATTATCAACAATTAGTAAGTGGCTAATTAAGTAATTAGTGGCTAATTGTTTAGATTATGATATAAGTAAATTAATTATTAAATAATTAATTTAAGGGAGAAATTTGAAATTAATAATTAAATAAATAATAAATAAATAATAAATAATAAAATATTTTATGCTTAGAAAAAAATCTAGATATTTTGAATAAAATAATAATATAATCGGTAAAGAGCCAACGGGAGATATGAGAACGAGATAGAAATGAAATTCTACCTCAAGATATAGAAATTTAGTCTTTTACCACTTTGGACCTTTTATGAACCAGTGAAATTCTATCTCGGATTGAGCGGTCTCGAAGTCGTTTCGAAACCAACGGCGTAATTAGGAGTACCGAGATAATTAAGATAAGGCGAGATAGTGCTAAAAGTGACTTATAGAAAACGCACCATGTTTTTCAAACCAGGGATATGGTTACTTAGATCAGATCATATTACGAACCGGTGATTTTTTCGCAAGAGGTCGGTTCTATCGGAAGTTATTTCCAGAATCGACGATGCGTTTGTCCGAAAATCTTCGGCAGATAACGAAATACCCTTAATGGGATCAAAAATATAGTGAAACCCAAAGTAGTTTTAAAGAGAAAGAATGGAACTACAAAACCTAGTTCCGGATTTTTGAGATTCGGCAAAATTACGCGATTCGACACCGATCGGGGAAACGCTATCGGTAAGTCAAAGCACATGTGATGTCATGCATGACATCATCTTCTTCTAGAAGGATGATGTCAGCCAAATAGGTGTAAGGCCAAGATCGAGCCATGTGTCAAAGTGCGATCCGACGGTTGAAATCCGATCTGAAGACAATTGATGTAATTCCAACCTTGTCCCTCCCTTCTTCTATAAATAGCAAGCCTTCCTCCTCTCATTCTTCACACCAAATTCGAAACATAGAGAGAGGTTTTAGAGAGAGAAGCTCTGGAGAAAGTCTGAGCAAAGTCTGGGTAAGTTCTTCGGTCCCTGGTCTTTAGTTTCGGTAGTTCTTTCGGTAGATATAGTAGGAATGCTAGATTTATCTTTAAATTTTCAAGATAGTCTAGATATCATATTTAGGGGTAAATATGATATATATTTCAAAAATATGATGAGGGAAACGATCTGTCAAAATTCTGGAGAGATAGAGCGAAAACAGCGAAGCACTGGCGAAATTCCGCCGATTAGGGGTTCAGGGGCAAAATGGTAATTTGTACCTAAAATGCCTGTTATGATGCTGAATGTTGATAAATATCATCATTATAGGATATTTGAATTAATCGTCCACATTGTCGTATCATTGCTTGCGGCGATGTCGAGAAAATACCATTTTTCGTAAAACGTGTCGTTTCATCGTCAACGAAGGTACGTTCGCGTCTTCGTAACACTAGCTCTAATGTTTATTATATGATTGTATATGATTTTTGTGTGGTAGTGTACGAGGTTATGCTATATACACGGTATGTTACATACGAGGTTATGTCACATACGAGGTTATTATTGTTGTATCATACGAGGTTATGTTACATACGTGGTTATTATCTTGTATACGTGGTTATGTGTTTTTAATCATACATCCGTCTTTGGACTGTTGTATTGATTGCTGTTGTCGTGTATATGTAGTTGTATTTAAGCATGAGGTTAACCGTTACCTGAGATCCAAATTGCAATTGGATCTTAGCTCTTATCATAGCGTCAGGTTCAGGAGAACCGAGAACCGAGGAGAAAGGCAAGCAGGCTGCACAGAGACCCGGCGGAAGAATTTCTTCTGTTGTTATTCATTTTGAAAACTCTCGGTCAATGTACCGCTTCTGTAAATCAGCCAGACTTACGGCAATTTGAATAAATGTATCAGTTACTCAATTGCTCCGATGCTCTACTCTGATGAAAAAAAAATACACTGCTTTTAAAAATGGGATGTTACACTTACTTTCTCTCTATATTTCTGCTACTACAAGCTTTGTGCTTGATGGTGAATTGGTGAGGATTTATGAAGAGCCAAAGGCCCTGTTTATAGCAAAGGTTGGGCTAACTAGTTAGCAGCTTCTAATCAATCTTAACCCTTGGATTTAACTTTAGTAAAGAAGCTTCAATCTCACCCTTTAATCCCCCTTAAACAGCCACCTTCTTCCCCTTCTTTCCTCTTCATCTTTTTCTTCCCAAATGCTAATTTAGTTAGGTGTAAGTTAGTGTTTTTCTTGAGAATTCATTTCCACTTTTGGAATCACAATTTTATGACTTGATTTAAGGTATTTTTAACCTTTGTTTTCACAATAGTATGAATCTCAAAAGTTTACCAAAATCACTTTTGAAACCACTATGTTCAAGCTTGAATTTTGCTTAATCATAATATCTACTTATATTTGTTACTTAGTTCATGGATTTCAAGATATGATTTATTTTCTATCGGTTATCATTTACTTGTGTCTAGAATTTATCCTAATGGTTTTTATCTTACCATTCATTAATTAAACATTAATTACCTTTATTACATAAGCTTACATCACAATTACCCCAAAAGTCTTCTTGTATTTATTGTGTGATTGGGACATGCATGTGCTTATATTTTACACTGTGATTATATGATTATTATTATTAATTGTAATCTCATCCATTTGCCAAGAGTGAACCGTGGCTTGCTTCTTGTTTTTAGACTATTCACATTGTGCTTTATTTATCTCACAAAAACAAGAAGAAAGTCCTCTCATTGGTTGATAAAATTCCACAAAGATTACACTTTATGATATTTAATTAGAGCCTTAGGATTTAGCTTTATTGAAATTAATCCAAGCCCTAAATATGTGTTGAATAATCCTATCTACTATTAGTAGATTTAATCTTGTATTATGTGTGTTCTTGGATTTGATTATTTGCTTCATCTCCTTTCCTTTTTAATTATAAGAATTTTCGCCACTTTTGTAAAAATATTAGGGAATATTTATTCAATCATATTATAATTTCTAAGATAGTGTTTTAGGGGTTTTAAGCTTAATTGATGGCTTACTATATTAAATTATGGTCATAGGATATTTATTTTATGCTAATCTTGTGCTTTTATTAGCTTTCAATCAATAATTATATTGGTATATTCTTAATTATGTCTATTTAATTAATTAATTAATTAATTTCGAAAATTAATGTTAATATTTTAATTATTGCAAATTTAATTGCCCATTCGTATTTGAAAATTTTCCCTTATTGAAATAAGTACTTTAATGTCATTTAATCACTCTTTATGACTTAATTAAGATTATTCTCTAATATACTAATCTTAAGTTATGTTATGATCCCTAATATAACTTCAAAAAATTTAGTCATTTGGTTGTTTTAATTCTAAGTAAAAATTGCCTAGAAAATAGAACAAACACAATTCAAAAATTGAGACCACATATTCACCTATTTAAAATAGGTATTAATAACCAAAATATTGTATTAATATAATTAATAATTTTCCGGGTATTACACAATTTCAATATCCCATGCTACTCTTAAAAAAATGGGATTTGGGAAATGGAAAAATGACAAAAAAAGAATTTTGAAATTGCAAAATCTCAAGTTAGGGTTGTTATCAAGAATTAATAAAGTAATGATGAGATCTGAGAAGCAATTTATAACTCGAGAAATACCTGATTTGTTATATTACGATTTCAAAATTCTTTTTTGGTCATTCTCCTTTTGAAAATTCATGCAAAAACCCATAAAATGCCCTCAAATATATATTATTTAATTAAGAGTTTTTAAATTTAGCTACCTTAATCCTCTATTATATAAGCATGTCAATTAAACGTCTCCAATTTGTTCGTTGCTTGTTGGCCTAGTTGATAATAATATATTTTGGCAAAAAAAAAAAGTAAAGTAAAATAAAACAAGTTAATAAAAAATCAAAGTAAGGCATGTTAATCAGGATGATCTGAGTCTCTGAGTCTCGAATAATTTACCAGCACTGGTATATCAATAATTTTATTTTTAATTGATCATTCTCCAGTACTGTCATTCCTCCCAAAAATATTTAACGTAGGACATAGGCGGTCAATCCTTTAATTTTCAGTCTATTCTTTTTATAATTTAAACAAACAAGTATATTTCTTCGAGTTAAAGTTGTTGTTGTTGTTGTTTTTTTTTTTTTTTTTTTTTTTTTTTTTTTTTACTTTTTTATATTTCAATTATCATAGTCAATTTTAAAATATTTATGTTTTTTAATTTAATTTAATAGAATGTACGGCGTGCCACAATTTACCGGGTTGATTATTATACAGTCGGAAGCAATATCATTCAGACCGGCCATGCGATTATCATCATTCATGTTCATGAAATGGGTTCTTTTTAAAAGAAGTTTCCTTTATAGATTGGACCCAGCAATTATAATTAGGAGGGGCGAAAATTACAGAAACGAACCCAAATATAGCATATTTTCATGCAATATATATTGTTTTTGTCAAGATGAAACACATTTTCCCCGTTTGGTACTAATTAACATCATCAAGAATAAACACATTTTTCATAACATTTGAATAAATAAAACTTAATTTTTTTAACTTTTAAATTTTATATATATTATTAAACAATCAAAAAAATCATTAAATAAAACAACAACTTTATTAACTTACAATAATAATCTAGTAAATTTTATATTAATTTTCACTCTTATGGTCATATTTTAAAGAAATTCTTAATATGTTTTATTGGAATAAAAAAACCCTTAAACCTAACTCTCTTTATTTTTGTTGTACGTATTGAATATTATTAATTTTTTAATTAAGAGATTATAAGTTCAATCTCGCTTATAATATTAAACCATTAGTACATGCCCCTCTAAATTAAAATAATAATAAGAAAAAAAAAAGAGATTCAGCCCACTTATTGTAATGTCTTGAACTTAATAATATAAATTGTCAAACGAGTTTTTTTTAGGGAAAATGACACTAATGTCCCAACTAAAGAAAACAGTACGCAAAAAGTTCAAAAGCTTTTCAATAGTAAATGAAAATGACACCATTGACAAAATTATGAGACTTTTCAGATATTATTTGTTGTAGACCGAGATAAATGGGCCTCGGAAGATGAGGCCCATTGATGTGTACTAAGTCGGACGAGACCCATGATCCCATTGACATGCATCTAGTGGGGCAAGACCCATGATCCTACGATCCCATGATCTTAATCATCATGGATAACGGAAAATGGGAACATGCTGAGTGGAAGGGCAGACATGCCACCAACCAACTGCCAGGTTCCTCCCTCTATAAATAGGAAGGATTTAACAGGTGCACGATACACACACACTCTCTCAACCTATTTACCACATTGCATACACAGAGCACACACCCCACGCCTTTGGGTGAAAACCCTTTGTGTTCAAACTCTGTGATCTCCTATCTATCTGGGTATCTCATCCATAGATATCCAAGAGAAGACTAAAGATCCTATATCAACTTACTAGCTGATCGAAGGCTAGACATTTGTGTTCTACACCAGAACATTGGCGCCGACCGTGGGGACCGTAAATTTCGAATCCCACAGCAAAACCAAGAGTGTAACTAGGAGAATGGCGAATACTAGAAGAAGAAACGTGGAAACTCGGCAGGATCAGATGCCAGAAGAAGCAAGGCAACATCTCCAGGAGCAAACATCTCGTCAGGAAGGTTCTATCAACCCGGAATCGGGAAATGTGATGGTAGAGACCGAATTTGAGACATCGGACACGGCCAATTCTCCTCCTCCCGACAATGTCATCATCCAGCAAATTAACCCGTTGTGCTCTACCACAACAACATACGTTAGAGTTCCGACGATAGACCCGACATTCGCATTATGCAAACCACACTCGGTTCCATGTATAATCGGATGGGGAAATGGAAATCCTTAATCGCCATCTTTGCGTGAGGAGGATGCCCGAGCATTCAGGGAGGAGTTGGATAGTTGAAATGAAGAGTGGAAGCGGATGTTCGAGCGACATTTCGGATATGCAGAAAACCATACTCGGATCCCAGGTAAAAATGTTGTTGGCCATAGCCGAGATGAGGTTTCCATATCTCAGAAAGCGGAAACTTCCCGAGCACAACAGAGAGAAGAAATCATACTCAGGGAAGATCAAGAACAACTCATCGAGGAGCGGTCGCGGAAGATACAAGCCTTGCAGGAACATATCAAATTCCTGAGACAGCTCGGAGGGAACCCAATTGAGCATGATCAGGAAGTGAATTCTCGGGTAAACATTGACAAAGAAGGACGAAGTCGGGCAGAGGTAGAGAAGTTAATCGGTGAAAAAGCAAAGGAGCCACTGCAGGCCCTCAAGCGCTCAAAGAAAGATGCGACGCCGACTTCGTCTGAGTCAGATGCCTATGATGACAATATCCAGAGTCCTTTCGTGGATAAAATAATGGCCGCCCCATATCCAAAACGTTTGGATACCAAATATTTTCCTAAATATGACGAAAGTCAAGATCCGCAATTGCACATTGGTCACTTTAAAACGGATATAATGGTGAAAGGGTTTACTGGGACGGTGATCCCTCGACTATTTGCCGGAACACTTCGAGGTCCGGCTCAAATATGGTTCAGCTCTCTACCAATGAAGTCGATCACTGACATGAAGGATTTCGAAAAGAAATTCTTGCAGAACTTCGCCACAAGTCGGAAACAACCAAAAACCGAGTTCCAACTCGACCAGGTTAAGCAGTCGCCAGGAGAGACAGTAAAAAAGTATCTGGAGCGTTTCAAGGACGTAGCCTTACATGTCCCCGAGTTGAAGGATGAGGTACACTTGCATTGTGTGATTTCAGGCTTAGACA
Organism: Acacia melanoxylon; assembly: GCA_019022615.1. Classification (NCBI taxonomy): domain Eukaryota; kingdom Viridiplantae; phylum Streptophyta; class Magnoliopsida; order Fabales; family Fabaceae; genus Acacia; species Acacia melanoxylon. The sequence continues at coordinate 1,242,112 of JAFJYJ010000082.1, forward strand.
AGGATTCTCGCTTGAAGAAGTCGGTGATGAAACGTCGGCCCAAAACTCTGTTAGATTTCTGAGATCGCTCTAAACAATACATAGAGTTGGAGCAGATGGACATCATGACCCACGCGCCTCGAAGTAAGGCGAGAAGCCCGCCTCCCAGAGAGAAGCAACAATTCGGAATGAATCAGCGGGATACTCGGACACATGTAAGGGATAACAAATCAAGAAGAGACAAGGCTGAAGGAAGATATGACAGATATGCCCCGTTAAGGATACCACAAGCACAAATTTGGAAGGAAGTCTCCTTAACGGAGATGAAAAAGGTGGAACGACCACAGCCAATGTGCAATGAAACCACTCTGGATAAATCTAGATATTGCGAGTTCCATGATCAGCATGGCCACACGACGGACATGTGCTGGGACTTGCGGGACACCATTGAGAAGTTTATTTGAGAAGGAAAACTACGCCGTTATGTTATACAAACACAAGGACGGCAAAACAAGCATCAGGAAGGCAGAAGTAGGAGCCCGGCACCTAAAAAGAAGAGAAGAGAACAGAGGAAACCGGAGTGTGAAGAGGCATTCGCAAAGATAAAGTCATGTTTGGCATCTCCGCCAGTACTATCTAAACCTGAACCCGGAGAAACATTGATCCTATACTTATCAATAGGAGAGGAAGCGGTAAGTGTCGTTCTCGTCCGAGAACTGGAGGAGGGGCAAAAACCTTTGTACTTCGTGAGCATGGTTTTACAAGGTTCTGAATTAAGATATCAGAAGTTGGAGAAAATGGCATTTGCACTGCTGACTGCGGCAAGGCGACTTCGCCAATACTTTCATGGACATTCTATCGTCGTCAGAACCAATCAGCCCATACGTCAAGTACTACATAAACCAGACTTAGCTGGTAGAATGATAAGCTGGGCAATCCAATTGTCCGAGTTTGATATCAGCTATGAAGCCCGGCAAGCAATCAAATCTCAGGCCTTGGTTGATTTCCTAATGGAGTTAACCCCGTCAACTCAAATGGAGGGAACGCAAAATGAGCTGTGGAAGGTATTTGTAGACGGCTCGTCAAATGTTAAGGGAAGCGGCGCGGGAGTCATTATGGAGAGCCCCGAAGGAGTTGCGATGGAATTGTCGCTTCGGCTGGATTTCCCGACATCAAATAATCAGGTTGAGTATGAGGCCCTCATTGCAGGTTTACTACAGGCTAAGGAGAATGGAGCTCAACAGGTACATTTAGCAACCGATTCTCAACTGGTGGCTTCCCAGATACAAGGAACCTATCAAGCCAAAGGCCCGTTGTTGGCAAAATACTTGCGAAAAGTGAAGGATATCATAGCTGAGTTCGATAATGTAGAAATTGAGCACATTTCTCGGACTGAAAATGTTAGAGCTGATGTCCTTTTTAAACTCGCTAGCACTAAGAGTCCGGGAAATCTTCGATCGTGATTCAGAATCTCCAAGAACCGAGTTGCATCATGCTTATTTCGATAATCGCGATTGGAGGAAGTCGATTGCCGACTATCCGGAAAGGGGATCATTCCGGAAGATGCTGCGGAAGCAAAGAGACTTATCAGAACAACAGCCACTTATTCAATGATGGGTGATCAATTATATTGAAGAGGTTTACACTCTTCGATGGCTAAATGTCTTGACCAGCTTGAAGCCCACTACGTACTTGCAGAAATCCATGAAGGGATAAACGGACAGCACATGGGCGCAAAGGCGTTGGCTCGAAAAGCAATACGAGCTGGGTATTATTGGCCTACTATGACCCAGGATGCGAAGGATCATGTCCAGAAATGTCAAAGCTACCAGAAACACGGCAGGATAATATGGACCCCTCCATCCGAGTTGACACAGATCTCAGCCCCTTGGTCGTTCTACAAATGGGGTATGGACTTATTGGGGCCATTCAAGGCGGCACAAGGACAGTTGAAGTGGCTCATTGTTGCGGTGGATTACTTCACCAAATGGATTGAAGCCGAACCTTTGGCGACCATCACCTCAAGCAAAACGCGTAAATTCCTCAAGAGAAGCATTATTTCATGTTTCGGAATACCAGCCGAGTTGGTGACCGACAATGGAACCCAATTTGTAGATAAAAACTTTCAAAAGTTAGTAGCCGAATTTCAGATTAAGCATCATTTTGCATCGGTTGATGTAATACCCGGATTTTAGTAAATCTGGAAGTTTTGAGATAAAGGAAATTAACGAATATCTTGATAAAGCAAAATCATGAGTTTAAAACTGTTATAGAAAATTGTTATAATTATAGAGTAAATTGTCAAAAAAGTTACAGGAAAATCGATGGACGAGTAATGACTAAAAATGATATAATTGTGATAAAAACGGTCTAAAAATATTATGATAAATACCGAAAGATCATGAAAAATTATGAGAAAAATATGGAAGTGTTATCCCTAATTATGAGAATTTAATAAATTATTTCAGAGGGAATAACATGAAGAAAAGTTTAAAAAACATTTTAACCATAAAGTAACGATGGGGTAAACATTTTTAACATTTTACATAGGATATAAAATGACAATATCGGTATGGAAGTTGGTAAGATAACAATATACTGTAAATTAGTAAAGATAAATGTATGAAGAAATCTAATCCTAAAAAGATCACTAAACGAAGAATTTAGGCATGATTAAGCCTTAACGAAGGCAGGGGTAAAACAAGAATTTTTGGTAAAAAATATTATATTTGTAAAAAATGGAAAAAATTATAGAAAAATAAATAAATCTGAATTTTTAAAAGAGGGGGCCGAAATTATGGTTATTTTTAATTAAAAAGAATTGTTTAAATAATTAAAATGATAATTAGAATAAAGAATTTACCAGGCGTTGTTTCCGCAACCGAAAACCCTAATTCCTAATAAGACGAAAAGCTGATCAGATAGATTAGAGTCAGATAGGAAAAGTGAGAACCTATAGAAACAATTGCGTGTTTTCAAACACGGGATTAAGTTAGGCAACAACTGGACGTTTTACGACTCAGCGAATTGTTGTCCAGAAGTTGGTTCTATCGGAAGCGGTTTCCGTAACCGGACGCGTTTGTCCGAATATCTTTCGACGCACCGGAGAATACCTGGATATGATCAAAAAGAGGATCCAAATTGATAATATGAAAGAGGATGAAAAGACCTTCAAAGTTACACGCTCGCATTTTTGAGTTTCTGCAAAATCGCGCGAAACGGACACCGATCGGGTAACTTTATCGGGCCGGAGGCCATAAAGCAAGATGACAACTCATCCTTTGACTTTTGGGGGACCAAGAGGTCGGTTTTGACCATGGATGGCCAAGATTTCTTTGTCCTCAAAAATGCGATCCAACGGCTGGAACCCGATCTGAAGACTTTTGTGGAAATTCCCACCTTGTCCCTATTTTCTCTATAAATAGCAAGCTCTCTTGCTTTTCATTTCCATCCCAAAATCCGAAATCTAGAGAGAGGTTCTAGAGAGAGAAGCTCGGAAAAATTCTGCCGCCTTGCTCGAGTAAGTTCTTATGTCCTTAGTTTTTAGTTTCCGTAGTTCTTTCGGTAGTTATAGTAGAACCGTTGTTTTGATCTAGGAAGTTTCAGAATTTATTCCTATACTTGTTTTAAGCCTCATTGCATTGAAAGATGCCCGACGAGGTAAAAACATAGTGGGGATAATTTTGAAATGGAATAAGGTCAAAGTAACGAAGTTACGCGAAATTCCGCCAAATAGGGGTACTAGGGGTAAAATAGTAATTTTCGCCCAAATGGCCTGTTATGATGCCAAATGTTGATAAACGTTGTCCTTATAGGATATACGAGCTAATCGAGCCGCCATTTGTTGTGCCGCCGTCATACCGCTGTTTTTTCATTGTCGAATTTCACGTTTTTCCATAAAAGTTACATTTGTACCGCTAAAAAAAGGTACGTTCGCGTCTTTGTAACACTAGCTCTAATGTTTATTATATGATTGTATATGATTTTTGTGTAGTAGTGTACGAGGTTATGCTATATACACCTGTATGTTACATACGAGGTTATGTCACATACGAGGTTATTAATGTTGTATCATACGAGGTTATGTTACATACGTGGTTATTATCTTGTATACGTGGTTATGTGTTTTTGATCATACATCCGTTGTGGACTGTTGTATTGATTGCCGCTTTGTCGTGTATATGTAGTCGTATTTAAGCATGAGGTTAACCGTTACCTGAGATCCAAATTGCAATTGGATCTCAGCTCTTATCATAGCGTCAGGTTCAGAAGAACCGAGGACCGAGGACCGAGGAGAAGGGCGAGCAGGCCATACAGAGTCCCGACTGAAGACTCTCTTCTGTTGTTATTCATTTTGAAAACTCTCGGTCAATGTACCGCTTCTGTAAATCAGCCAGACTTACGGCAATTTGATTAAATATATCAGTTACTCAATCGCTCCGATGCTTTACTCTGATGATATATGATGGGAAAAAAATTTATACTGCTTTTGAAAATGGGATGTTACAGTTGAACACCCACAATCCAACGGGCAGGCTGAAGCAGCCAACAAGGTCATAGTGGATGGACTGAGGAAGCGTATAGAAGGTGCTGAGGGTAGTTGGGTTGAACATCTACACTCTGTGTTATGGGGACATCGGACCACTACTCAGACATCTACAGGCGAGACCCTGTTTCGACTCACATATAGATGTGAAGCAATGATCACAGTTGAAGTCGGGGAACCCTCATGGAGAAGGCTACGCCATTCGCGAGAGCGGAATGATCAGGAGTTGGCAGTGGAAATGGATCTCATAGACGAAGTCAGAGCCACAGCTCACCTTCGGGATTTAGCCGCCAAGCAACTCGTCGCCGCGAGATACAATAGGAAGGTAATTCCAGGCTCGTTCATAAAGGGCGACCTGGTACTCCGAAGGGCCGACATTGGCAATAAAAACGCTCGGGATGGCAAACTCGCCGCAAATTGGGAAGGACCTTTCCGCATTACAGTGGAACTCGGAAAGGGAGCTTATATGCTGGAATCGTTGACCGGCAAAGCAATCAAAAGGACCTGGAACATGGATAAGCTCAAGGCTTATTACAGCTGAAGTTGGGGAAATTAGATTCCAAAATTTGAATGTTTTCTGCTTTTCGTGATTTCACTTTAACTTTATTTTCAGGTAAATCGGTCACAAGTACATGCATATTCCCACGGGAATTAAATCTGATGTAACTTCGTCGACTGAAGGAATAAAAGAATATAGGGTCATGGAGCCCATATTTTGCAATCATGAAGTGTTAAAGGCCGAGTATAACTCGGGACAGTAAACGTCTATGAATAAAATACTCTTTCATAAACAAGATATGAGCGACTCAGGGCAAAAGCCCGATTACGCGAAAAATGTCATCATGACGAAGCCGTCGAGGAAAAACATACCCCAAGTCTTGAATGACAAGGAGAGTATCAATACAAGACATGAGCGACTCAGGGCAAAAGCCCGATTACGTGAAAAATGTCATCATGACGAAGCCGTCAAGGAAAAACGTACCCCAAGTCTTGAATGACAAGGAGAGTATCAATACAAAACATGAGCGACTCAGGGTTAAACCCCGATTACGCCTAACATGTCACGGCGGCAAAGTCGCCAAATTTAAAATATCCCGAGTCTAAAATGATTAGGAGTGTCGATGAAAGGTCTCTGACGCTGATCACGTCGGACCCCAACTACAGTTAAAGTCGAAAGGCAAAAAAAAAAAAGCAGATAAAGCAATTTGGAAAAAAGGAGTCAATTCGAACGAAATAAGTTTGTATTAATAGTTCTTGTTCATTACAAAAAGCCCAGGCGGGAAGAGCTGCAAACAAAACAAAATACAAAATACAGTCGGAGAATCAGTTGTGGGGAGGAGACTGGTCTTGGCCATGGCCATCTGGGATCGTCTTGGAAGTAGGAGCAGGAGAACCAACAGCTGGGGAAGGAGCGGGGAAAAACTTCCCGTCTTCGACATAGGCATTCATATGAACCCCGTCCAAATTCAAAGTCACCGTGGGGTTCAAAAATTGAACCTGGTTCAGGGTGTTAGCAAACGCATCCGAGACGTCGTTCGTCAGCTTGGCCACATCGGCTTGGGCAACGGAGAGGGCATCTTTGTATAAAGTTATGTCCGTGGACGCGGCGTCTTTGCAGGATGCCAACTCGGACTCCAAGGCCACAATTTTACTTTTATGCTGACTCATGGCTCCCAAGTCTTCTTGATGAATCTGTAGCCTCCGAGCGACTTCGGATTCAGCCTTGTTAAGACTGTCACGGGTCTGGCTGAGTTCTTCTTCAAGGCTCTCCTTCAGGCCCTTTGCCAATTCCCAATCCTCAAGTGCTTGGGTCAACCGTTCTTCAACTTGTTTCTTCTCCTCTTCAAGGGCATCTAAGTCCTCTTCATTGATGCCGACTTTCTCCTTTAGATGGGCAACTAGCTGACATAAGCCGGTGTTCTTCAGGTTCACGCGAGACAGCTCCAAGAGCTCCTCCTTCTCAGTCTCAGTAAGTCTCTTCAGATATTATTATTTTTAATTAGAACCTTAGTGTGATTATTATTAATATTGCCCATAACTTATTAGGAGCTTGGCCCAAAAAAATTACAAAATAAAACTAGGAAAACTGATAGATGATAATGGCATCTGAATATGGCTAGGGTTTAGGTTTAGATATGAAGCATGATTCTTGTGGAGGGTTTTAAAGATAATTATAATTAGTAAAAGTGAATATGATTAAAGAAAAGAAACTAAGCTTCGAAAAAGTAACCTATTTAAAGAAGATAAATGGCAAGGTTAGTGAATAGCCTCACATGCAAGGGCAAGAGTGAGTGAATAAAATTAATCCCAAGGGCAAGGATGGGAGTGCAAATTGGATGGCCAAGATTGAACTCTGAAGAGTCAGGTTCATTATCACAAGTACCGATTTTTGCAAAACATTATTTATACAAGCCAAACTTTATTAAATAGTGGAGTAGTCAAAGAAAAGCCTCAATTCGGTCTTTAAGACCCCACTAATAAATCTATTCACACTTTACTATATTAAAATCCCAAATCATTTTTCAGATATTGACGTTGTTCCTATACATAAGATGTAGAATTTCAACGATAAGGTCTGGCCACAAATTTCTTCGAAGTGAGAGTGATGGACAAGTTATAAAATTTCACAGAAAGTCTAATATAAAATATATGAAGACTCTCAAACATCCATGTGGCTTGATTGAGACGAGAAGACATCATTGTACAAAGTGAGATTCTTTTTGCTCATAAACAAAGTGAGATTCCATTCCTCCATATTTGTCTCAGTGGGCCATTATCATCAGCTTTGACAGCAACATTGTTTCACCAGACTGTGATAAGGACAATAATGGCCCAAATTTAATTGATGCTTTCCTTGGCTATTTCTTCCTTGCGGCAAGTCAAATTTCCTTTAATTTTCAGCCTCTGATGCAATTATGTTCCTGGCATTTGCATGTGATTGTGTTCAACTCATATTCATCTGAAAATTTAAAGCACATCACATGCCATTACGTCTCCTTCCCGTTTGTGTTGCCTGTGAAGGCTGTGTCCACGCAAAAGCTGCCTCCCCTAGAAATGCAAATAGTTAAAATGCATTTTATATTAATCTTAGTAATTTATAATGAAATTGAATAAACGATTCTTTTGATTTTGATTGATAGTAATCTCATAATTTCTTTTGATTCTTTCTTTCTTATTGACACATTTCATATGGAGAAGAATTTTTTTGCTGTATCTTAATAAATTAAACATCCTTAATTTTAGATCTTGTTTGTTTTATAAATTACACTATGAACAAGATTTTATATTAAAGACCAATACATGGAAGCATATAAAAATCAAATAAAGAATTAAAAACCGTCGGAAAACTCCAACGCATATTCATCATTGCATGCTAATTTGGGTTCCACTTTGCTTCTTTATATAAACGGTCCCTTTCTTTCAACTTTGAAATAACTCCAAACGACCCCACCTATCTAGCTGCAAATAACTCAAATAGTGGTTCGGACAACAAATGACAATAATGATAAGAATAATGGCTGTTGTTACGTTTGAATTTGGTGCACTTGTTTATTAGGATCATAAATCAAAAGATGAAGTACTATCATAACCTTCTCTTTTCCCACTCCTTCCTCTTCCCTTCTTTTTTGGATTTTAGTATTTTACAGAAAACTACAATTAATAACTCCATGCTTTCCACATCTTCTACTTCAGTTTTATCTTTATTTTATAATACGAGCAAAATAAAAAGGATTTATGCAAATTTCATAATGCTTCAATCTGTTGAATCTTTCTTTCGAGTTTCTTTTAATCATTTGTTCTACTTAAAATGAATGATATTTTTATATTTATTTTATAGAAATAAATGGTATTGTTTGTATTGTTATAATTTTTTTTTTTTAAAAAGAAAAGTATTATAAAGTACTAACATGCTCTTTGTTGATGTGGTGAAGGGTCTTCACCCCCTAAGGATTCAAACACAAGTTTGAATCTCGGAAAGCACACTTGTTGAGAGATGAGAACTATTTGTCCTCTAAGCCTCAAGGGAAACCCTTGTTCAAATAAAAAAATAATATAAAGTTGTGCATTTTGCATTTATTTTTTGAATCATAAAAATTTTAGTATCAATTTTTTTTTTTTAATTTTGATATTATCATCTAGTATTTAGTTTGGCGTTCATATTAACACAATTATCTCATATGAGACTTGATCTCGAAACCTAAAGAGATTTAGCAAGGTCAATCATGGCTAGATTAACTCTATGTTGGTAATAGTGCAACACTTTATACCTATAACATTAAAATGTCACTTCTTTTATATAAAATCTATGGATAAAAAGAAGGACTAAAAGTGCTTTTATAATTTATGATAAGTATGTGAGATAAGTTTGCATAATAGTGTTTTTATAATCATGGTATGAGTTTCCCAAACAGATTTCCTAGTAAGGTAGTGATTGAGTCATACCTATGATAATCAATAGTTAAGAGTAATGGTTAAAATACTACTACAATAAAATATCAGAACCTTCCCTCCCTTGTTATATTATATAATACTACTACTGCAATTACTGCAATAAAATACTTCTAAGTTTCCTTTATAGCATATTTTCATTCAATATATACTCCCTCCGGTCCTAATTATAAAACCTACTTGACTATTTTGGAGAGATTAAAGAGGCTAATTAAATCACTCTAGAGTATTTTTATTTTTATTTTTTTCCTTTAAAACTAATTAATTTGACTAATAAACTAATATATAATCTAAAGATACACAACATATGAAATGATTAAGTAACTTATTTAGCTTCCTTAATTTCTCAAAAAAAAATCAATTAGGTCTTATAATTAGGACTGGAGGTAGTATTGTATTTTTCAAGATTAGACACATTTTCCCCTGTTTTGTTCTAATTAACATCATCAAGAATAAACACATTTTTTCATAACATTTGAATAAATAAAACTTAATTTTTATAACTTTTAAATTTTATATATTTTATTAAACAATCAAAAAAATCATTAAATAAAACAACAACTTTATTAACTTACAATAATAATCTAGTAAATTTTATATTAATTTTCACTCATATGGTCATATTTTAAAGAAATTCTTAATATGTTTTATTGGAATAAAAAAACCTTAAACCTAACTCTCTTTATTTTTGTTGTACGTATTGAATATTATTAATTTTTTAAGTAAGAGATTATAAGTTTAATCTCACTTATAATATCAAACCATTAGTACATGCCCCTCTAAATTAAAAAAAGAATAATAAGAAAAAAAAGATTCAGCCCACTTATTGTAATGTCTTGAACTTAATAATATAAATTGTCAAACGAGTTGTTTTAGGGAAAATGACACAACCAAAAGCTTTTCAATAGTCAATAAAAATGACACTATTGACAAAATTATGAGACTTTTCAGATATTATTATTTTTAATTAAAACCTTAGTGTGATTATTTATCAATACCTTAGATTTTGGCCTCGCAACCTCACTTTTAAGAAAATTGTAAGAGAAACACTCATTACTGATGCTATAAGGAACCAATTATATTTGATAATTTTAGATCATTATGAATTCTGAAAAGGAGAAATATTATTGGCAAACTTTGTCAACATATGATCCACTCATTGATCAACATTATATTTTCATAGGAAAGTGAGTGAACTATACAGAACGGTGTGAAGGTTTCTTGGTTCGTCCTCTCTTTTTTTTTTTTTTTTTTTTTTTTTTTCTAAAGTCATTTCAATTTAACGGAAACCTTTTCAACATTAGTTAAATAAAAGTTGCCTCATCTCAGTAGTTTAACCTTACAAAAATGAAAACGTTGTATATATGTGTGTATATAATTTGTTCTTTTCAACTAATTTTTTAAAAAATAATGACAGAAATAATTTTTTATAATAAAGTTCAAGTAAACTGAGTTTCAGTGGCACATCAAAGGAAGAACATGCTTCTGGGGGCTCAATGAACACTTATAGAAGTATTTATAACTCACTAAAAATATCTTCACATCAAAGAATTGTACTAAACCTTGTGGCCAAATATTGAAAAGCCTCTAAAGTCCAACACGCATGAGGGGGGGAAAAAAACTCTTTAAATCCCTCACAACATAATGCATGTGTTTGCTGTCATTTTCCATTTTAAGGACCAACACAATATGAAGTCATGCTTTCTTTGTTTGGCCTCTTGAGGAAAAGATCCAAATACAGCCCCACTTTAGTGACTTTTAGTCCTATCCCTATTTATTTTAAAGATTTCTTTTAATGTATTTATCTTGAGTTTTAAAAATTAAAAATACGACCCATTCAACACGCAACTAGTCGACGTGCCCTTTCTTCACGTACGGACCGCTTCTAGTCTCTCACTCAGTCCACTCTTACTCTTACTTTTTTTATTTTTTATTATTTTTATTGATTTATTTTGTTTAGTTGGTCTTTAAATGCAAATCTTAGCAATGAAGTAAAAATTGCTTGTTCAACCAAATGAGGCGAGTTTGAATGTGAAGTGTGAACTCAAAACCACCTTCTAGAAAAATTGTTTCCTTTCAACTTTGACAAATGAACACGCAACCCATAATTCACTCCGTAACTTTCCTCGAAGCTTCATTACTTTATCATTTTAATTATTAATTTTTAATGTTATCTTAAAAATATTATTATCATCGTCATTTAATTAAAATTATTTTTAAGTAAATATATTATTTATAATATTAAATTTCAGATGCATAAATACTCATTTATTAATTATAAGCATACATAAAGGGGCATGGATACGTTGATGAGTCATTTGGTATAAAATGGGTATTTACTATTTACAAACTCATTTAGTGAAGTTCAAAACATTTTTTCTCTATAGCAACACTCTTCGTGACCTCCAATAACAAATCAACATTGACATATTTTATTAGTCACTAATTTTCCTTCTTTTGCCCAAGCAAAACTTCATCGCAAGAGAGACATACAATTGAAACGACAATGACACTAGTGCTATTCCCAAATGCGATGCTTTAAAATATACATGTGAAAATTTATAAGACAAATAAGTTAATTTACAAGACCTATAATTGAAATGCATGAAATTTTTTAGGAGGGTCACTTTTTCTATTCCCTCATGAAATTAATTTGTAACTACGTACAAAATGTTAAAGTGTTAATTGTGATGGTAGTATATACATAGACATATAATGCTAAGTAGTATGACAAGGTTATAAACATGTGGTATAGACGCTAAAAGTTAAAGGGCATTAATTTAATTATTGTTATGAGAAAAAAAAAGAGAGTCTTAAATTGTGTTTTAGATATGAAGGGAAAAAGTTGACAATCTTATAACATTGTCAGTAAAGAAAAAAACTCAAGAAGACAATTAAGAAATTTAAGAAACAATCAAATCATTTCTAAATATAATTGTTTAATAAATCAAATATGAACAAACGTGAATTAAGGAAATCTGGAAATATTATGAAATAATCATTAACATCGTGTATTTATTAATTGGTGGATCTGAAATGACCTTTTTTTTAAAAACCAGGTATAACAAGTTTTCAAGAATATAATTGATGATGATTGGTGATTTTAAAAAATAATTTTATAATGCTAAATGGGAGCTTTTTTGTTTATTATTTATCAATAACTTTCTTTACAATAGTACCTCCGACTTTGTTCGCGGTGGCATTCGGTGATCCTTATAAATATATATAATATAACTCCCGTCTATCATCTATACTTAAGATCGGAGAAAATATTATTCAATTTTAGAGGTGAAGGCAAAGAATAAAAATTAGTAACTAATAAAATATGTCATTGTGTGTGCGGGAATTTAGTTTGAATTGTTGTATATAAATTGAAGTTGTTGGTAATCTTTTGGTTAAAGTAACAAAAATGTTTCGTTTGATTGTTTTGATAAAAAAGAGATAATTTTTATGCATAAGGTGAAAAAAGTTTAGATTACAACAACAAAAGTTTCTGTTCATACCACCAAATGCTTAGGTCAGCTGGTAAGGGGCTGTGTTATCTTAACCACGGGTCTTGAGTTCGAGATATAAGAATGCAGTGTGAGTGGGTGATAGAGGCTTCCCCCCGAAAGGGGCCAACCCAGTCTCGGTTCGGATTAGTGACAGGGACGTTGATGTCTTAAAGATGGCCTCACCCAGGACATCGGATGACTACGCAAAAAAAAGGAAAACAAAAAACAAAAAAAACAAGAAGTTCCGGTTCATAGTCACATGTGAATACAAAAAGAAAAAAGAAATAAAGTCTTGCAAAAGGTGGTGAAGACTTTAATAATAGAGAGAGGGAAAAACAGGAGACAAGGAATTATGATAGTAATTACAGGAAAGAATTTTTACGTTCTGATAAGAATATAATGTGTATTTCACACCAAAAGGTTGCAATTTAAGAAGAGAGGACGACTGCGAGGATAAGGAAAAAGGAGAAAAGCCAGGTCGTGGATGAGGAATTAGGAGAGAAAGGAAATGAGAAAGAGACATCCATCAACCTCTGTCCGTTCCCACAATCAACGCTTCCACATTTGTTCAAGCATACAAAGCAATACTTTACCATATATAGTACTGTGATAGGGATCGGACAATAATGGCACATTAAACTCTGCATCATTGTCAGCATGCTACATGTCTATACTTCATAAGCCATAACCCAAAGGAATATAAAATCACATTTTCCATTTTTTCGGTTAGGTTCATTTTTAGACTTGTCCCTTTCAGATTCAGTCCATTTTCCTACTTTTAGCCAAGCAAAACTCCATTGCATATCCATCATTGCATGCTAATTTTGGTTCCACTCTGCTTCTTTATATGAATGGTCCCTTTCTTTCAACTCTGAAATAACTCCAACCGACCCCACAGTGGTTCGGACAACAAATGATAATAATGACAAGAATAATGGGTGTTGTTGCCTTTGAATTTGGTGCACTTCTTTATTAGGATCATAAATCAAAAAATGAAGTACTATCATAACCTTCTCGTTTTCCCACACCTTCCTCTTTCCTTCTTTTTGAATTTTAGTATTTTACAGAAAACTACAATTAATAACTCCATGCTTTCCACATCTTCTACTTCAGTTCTATCTTTATTTTATAATACGAGCCAAATAAAAAGGATTTTTGCAAATTTTGTAATGCTTCAATCTCTTGAATCGAACTTCTACTTAAAATTAATGATATTTTTATATTTTCTAAAAATAAATGGTACCGTTTGTATTTTTATATATTTTTTTTTAAAAAGTAATATAAAGTACCAACAAGTTGTTGGTTGATATGGTTGGGGGCCTTACCTATAGATAGGCAGAGCAATGAGGGGGTTGGACAGCCCATACCTTAAGCCATAGCCCGCCCATTTAATTTTAAATGGGTATGAGTTAGCCCATACCCATACCTCAACTCATTTAAACCCGTGTAAATGGGCTAGCATATAAATGGGCGGGTTTCATCGGGTTTTGGGTAACCCATTTATATTTGACTTAGTTATTTTTTGGAAAAAAAAAAATACATAAGTATTAAACATAAATCCAAATTCATCATTCTAAATTTTAAAATCTGAATCTTCAAAGTTCAAAAATAATAATTCACACAAGAAACTAAATTTAGGCAAGTACCATCATAACATAATTTTGATGTTAAAACTCCAACTTTTAAATTAAAGCATTACAACTAAAGTTCAAAGATTAAAAAAATGGCATGCTTCCATTGAATCTACATGTTTCAGTATTCACCATCATCTTCAGGTTCACTTGAGGAAGGGGTGGTAGCTATTAGGGTTAGGGTAGTTAATAAAAAAATATATATACACTAAATGGGCGGGTATGGGCAGCCCAAAGGTGTGCCCATAGCCCGCCCATTTAATTTTTAAATGGGTGGGTTTTAACCCAACCCATTATGCATCTTTTTGAGCGGGCTCAAATTGACCCAATTACACTGGGTTGTGGGCAGGTTCACCGGGTTATGGGTTTCTTGCTCGGCCCTACCTATAGGCTATAGAGGAAAAAACAAGTTTGAATCACAAAAAGCTCATTTGTTGAGAGAGGTGAGAACCATTTGCCCTCTGAGCCCCCTAGGGAAAACTCTTGTTCAAATAAAAAGAATACTATAAAGTTTTACATCTTGCATTTATCTTTTGAATGATAAAAAATTTAGTATCACAACACTTTATTTAATTATTTATTTTTGATATTATCATCTAGTATCTAGTTTGAAGTTCGTAGCTGTCCCTCTTAACACAAATGTATGTAAGATTTGACCTCGAAACACAAAGGGATCCAGCGGAGTCAATCATCGATAGATTAACTTTATGCTGGTAATAGAGCAACACTTTATACCTTGTAACATTAAAATGTCACTTATTTTATATAATATTATGGAAAAAATAATAATGTTTAATAAGGTAGTGATCCAAGGGTTAGTAAATCATTCTCATGGTAATTAATAATTAAGAGTAATGTTTAAAAAATATTCTATGATATAGTGTGTGTGTGTATATTATAATAGTACCATAATAAAATAACAGACCCTTCCCTCCTTCATATCATAATATTTATGAGTGATTATATGGGGTCATTTTGCAATTTCTGCGTAAAAGGAGATCCAACCCGAAGAAGTCAGACATTTATTTTCCTCAAGTTTGAATCTCTACTAATAGTTTGAACATATCACAAAGACTAATAAAAATATACGGCTTTCAAACATACACAGTAATACTCTATCATATATAGTACGTGATAGGCACAATAATGGCACATTCAACTCTTGATCATTGTCAGCATGCTATGTATCTATACTTCATTGATTATCTTTGTACTTGTACATCATTATATATAGGACGATTCTTTTTTATATTAGATCACCGATCCTAAATATAAAACTTAGTTAACTTTTTTTGAGAAATTAAAAAAACTAAATAAATTGTTTAATAATATATCATTTTATAAGTAAAAAAATTAGTTTCAAGAAAAAATAAATAATATAAATATTTTAAAATAATTTAATTGACTTCCTTAATATTAAAAAAATGTCAACATTTTGCTGGGAAGAATTTGTAAGCCGTAAGCCATAAGCCAAAGGATAAGGCCCACTTTGCAAAGGAATCTAAAATCACATTTTCCATTTGAATAAAAACTTTTTAATTTGAGATATAGTCATTAGGATAAACTAAATTCTTTTGGATGAGTTAAATATTTTAAACTTTGTGATCGAGTTGGTTAAAATTTGCTGATATTAAAAAACGAAGTAATATTCCTTAATCATTGGTTGTGGCCAAAGTTGCTGTTGAAAGAATCACGTGAGCAAATTAAAATAGGTGTGGCCTCACCTCAGCCACATGTCATGCTGTGCCAAAGCTGAGTGATATTATTACACCTCATATCCCCAACCGAGCCCTCATTTTCCTGTTAATCCGACTCAGCACTTGCGCCGGAGCCCAAATTTTGACCATTCAATAAAATAATCTCAGGGACAGTAATGGAATTTAGCAGCAGTATAAGCAAAAATCTCTTGGTTTCATTTTGTTATAAATAGGGTCACAAGTCTAGCTTAACGCACTCACCACACTCACCACACTCGCCACTTCCAGCTTCCCCAAACCTACTTCACTAGTCTCCCTTTTGCTCTTGTTTTGCTGTGATGATCATGGCGTGACTTACTTCCAAGTTCTCACTGAAATCTCTGATCCCCCGCGGTTGCGAGCACCATGAGCACAACCCTCTCACCATGTCGGACGATTAGATCTTAGAACAAATCATCTCAACCCATGTCCACAGTGACACCAAGTTCGATGTTGGACCTCTCTTCTCCCTTGTCGACAACACCCTCACCCGTTCCACCCACATTGTCGACGGTGTTGTCCAGGTTTGTTCAATCTCTTTCTTTTATTTTTTTCCCCTTTTTGCTGTTTGCTTCTTCATCTTCTATGTTTACTGTCCGTACTGATGTGTGTTATTACAGGGGGATTCCCAAGTAAGCTTGGAACACGTTGACGACGAAAACGCCCAAGCCAACTTCTCCTCACCCCTCTGCACTTATAGGCAAATTGCCTCTGAGGTTATCTCTAAGTCCTTCCCTTTCTCTACCATACTGTACGTACAAAGATTCTAGAATAAACCAACAATTTTTGGACTTTTTTTGGGGATATAAAACAAATTTAAGTAGATTTTTTAGGGAAAATATTTATTAAAAATATTATGACTCTTTTTGCTTGAGATTCAATAAATTGAAAAGATAGATGAAGTGATAATTAGATTATGAAAATAAAGAGATGTTTAGAAATCTTAATGAAGAACAATTTGTTGTTGCTAATTAGTAACTACAGTAATTGTAATTATTTAGGGTTTAAATAATATTGCATAAAGAAAATAGTATTACTAACAAAGATCCAAAGCACTGGAATAGGTGACATCGGAAAACTAACCAAGTATTTTGCTTATTATTATTTTTGTTATCTTTAACAAAACTTAGAGGCTGGAGGAAGACGATGGGGTTCTCGCCATTTTTCCAGAAACCAAATATGATCTTCATACAACACGAAGCCCCTTGTTCTTGGGGCTTGAACCAGCTCAAAGCACGAATATCTGGTCGCAGATCCGCTTGAGGTACGCTCCTGATCTTTTTTCTTTTTACTGAAAGCTCTACACATTTTGTTCATTTAAGTTAGATCATGAGGTCCACACAAGGTACAATGAACTTGACTCAATTAAATTCATCATCCGAAATAGGAGCTCCACCAATTGATTGGCCAAGTATTTGACTCAACTAAGATAAGTTTTGATTTTTTTAAAAAAAAATATTGTTGAATCATTATTTTAAAAAGCATTTAAAATGATAAAGTGAAAGGTGAATGGATAATTTGCTTTATTGCCATAATTTTTCATCAATGAAAATATAATATCCATATCTTCTATAATTTTGTAGAACAAAAAAGTAACAGAATATGAATAAGTTGTTCTTTTTTTTTCTTTTATTTTTGAGAAATATTTTTTCCAGAACACATAATTTAGAATACATTTTAAACATGTTTTTTTTTAATAAAATGTTTTGAAAACAAAAGTTCGAATCCTCCCTATGTCTCTCTAATGTTGATTTTGCCGGTGTCTCTTCTATCCAAAAAATAATACTAGTATATGGGAGATCTATTTGCTGTGATGAAATTAGATTGTGTTTGGTATTGTCGAAAAAAATGAATGAAATGTTAGATGTTAGATTAAACAGGTAAATATAAAAAATTCATTTTCATTTTCTTTTCCTCCCCTTAAACAAAGTATTATACTAGTCTTTTTGCGAATTTTATTGCCATTTCCAAATTATTTTCTAAATTATTTTCTAAATTATGTCATTAAATATAAATTATCTTGTAAATTTGATGTGACAAATGTTGTCAAAATCAAGTTTCTATGTAAAAACGAAAGAGAGTGGTGGAAACGTAAATCATAGAAACGACACAAAACGTAAAGTTTTTACTACTTAAATGTTAGGGTACAAAATTATCTATATATGCATGTAAAAAAAATATAAATCACTACTTAAAATTCAATGAACAACTTCATATTTAAAAAAGGTATGAGTCACATAACTATATAAAACACAAGTTCATAAACACAAAAAGAATTTAACAACTCCGACAACCAAGTTGCAAAACATCAAAAGAATAAACCTTAACAATTCTTAAATTATATCAATTGATTCAAATCAAACACATAATCTTGTATCGAGTAGCACGTCCTCAATGTCCTTTTCTCTTGCTCTTATAATAACTTCATTTGCAAAACTTGGAATATCCAGATTATGACCATCCATCAGTTCCCTCACTTCAACTTCAATCAAGTTTTCCTCATCATAGGCATCAACATCTAAGTTGTCTACATCTTCCCAATCTTCTTCATTTGCCACTATCCAATCATTGTCGGATGGAAGATTATCAAAATTATATGCATTAGAGTTTTGAGCTTTCTTTTTCTTACCCAATCTTGAATTGGCCTTCACAAAAACAACATCTGTTATAGTCTTTTGATTTGGGGGAATGAAAATAGGGGTTTTTTGAAGTATAAATGGTAAAAACTTATAGTTTTATTGTTTTTACGCAGTGTTTTTATTGAGAACTGTTTTTACCTGCCTTTTAACATGTATCACTTTGGATGTGAGAAATGTTTATGGCATTAATCATATCTTCAAAAACTCTCAACGCAGAAGATGCAAATAAAAAAGAAGAGTACGTATGGAACCAGATCCTCCTTTTTCTAATTTTCTTCTTATAATTTATATTTAATATTTTTAAAAATTATAATTAAAATATTTTATAAAATATTTTTTGAAAAGGGTTAAGATGTATCCAACACTATGAAGTATTTTTCTAAGGGCATCGAGCACCCTAAAGTACCTTTTTATATAATTTTGTAGTTAAAATTTGGATGATTTAATGTATTGGATACACCTAAAAAAAATACTTTAGGGTGTTTGATGCACTAAAAATAATAATTTGTAGTATTAGAAGCACCTAAAAAATACTTTATAGTTTTAGGTACACTTGAAAAAATACTTTAGGGTTTTGATTGCACAACAAAATATCTTAGGGCACTTGATGCATCTGGAAAAATACTTTAGAGTTCTGTATGCACCTTGACCCAAAGTTTTTTATACCACAGTTATAAATTGTACCAATTAAATTTTAACAGTTGAAATTTATTTGTTTTTATAATAATAATTTTACAAAATATCAAACTCAACCATCTACTTTTATCATATCAAAGGAAAACAAACTTCTTGCATTCACAAATGTACTCTGCAATTTGCTTTAAAAAGTATGTTAGTTAAACATGTCAAAACCAGAAAGAAAAAGAATTTATTAAAATGGCTTTTGACATTACAAGTGTTAATTAAACACACTAAATCTAAAATGAATTAAACACAGTAAATCTAAAATGAATTCTTCAATTCTACCAATCGTCTAAACAAATCTAGTTCCTCTTTAATTATTTTCCTAAAAGAAAAGATAAATTGGATGGTGCTCATCCGACTAAATATTTCAAAAGATGGGGAGTTTTCTTAGAAAAATTATTTAAATATCGCGATGCTTTTTATTGAAGATTTTTTAAGTTGAAGAGAGATGAAGTAGATAATTAGATTATGAGAAAAAACTTATCATGGGTTTGTGGGACAATGCTATTGACCAATCAACACACACACACACACAAAAGGCTGTCACATTTTATAAATAATGAAGAATTATGTATACCTTTTATCTCCGCCTAACAATCAAATTTTCACACTACTTTTGTTGTGTATTGATCAACACTCAATACACGCCCATAGATAGGAAAGTTATTTATTGTCATGCTAAAAATGATTGTAACTCAAATGATATCAAGTATATTCCTTAAGACTTGAGTTATGGGAAAAAAGAAAGTAATGTGAAAATGCTAAAACTTCCGACACAATAAATACTACTTTGTTAAGAGTTACAAGCCAAGTACTGCACACAAAAAAACTTATCATGGGTTTGTGCGACAATACTATTATGTTTGTTTTGATTTGCTCACTAACCTTACTACTAAATCTTTTTTAAATTTGCAAAGCATCTTATTTACATCTTTGCATTCCTAGTTAACGAAAAGCCCTTCTTAATTTCAAACAACCCTTTCTTGATCCTTTAAACAGACTTGCCTCTTGGTCTGATGGTAACCCAAATTGTTGTAATTGGACATCAGTTGCTTGCAATCTTGTAAGAGGTCATATTCTTCAACTTCATCTCTCGACTTTAATTCCTCCCGAGTATTTGCATTTGGAATATGATGTTATTTTCAGTTGGTATTTGTATTTGGAATATGATGCTTACGAGAGATCAAGGTTTGGTGGTGAATTACATCCTTCTATGCTTGATTTGAAAGAACTAAGTTTCTTAGACTTGAGCGGCAACTATTTTGGAGGAATGCAACTTCCCAGTTTCATCGGTTCGACGAAGAGCTTGGCATATCTGGACATCTCTTATGCGGGATTTAGTGGAAGCATTCCTCACCAAATAGGAAATAGCTCCAGTTTGATCCATCTTGACCTAAGAGGTAATGATTTTATTGGAAAAATTCCTCATCAAATTGGAAATCTATCAAATCTACTCTATCTTTGTCTCTCTAGTGGTTATCAATATGGTATGGATGGGATATCACTGTATGTAGAAAATATTCAAGGGATATCATCTCTTTCTTCACTCCAATATCTTCGTTTGAGTTATGTTAATCTATCCAATACACTTAATTGGCTCCTTGTTCTGCAAGCACTTCCCTCATTGACAGAGTTGCAATTGCTAGATTGTGCTCTTCATCACAATTTTCATCCAGCCCCTTCCATAAAATTTTTATCTCTAACAATCCTTGATCTTTCCTCTTCTTTTTATTTTGGATCTCCTTCCTTTCCAAAGTGGATTTTTCAACTAAAGAATTTCATTTCTCTTAGATTAAGAGATAATGTTTTTCAAGGTTCCATCCCAAATGGTATTCATAACCTCACTCTCATTGAAGATCTTGATTTGTCTTGGAATTTGTTTAATTCTTCTATCCCTCATTGGTTATATAGTTTGAACCATCTCAAGTCTCTTAATCTCTTTCACAACAATTTGCTAGGAACAATTTCATATGCCATTGGAAACTTAACTTCTATGCTTACTCTTGATTTATCATGCAATCAGTTGGAAGCACCATTTCCAAGCTCTTTAAGCAATCTCTGGAACTTAAGAAGTGTTTATTTTTCTAACAAAAACTGCAATCAACAAGTCTTTAACATATTGGACATATTCTCGAGATGTGCTTCAAACACACTAGACACTTTGTCCATAACAGAGTCAAAAGTTTATGGTCATCTGACAACCCAAATTGGGATTTTCAAAAATATGCATGGTCTTGATATTGACGACAATTCTTTACAAGGTGAAATTCCTATATCTTTAGGAAATCTCACCTATTTGAATTATCTTTCTCTTTCTGGAATCAATTTGAGGGGAATCCTTTCGATGTTATCCGATCACTTTCTGAATTACAAGGACTTTCTATTGGTGGAAATCTTTTTCATGGAATTGTAAATGAATATCACCTTGCTAATTTCTCTAGATTGAATTCATTGTACGCATAGGGGAACAAACCCAACTTAAAAGTGGGTCCCAACTGGAAGCCTTCTTTTCAAAATTTGGCACTCTTGTCCATAGAATCATGGCATTTAGGCCCCAAACGTTTGTCGTGGATTCAGTCATTGAAACATCTTAGGGTGTTGACCATACCTAACAACAACATCTCTTATTCTATCCCTTCATGGGTTTGGGATGCATTCCCCCATGCCTTTATGTTTGATTTCTCTAACAAGGATATCCGTGGAGAGCTTTCTTATAGATTGAAGAATCCCATCAATGTCTCATACATTGTTCTAAGCTCAAATCACTTAAGTGGTCCTTTGCTACACATATCATCTAATATGGAACACTTAGACCTCTCAAGTAATTGGTTTTCTGGATCCATAGCCTCATTCTTATGTCCAAAAAAGGAAGAGCCAATGACATTAGAATATCTCAATTTGGCATCAAATAATTTGTCAAGTCAAATACTTGATTGTTGGAAGATGTGGTCAAATGATTTGTCAGGTGAAATACCTTTAAATGATTTGACCACATCTTCCAACAATCAAGTATTTGACTTGACAAATTATTTGATGCCAAATTGAGATATTCTAATGTCATTGGCTCTTCCTTTTTGGACATAAGAATGAGGCTATGGATCCAGAAAACCAATTACTTGAGAGGTCTAAGTGTTCCATATTAGATGATATGTGTAGCAAAGGACCACTTAAGTGATTTGAGCTTAGAACAATGTATGAGACATTGATGGGATTCTTCAATCTATAAGAAAGCTCTCCACGGATATCCTTGTTAGAGAAATCAAACATAAAGGCATGGGGGAATGCATCCCAAACCCATTGTAACATCCCAATTTTCAAAAGCAGTATATTTTTTTTTCATCAGAGTAAAGCATCGGAGCGATTGAGTAACTGATACATATATTTCAAATGCCGTAAGTCTGGCTGATTACAATAACAGGACATTGTTTTCGGACGTCTAACGTCAGTGTAACTACAAAAACATAAGAAGTCTTCAGCCGGATCTCTATGCGGCCTGCTTGCCTTTCTCCTCAGTCCTCGGTCCTCCTGAACCTGACGCTATGTTAAGAGCTGAGGTCCAATGCACCGGACCTCAGGTAACGGTTAACCTCATGTTTACATACATCATATAAGTACTACAGATATTCATGGAATTTTGACGACACTTACTACGTTCAAAGTAGGGTATACATAATCAGATATATATGGCAATAACAATACGGTCGGATGTAAGGTTAAGGCACAAGGATAAATGTACATGATCGATATGCACGGCAATAACAATACAATCGGATGTAAGGTTAAGGCACAACGGACATTGGACATAATCGGATATGGACGGCAATAACAATACAGTCAGATGTAAGGTTAAGACACAACATAGAAAATACAGCATGACGGAGGAAAATACATATATGCATACAATAACCATCAGAGTTAGTGTTACAGTACGCGAACGTACCTTCGTTGGTGATAGCGGATTACGTACGTCGGTCGGTATGTATTCTTGGATAGCCTATAATGGTAATATCGCTTTATTAATCCCTGAATAGCATCCTAAGAGATATTCTGACCACTAATGACCATTTTGCCCTTGATGGATTTATTTTACAATTTATTGCCCAAAATTTCGTAGAACCACGTTGGTTACAGCTTTCAGATTTTCGTCTAACTTTGAAAAATCATAACTAATTCTAGAAAAATTGAAACGAGGATCCGTAAAATTATTTGGAATCTTTAAGATGTCTACTTTCAAGAAAAAATACTTTAAGAACCTAGAACACCATATTTCATTCCCAGTTTTAAATTTCCACACGCTGTCCAGAATTTCGCCCAGAGTTCGTAGGCTATTTTCAACAATTTTTATCTCCTAGCACAAAACTCAAAATGACATGATATATGTATATTTGGAAAGCTCTATATGTCTAATTTCAACATGAATTTTCTCAGAAATTTAGCACATCATCTTCTACATAAAATAATGACGTTTTTACCCCTGACTTCAGGAATCGCTAACCGACAAATTTTCGCCAGAGCTTCGCTACTTTGATCATAATCTTCCAAAATTTTTGCTATAACTTCTTCTTCATCATTTTTTTTCGAAATAAAGCTAATTTTAACCATGAAAATAAAAATACTTCTAGCATTTTAAAATAAAACCACAACTATCGTGAATATAAAAGCTTAAGGCTCAAGAACTACTTACCAAAGCTTCAACTCCTTCAAGCAACTTCCCACTCACTCTTACTTCTCTCTAAAACCAGATTTCTCTTTGGTTTGTGGTGTGAGAATTGTGAAGACTCAAGCTTGCTATTTATAGCAAATCCTAGATGCACCTAATTGGTGGGTTTCAAAAACTTATGGAATTAAGTTTTATCTTCCTCTTACACACTCCCAACCGACCTCCTCCCTCTCATACCACTCTTCATTATTTCGAAATTGATGGACACTTCTTGGCCACCGAAATTGCTCTCCCACTTGCAACAATATCCATTGCTCCATGTGTTTCTATTGGCTATTGATTTATGTTGACTTTTCAAAGCTTCCCTTTATGCTTTATTAATCTCCATCTCTTCTCTTGTCTCATGGCCGACATCCCCTCTTCCAAACTCATCATCATCTTTTATTTAATTACTTCAATTCCTAATTCAGATTTTATAGAAACCGTGTACCCCTTTTTCTTCTCTAATTTTTGTTTTTTTGATTACCTTACAATATCTAGGAGAAAGTCTTCTCACTTTCACATGGATTAAGCTTTGAATTATTAGGACCATTAGATTAACTTCATTAACTTCAATCCATGCCTTTGATTTTTGTTTGACTTGTCAAAGTTGTTTAACAAGATTGCTTAGTATTTTAATCTCATCATTAGTTAGGGTTGTTCATAACTATTTCCCTTGATTCATACTTAAGATAATTAGCCATTAATTACTTAATTAGTCACTTACTAATTGTTGATAATTTTCTTAATTGAGATTAATTATTAT
Organism: Acacia melanoxylon; assembly: GCA_019022615.1. NCBI lineage: Eukaryota > Viridiplantae > Streptophyta > Magnoliopsida > Fabales > Fabaceae > Acacia > Acacia melanoxylon. The sequence continues at coordinate 1,266,735 of JAFJYJ010000082.1, forward strand.
CTCACAACTATTTTACTGACATTGGTATTTTATGCTCCATGTAAAATATTAAAAATCATGGGGTCAATTATGATCCCCAAAATAATATTAAATCTTGCCTCAATATTTTCCAAGGAAATTAATCCCAAAAATTACCTAAATTAGAGACAACATATTCTCCAATTTTTAATAAATATTTCATTGCCTCTTAGGATTTATCATAATATTTTCAGGTCATTTTATGACCCACAATTTCATTTAGGGATCTTTAGCTCTTTATTCACCCTAATTTCAATAGAAATTACCTTAGAAAATAAGATAATTATTACTTATTATTTGAAACCACATATTCACCTATTTTCAATAGGTATTATTTATCGAAATATAATATTCCAAATAAATAATTATCCGGGTATTACACCCATGAAGGGATAGAATAAGAGATGTTGTTGTTAGGTATGGTCAACACCCTAAGATGTTTCAATGATGAATCCATGACAAAAGTTTGGGGCCTAAATGCCATGATTCTATGGACAAGAGTGCCAAATTTTGAAAAGAAGGCTTCAGTTGGGACCCACTTTTAAGTTGGGTTTGTTCCCTATGCGTACAATGAATTCAATCTAGAGAAATTAGCAAGGTGATATTCATTTACAATTCCATGAAAAAGATTTCCACCAATAGAAAGTCCTTGTAATTCAGAAAGTGATCGGATAACATCGAAAGGATTCCCCTCAAATTGATTCCAGAAAGAGAAAGATAATTCAAATAGGTGAGATTTCCTAAAGATATAGGAATTTCACCTTGTAAAGAATTGTCATCAATATCAAGACCATGCATATTTTTGAAAATCTCAATCTGGGGTGTCAGATGACCATAAGCTTTTGACTATGTTATGAACAAAGTGTCTAGTGTGTTTGAAGCACATCTCGAGAATATGTCCAATATCTCAAAGACTTGTTGATTGCAGTTTTTGTTAGAAAAATAAACACTTTTAAGTTATAGAGATTGCTTAAAGAGCTTGGAAATGGTCCTTCCAACTGATTGCTTGATAAATCAAGAGTAAGCATAGAAGTTAAGTTTCAAATGGCCTATGAAATTGTTCCATGCAAATTGTTGTGAAAGAGAGTAAGAGACTTGAGATGGTTCAAACTATATAACCAATGAGGGATAGAAGAATTAAACAAATTCCAAGACAAATCAAGATCTTCAATGAGAGTGAGGTTATGAATACCATTTGGGATGGAACCTTGCAAAACATTATCTGTTAATTTAATAGAAACGAAATTGTTTAGTTGAAAAATTTACTTTGGAATGGAAGGAGATCCAAAATAAAAAGAAGAGGAAGGATCAAGGATGGTTATAGATGAAAATCTTATGGAAGGGGTTGGATGAAAATTGTGATGAAGAGCATAATCTAGCAATTGCAACTCTGTCAATGAGGGAAGAGCTTGCAAAACAGGGAGCCAATGAAGTGTGTTAGACAAATTAATGTAAGAGTGAAGAAAGAGATGATATCCATTGAATATTTTCTACATACAGTGATATATCATCCATACCATGTTGGTAACTACCAGAGAGACGAAGATAGAGTAGATTTGATAGATTCCCAATTTGATGAAGAATTTTTCCAATAAAATCATTACCTCTGAGGTCAAGATGGAGCAAACCGGAGATATTTCCTATTTGGTGAGGAATGCTTCCACTGAATCCCGCATAAGAGAAGTTCAGATATGTCAAGCTCTTCATGGAATCAAGGAAATTGGGAAGTGGCATTCCTCCAAAATAGTTGCTGCTCATGTCTAAGAAACTTAGTTCTTTCAAATCAAGCATGGAAGGATGTAATTCACCACCAAACCTTGATCTCTTGTAAGTATCATATCCCGAATACGAATACCAACTAGAAGGAACATCATATTCCAAATGGAAATACCCAGGAGGAATTAAAGTTGAGAGGTGAAGTTGAAAATATGACCTCTTATAGGATTGCAATAAAACACTTTGATGAAATTGAGGAAAGTTCGATTGTTGATACCATCAAGAGCCTACTGCAAGAAACCTTTCAGCAAGGACCCCTTTAATGAAATTGTGGCTGAAATTGAAGAGGATGAGCATCAAGATCCTACAAAGCACTTGGTTGCTATTGAGGAAACACATTTATGCGAGACTAAGAGAATTCCTTTTGAATCTTTGGAGCTAGTACATAATAAAAAGAAGGTAGCAAAACCTTCCATTGGAAAACCACCAATGGTGGAGCTTAAAATCTTCCCTGAGAAATTTCAATCTAGGTGGTCAGGCCTTTTCTTGATTATTTCTATTTTCCTACATGGAGCCCTTGAATTTCTAAACCTAAACTCAGGGAAAACATTTAAGGTCAAAGGAAAATGGTCAAGCACTATGGGGAAGGAAATATGAACAAGGAGTAGGTTCTCATCATTCTCCACAACCATGGTTGAATTTATTGCAGCATAGTCAGGATGAAGACTCTAAAACAAGTGCTATTTGGAGGTAGCCCAACTTTATGATCTTTTCTTTTCTTTTCTTTTGTTGCTTTGAAAAAAAAAATCAAAAGAACTCAATGAATTTGAGCTGAATTTCAAGATGAATGATGAGGAGTCTGCCACGGAGAAAGATCTTGAAGATAAGGAGGACGCTGCCTCGAATGCCTCTACCAGCATGGAGGAAGATTAGAGCATGATCTTTTGGCTCTCAAGGTTCATTGTAGGTACCTCTATTTTAATCACTTTCACTTTTAGTTTCAGTTTTGTTTTTGTTTTTGTTTCTTGTTTGTTTCTCAAAAAAAAGTCCACCTCCTATGTTGCTTGGCTATTATACTTGCGTTGCTTGGTTCTACTGAATTGCTGTAACATGTCTCTTTGCGCTGCTCTGTCTTTACTATGGCATTATGTTTCTATCTTTAGTTGACAAAGTAGCTATGCTTATTGCGCTTTCATTGCTATTGTATCCCACTTGCATTTTGAGTACTCTAGTATGTCTGTTGCTTGCTATCTAGACACATCTCATATAGTTGTTTCACATTGCATTAATTCTTCTTGCCTTTCTCTTAATCTCTGCACTGGGCTGTCATCTTGTTTTCCACTTTCATATGTTTACATTGAGGGCAATACAACATTCCAATGTAATGAGGAAGGCTGTATATTAGATGTGTGCTGGCGATGAGGTGTGCTAGATGTGTGCCTGATCATGTATTTTGCACTATGCAGTTTGCAATTTTAGGCAATTTCAAATGTAATATCCTCTGACCATGCAAGTGGAATTAGCCATATGGTAAGTGAATGTTTGAGGGAATGTGTGGAACAGATTTGTCTCAAGTGATACAAACTGTGTGAACTTGGGAAACTAACAGTATTGAGCTTAATAATATATATGGCATAGTTATTGTGAGAGAAATCAAAAGAAGTAACCACATGGAAGGACTTTCGAGCTTTATCAGTCATTTAAAATGATGTGTGCATACTCTCTAGTTCCACTACTCTCCTTGATTTGTCTTAGTTCTTAGTTGAAAGCCAGTCTGCACATAAGCACATATGCATATGATTAAGGCATTCATTTCTTACCCCCTATATCCATACACAAGCCATCTTCATACTTTAACCCTTGCAAACCCATTTGAGCCTCATCACTTTCACTGATCCAGTATTATGTAGCTTGAATGTAGTATGCAAAAGCCAATTGTGATGATATTATATAGCTGTACATATGGACATCAAATGAAATTGTTGTTAAAAGATGACGCTCTCGAAAAAAAAATGAAAAAAAAATGAAGGAAAAAAAACTGTGTGAAAGGAAAGAAGAATAAACAAAGAGAGCAAAAGAGAAGCAGCATGTATGACTAAAGCATCTTCTGCACTAATTCTGGTTGCATACTTGTTTGAACTGCATAGATGATCATTTAATTTAATTTCATTCCATATAATCCATCTTAGCCCCACCAACATTACATCCCTTAAAGTCCTCTTGATGCATTGAACTTGTGTTGCATGGTAGAAACTGTAGATCTTTGACAAGCCTATAGCAGAGTATAAACTAGAAGAGGAGAGTGAAATAAAATCTCGATGGTGAGCGAGAGCTAAACACTAAGACCGAGAGTCTCTTGAAGTCTCACTACTACAAAAATTGGATACTACTACACTCAAAAACGTCCTTATTAAGAAATAGGTAGTAAAAAATGAAGGTAGTGGTATTCTTGTAATTATATATAAGGAAAATGAGCCTTCAACGTCCTGAATTATAGTTTAGGTCTTATAAAATTGATTTTTGGCGTTCTAACAAAGTTTCAGGACGTTTTAATTGCTTTCCGCCATGGAGAATATGAGATTTTTTTGTTTGGCGCCAAGATACTTAATTTTTTTTGGAATAAAATTCATTTTTGGCGACCGTATTTACCTTCAGGTCGCCAATATTAACAAATTGGCGACCTGAAAATAAATTAGGTCGCCAATATTCAGATAACTGGTGACCTGAAAATAAATCAGGTCGCCAATATTTTAATAGTGACGACTGATTTACCTTGTGTCGCCAATATTAAAAAATTGGCGACGATTTATTTTCGTGTCGCCAATTATCTCGAATATTGGCGACTTTGAAGGTAAATCAGGTTGTCAATATTAAAAAATTGGCGACCTGATTTGTTAATCAGGTCGCCAATTATCATTTAAAACACAAATGACCCCTCAGTGTACTCCTCACTCCCGCGATAGAAAGAAACCCTCCGCGCCTCCTTCCCCAAATCCCCAGCCCTGTCATTTCCTTTTCGCAAGCGTCTCCTCCGTCGCCACCTCCACCGCGCCGCGCAAATCGACTGTGGGCTTCTAACTCCACTCCACCTCAGATTCGTTCTTCCTGTCGATTTACCTTCCTGCCGTCGCATCAGGTCTGTCTCCTCCGTCTTCCCTCTTTGCATCGTCCTTCGGCTTGCGTGCTCTGTTGGGGCAGGTGACTGCAGGTGCGTACATAAACTTTTAATAGTGCAGTTTGTATCGCTCATATCCTTTTCTAGAATACAAAATGCATGGCTGGGGGTTGTTCTCGTTTGGAACTGCAAACTTTAATGTTTAGTGATATGATAGGCATACGTGAAAAGCACTTTAAATTACATAGAAAAATCTGGTAAAAAACATCATAATTTCTTGCAAAAGTAGTATTGTCTACCAGATAAAATTCTTTGAGAGAATAAATTGTAGGGAAATTTGGAAGCTGAATTATCAAAACATTGAAAAAGAGAGTAGGTTTTTGTTAATTCTTAAATTTCAACAAATACTCATAATGAATTATTGTTTGGTTCCTTGTTGATTAAGTCCTGTTCCACTGCCATGTTATGCGATGTAATAACCACAAATCTTAACATTGGAACCTGTATAAAATCCGTGATCGAATGGTTTAACATGAGACCATACGACGTTCTTTTGACACCTATTTAATACCTAGGATTCTATTTGTACTATATTTCAGTTATAGTTGAATATTGTTAGAAAAGAGATCAAGGTTCAATAATATAAGGGCAAACTTTAAAATTAAATCAGTCAATTAGATATGATTGTCGTTTAGTACGCCTATACTTTTTTTCAATTGCCGCAATGTTTGTGTTTTAATTTTCTTGAAAAATCATTATTTTTAGCTCTCCATTAAAGTGAAAGTTTGTGATCTTCAATTGCGCTTCATTTGCGAAGAAGCGTTCTTGATTAAGAGAAAAATTCCATTATCATCCAAAAAAAAGCCAATGAATGGCGCTAACTATCAGGGCTCATAAATTAAATTATAGCTACAGTTACAGATAAGCTATGGATGATACTTTTCCATTTTATAAGATTATTTAATTCTTCTTTGTACCTAGGCCTTGCTAGGAGATTAGAAGTGAATGAGAGAGAGAGAGGAGAAAACAAGGGCACAGACCAGAAGCCTTGTGCTTGAAAAGTTAAAAGAGAAAAGAAACAAAAAAAACAAGACTGTGTGTTTTATTCATATCATCACACTCATGAAGAAGTCATTAAAGATTAGCATCCATCCTTATTGCCTGGTACGAACACTTTTCGTACTAGAAAATTGTTTGTGTTTTATTCTTTTGAATGTAATTAAATCTGGTTATTCACATTCATTAACTCAAATTAATAAAGAAAGGTACAAGAAACAAAAACAATAGTAAAAAGACCTATCACCCTCCATCATCTATATTCACATGTCCTAAGAGATTTCTAAAAATAATTATATTTCTTCTTTGCGCTCATGATTAATAGTATATACCATGATAGCTTCTCTCATTTGTATATCATCATCATTTTGACATCCCTTCTTGTGGGGGGAAAAGGAAAAGACATCTACGTTAGTATCTCGCAAATGTAGGATTTAGGAGCTATGTTGATCGGTTTAGAAGTCCTTCAAGGTTTTATAGAACTTTAAGTCTCCAACGTAGCTTGTATTCATGGATTAGTGTGAAGGTTAAGGAAAGATTAAAGCCTACTTATTATTGACTCAACTTGATTTTCCAAATGAAATTTCCTTTAAACAAAGTAAGATCATTTAACCAAAATCTTAACTATTCTCCCTACAGTTACAGCCAAAGAGATAACTTCTTGCATGCTTTAGCCTCTTGGTTAAAGAAATAAGAATAAAAGAAAATGATTCACAATCCATATTTAAAAAAGTGAAAAAGTCAGGTACGAGTATTAAGGATTCCTTGTTCTGGTTTTCAACGTCATTTGACTTGGAAATAATTATGGATGGATCTCCTGTCTTTATTAAATATCATGGGATGCAATGAACGAACTGGAACCTTTTGATTGATTTTTAAATTTGAAATTAGAGAGTGGCCTCCCCATGCAATCAATATGCGCATATATATGCATATTGGATGGAGCTAGCTTTAGGAGGAATAGGGGAATTATTATGACGTCTTAATAATTATTAAGAAGTCCCAATACCGACTAAAGAGCATATATAAAATGATGATACTTTATTTATTATTTGGATTTTTTAGTAGATAAGTTCTTTACTTATGATTTCATAATAATTTTCCCAATAAAATATAATAAGGCTCTTGATCGAACTCGTGGAAAGAGAGAAATTAAATCAATGGTCCAAAGTGAGGCGCGATTTGGTTGACGGTCATAGTGGCTTGAAATGTCGTAAGGGGTTGAAGGATTGGGAAATCAATCTTTGAGGCTAATCTGCAAGGAAAGCAACTGGTCATTACTTTTTTTCGATACAACTATAATTCCAAGTCAAATGATGTTGGTGCTTGGAAATGAAATTTAATAGTTATATCTTTCTTTGGTTCATATTGATTCCTACTATAGCAAATTTTTAATTTGAACACACAATGTTATGCGCTGGAATCATGTGTTTGGTACGAGTAATTCAGATCCCATAAATTGTTATTTGTTCACACTATATAATGAAAATGAATTTGAACCCTATGGCTGCTTTGTTATGAGATCAAATTTATTGAAAAAATTGAGGTCTAAACACCCAAATTTGGTTTAAACAATTCTATTGCATGGCTTGTAGTTTTACTCAAAGGATTTAATTGGATTTGGTTAAACTGTTGTGGGGACTTGCCATTAGATTGAAAACAAGATTTCCTATTACCGCTTCCAAATAAGTTTTGTGCTTGGTTCTTAATATAACAACCATATGTTGATAATGCAGATATAGACGAGTAGAGATTAAAGGATAGTCATCTTCGTCTTTTTTGACTACATGCGGAGAAATATTGGTCAAAGGTTTGAAGCAAACGCTTGCGCTCTCAAATTAGGTCAGTTGCTTTCATTTTATGCACACACCCATATGTTTTTAATCCAGTCAGTGATTTTTTTTTGTCTTTCCTTTATTATTAGCCATATGAACTACATGAACTTGATTAAAAAAGTGATGGCTTCATGGTTTACCATTTCCATTACCATTGAAGTATATGTCAGTAGGAATAATTTCAATGTTCTATTAGTTGATGAAATTGTTGGATTTAATAGTTGATATGAACTTGAAATTGACATGAACTTGACTGTTGTTGGAAATGTCGTAGGTGGTAATAAAATGGGTCATAGTTGGATGAATGCGTTGAGAACTAGTGAAGAATATGAGAATGGGGTGGAAGAGTTTATTGAATTTGCTAGAAGGAATGTGGCCACAAAAAATGGGATGTATTATTGTCCATGTGTTAATTGTTTAAATGGGAGTCGAAGGGTTATTCGATATAAGGGACCACCTACTTTGTGATGGAATACACCTTCGATACACAACGTGGATATGGCATGGTGAGGAAGTAAGTACCGGTGCGTCCCACGCAAATGAAGTTGAGGTAGATGATGATGATGGAATGGAGAAAATGATTAATGATGTTGAGGCGGAATCTTTTGCACAATCGGGTGAATATGAAAGCGTGCGGAGTGATGCAGAGACACCTTTGTTCCCTGGGTGTACTAAGTATACACGGTTGATCGCGACCTTACATTTGGTCAACTTAAAGGCAACTTGTGGGTGGACCGATAGCGTTTCACGTCGCGCTTGAATTGTTGTGGGATATGTTGCCGATGATAATGTACTTCCACATCGTATGTATGAGGCCAAGAAAATCTTGTCTACGATGGGTATGGAGTATAAAAAGATACACGGTTGCCCTAATGACTGCATATTGTACGAAACGAGTACGAAGGCCTCGTAATTGTCCGAAGTGTAAAACTTCACGATACAAAGTAAAGAAAGTTAGTGTTTACGGAGAGCGAGACAACAAAAAGGCAACCTTTGAAGGCATTGTGGTATCTTCCAATAATTCCACGGTTTAAGCGTCATTTACTAGTGAAGCAACGGCGAAGAAGTTGAGATGGCATTCGATGAGAGAATATCCGATGGAAAATATCTTCGGCACCGGCCGACTCTCCGCAATGGAAGAAAATAGACGAAATGTTCCCTCAATTTGGCAGTGAGCCAAGAAACCTTCGGCTAGGGCTTTGTACAGATGGCTTCAATCCGTATCGAACTCTTAGCAGCACTGATAGTGCATGGCCGGTTCTCCTTGTAATATACAACTTACCTCCCTGGCTATGTATGAAACGCAACTATGTGATGCTTTCTATGATGATTTCTGGACCAAAACAACCTGGGAACAATATCGATGTGTACTTGGCGCCTCTGGTTGAGGATTTGAAGAAGTTGTGGGAGGAAGGCGTAGATGTGTTTGATGCATATAAGAAGGAGCACTTCAAGTTGCGCGCAATGATTTTTACCACGATAAACGACTTTCCTGCATACGAAAATTTGTCAGGGTACAGTGTGAAAGGGCATAAAGCATGTCCAATATGTGAAGCAGACACAAACTTCCATCAACTAAAGCACGGAAAAAAGACGGTCTACCTCGGTCACAGGAGGTTTCTTCATCGGTTCCACCCATATCGTAAGTTAAGAAAGCGTTTTAACGGCTTACCGGGAGCGAGCACGGCTCCAAAGGCATTAACCGGAGAGGACGTTTATAGTCGGGTGAAACATATCAATGTCATATTGGGTAAGCAGCAAAGGAAGACGAGTGAGAAGAATATATGGAAGAAGAGATCAATTTTCTTTGATCTTCCATATTGGTGTAGTCTTGATGTGAGACACAGTCTTGATGTGATGCATGTGGAGAAAAACGTTTGTGATAGCCTTGTTAGTACTCTTTTGCACATACCAGGGAAGACTAAGGATGGAATTAGTGCGAGACTAGATCTGGTTGATATGGGAATAAGAGAACGGTTACATCCACGAGTAATGGAAGATGGTAAGAGGGCATACATGGAGCCAAAGAACTCATACACTATCAAAAGCGGAGAAGAAAAGTTTGTGTGGATGTCTATATGACATTAAGGTGCCACAAGGATATTCTTCTAATTTGAGAAAGTGTGTCTCAATGAACGATTTGAAGTTAGTGGGAATGAAGTCCCATGATTATCATGTGTTGATGCAACAACTACTACCAATAGCTATAAGAGGCATTATGAAAGATGAAGTTCGATCCACTATAACAAGATTGAGTATTTTCTTCAATGCTATCTCGCAACAAAGTCATTGACATTGAAAAGTTGGATGAATTGGAGAATGAGGGTTATATTATTTTGTCCCAACTAGAGATGCATTTCCCTCCTGCTTTTTTTGATATCATGGTGCACTTGATAGTGCACTTGGTAAGGGAGGTAAGACTGTGCGGTCCAGTTTACCTAAGGTGGATGTACCCTTTCGAGCGATACATGAAGATCTTAAAAAGGTATTCTAAAAACCCTTATCGGCCGGAAGCCTCAATAGTTGAGAGATATGTAGTTGAAGAGGCTATGGAGTTCGCAAAGATTATCTATCGGGCCGACGATACAATCTCGCATGACGAGGGGATAAGCGAGGAACTCGAGGAATCAAAGCGAAGAATAAGCCTCGTGAAGAGGTGTTGCAAGCACACCTATACATCTTGAATAATACGGAAGAAGTTCAACCATACATTGATGAACACGAAAGAGTTTGAAGAATATGAATCCAAGGAAGAGTGACATGCGAGATAGCGAATGAGCAAAAGAAGACGTTCATAAAGTGGTTCGGTGAGAAGGTATTGCACGAGACCGGAGTGTCGATACAATCGAGTGGTTAGCATGGGGGCCTTCTTTTCGGTCATCACTTGGAGCGATTTACGATGTAAACGGATATTCTTTCTACACAAAAGACCAAGATGACGAAGTCTTTGTGCAAAATAGTGGGGTAATGGTTGAAAGTGAATCCATGCACTTTTCGAGTTCGAAAGACAAAAACCCGGTGTTAGCATCAATGGCCTATTATGGAGTGATCGAAGAAATATGGGAGATCAGCTACAGCAAGTTCAAAGTTGCTTTATTGAAATGTAAGTGGGTTAGCAATAATGTTGTTGTAATAGATCCTAAATTTGGATTTGTCTCAGTTGATCTTCAAAGACTTGGTCATAGAGATGAGCCATTCATTTTAGCAAGTCAGGCGAAACAAGTGTTTTATGTTACAGACCCTGAAAATAAAGAAATGTCAATTGTACTTCAAAGTAAAAAACAGAAGTATGGTGAAGAATCCTTGAACCTTGACGATACACTCCTTTCAAAGACAAATCCACCTACAACACGTGAAGTTGAATTGGTAGATGATGAAGAATATGCTGCAAGAAAGGATCATTGTGAAGGAATATGGGAAACCATGTAAAGTAAGATCTTCGATTACGAAATGATTTGTTTAACTACTATGTTCTTTTTGTGGTCGTTTAACATGTTGGTTCATTTTATTAATTTGTTTATTATTTAAAAACCTATCTAACATAAATTTTTGTGGTCTTTGATGAACAGGGAATATGTCTAGCTCGACGAGTCATCGGGAGATAGGGTTGATATGCCCGTTGTGAGAAAGGGAGAGGTAGCACACACATGGGTGCGCTAATTGCTCGCCGTGATGTGATCGAGAAAAAAGAGGCTGCATGTAGAGTTCGATGAAAATATGAATCCGGTTGGCGAGAGGAAGATGACTTCATTAGCTATTTAGGCTATATGGCTCGAAGCAAAGTGCGTATTGTTTACTCAGCTTGGAAGTTCGTTCCTAAGAAGACGAAGGAGTTGATTTGGACACAGATTTTGGTATCTCACTTTCGATATATCTGCATTTGTATCTTTAGTCTTATTACTTGATTTCTTTCATATATTCTCTTTCACCTTGCAGCAAACATTTGATGTCCCTAACACTAAGGCCATGAACAAGCATTGGATGGGCGAAGTTCGTCTCCGTTGGAAGGATTTTAAGAACAAGCTGAAAAAAAAGTATATTCGCGGGCCAAAGAGGGACGAGGATCCATGTATGACCTATGACTTCATTTCTCCAGAGGACTGGAGAGAGTTTGTGGCGTCCCGGTAGAATCCTGAATTTCTGGTAAAATTTCTATCATATCTTATCTTTAATTTGAATCTACTTGAATTCGTACGATCATTTTTGTTTGAATTCGTGTCACAGGAAACAAGCCAAGCCAATAGAGAGAGGCAAGCGAAAAATAAGTATCCGCATTGCTTGTCTAGAGGTGGCTACGTAAAGCCTGGAACGAAAGATGATGGACGAAGAGCTACGGCGAATGAAGGAAGCTTCCCAATCCGATCCTTCCACCGCTATCCGGCCCCCGAGCGTCCTCCTCGTCACAAGAAATGGAAAGTTTGTGAGAATGAAGGGTGACAAATACATCAATGAAGATGTTCGAGGTTGCCTCAAAGATTGTAAGTAGTTAAATTAGAAGTATTAAATAGCCTCAGTTGTTTCATACTATAAGAGTTTAGTTATTATTTATGAAAAATCTTATGGTACAGGATGAACTTGAGCAACAGAGCAGCCAAGGCTCATTCACGCCAGGTACACGGCAGGACATTTTGTCGACGGCTATTGGGAAGCCTGGATTACCTTGATCTTTGTTCGAGGGGAGACGAGGGGAGTTAGTGTCGCAAAATATTTCGGATGGCGTTCACGTTTGTATGCGAAGAGAGCCATCGGGAGCTTGAAGCTAGAATTCGAACAAACCTCGTAAATGAGGTTATGGCACAACTACGGGGTGAAATGCAAGCTATGGTACAACAGCAACGTACAACCGACGAATCCCCGAGGATCCCCAGCAGCAAGGATATTTTTCAGCCTCCAGAGGTACATATTGGCGAGCCGTCTCACACTCCAGAGGTACATATTGGCGAGCCGTCTCACACTCCACAGGGAGGTATACCTTGCACTCTATATTTGGATGACCCACACGGCGGATTGTTGCCGATGGTCTTGTTTACCAGAACAAGACAAACACCACGGCAAGCAAATTCCGAATCCCAACATCGGGTGACCGTGACGAGTGTGCGAGAGAGGGGAAGAAGAGACGGCCCCGTCCCGATTGATGACGAGGAGGTTACCACACTAGGCGCCGCCATCACATGGTTCATCCTTTGGCCGACTCATCTTATTGAGATGGGGACGACACCTCCGATGGTAGGAAATACATAGATGATTGAGTATGAGTTGTTTCCCGATTGATTTTCATTATATTGCTCATTCACTCATAATATGTTTTTTATGTTTTCATAGGATGAACAAGCTGCGGGCTTATTTCCCTACTTAGCAGTGCGAGAGTTGTACAAGGACATCGGCCTTATAAGCTTGCAAATGCCTCCGGGCATTGTCGGTGCGAAAAAGACATATCCGATAACATTTGACAAGAAAGATTTGACGAAGTTTTTGACGATGGATTGTTTAGATATACAGTTTCTTCAACTTGCAATCCTGTAAGTTTTTTTAACCCTTTAATTATGTTAGTACTCTTGTTTTTGTTTAATATTTTCAATAACATTTATCATTTTATTTCATAGTGTCTGCCGTGAATTATGCGCCAGCACAAAGCGAGCGGGTTCGTATGGATACTTATGTCCTGGATGCACGGCTTCGGCTCGCAATACGTTACCCAGGAGGTCAATTTATATTGGTTTAACAATGGGCGACGGAGAATCGTCTTGTTATCTAGCGCCAATACATGAAAGGTGCGTACTTTTGTTTTGTCTATATAAGATTTTTGTGAATAAATTGCTTTCTTATCTTAATTTAATATTAATACGTATATGTTGTAGGGGTCATTGGTTGTGTGTTGTTTGTCCTGGAAAGAACTCCCGTTATTGGTTCGATTCGGTAGGTGGCACTCCAAACGAGGATATCAAAACCATGTTTGCCGAGTAAGTACATTTTTGTCTGAATCATCGATTCTTTTTTTTAAATGAATGGTTTAACATGTCTGTTAATTTCCATTTTAATGATAGGGGCCTCAAGACGTATAGACAGCTTATCAATGCAAAAGAGCAGGGTGGACCGAGGTGGTATAAACCGATGGTGAGTAGTTTCAATTCAAGTTATTTCATTGACACAAAGTAGCTTTCGATATGCCTTTATTCGTTTTTAACAATTTTCCTTTGATTTATAGTGCCATCAACAACCAGGGAGCACCGAGTGCGGATATTACGTTATGAATTGGATGCAATCCATCGTTACCGACGGACGTGTTCAAAATTTTCAAAAAGTACGTAATCTCTCTCGTGATTCTCAAGTTTATTGAATTTTTGTTGTTGTACTTGAGTTGTTAATTATTTCCTTCACTTAATTGGTTTATCTTATTCCACGTTTTCCAATTTACAGTTTATGGGTACTAGGGATCCGTACTCGCAGGATGAGATCGATTCGGTTTGAGACATGATAGCTAGACATCTTCTTCAACACATAGCCTAGTTAGTAGTGAGCATGATTAGTATGTTATTTTGTTAGTGATTCAAATTTGCTACCGTTGTTCATTTGTATCTATTTGATGTTTTGTCTGTTCAAAATATGCAAGTTTGGTGTTATATATTGTGTTTATGTATTGTGTTAGTGTGATTCTTGTGTTGCTTGGTGGTTTCGGGCCGATGCAAAAAACTTGGTAGATATCTCATAGTTGTAATCCTATTGATAGTTTAATTTGTGTCTTTCCAAGTTTATTGTATTATTTTACTTCAGATTTTACTACACTGATATGATCCAAAACTTGGTAGCTAATCTCCTATCTCATTGTTACTAGTAATGTATGAGGGAAAAATTAAAATGTAGCTAATATTAAAAAAAAAAACTCAACAAAGGCGACCTGATTTTGAAATCAGGTCACCTTTGTTCTCATAAAGCGACTGAATTAATGATCGTGTCGCCTTATGAACCCATTAAGGCGACACGAAATTACAATCGGTCGCCTTTAAGGCGAACTCAATTAATCAGTCGCCTTTGGTCGCTTTATTTGGCGACGATCTAGAATCGTCGCCTTAATAAGGCGACCTTATTTAAGATCAGGTCGCCAAATTCAAAATTTTCCTCTACCCTCTCCAAGACGTCCCTCAGTAAAGGGACGTTAATTGGGTCTTATTTAGGTCGTCTTTTAGCATTTTTGTAGTAGTGTCTCTTTGCAAAAGCTAAGCCATATATAGAATTGAGTTTGTGCTGGGTAGTGGGATTGTTTTCATGGTAAATTGAACTTGGGATGATGACAAAAAACATAGTACCCAAGAGCATAAGCAACACCATATGGTGAGTTCTGCTATAGTTTCTTTTTAACCACTTGATTTTTCTTAGAAGTGCAAAAAGTTAAGTGTGGGAGAGTTTGATAAGTCAAAATTATACTATATATTGCCATTATCTTTTGACTTACTTTAATTGAATTTCCATGCTTAAAATGTCTTTGATATGATCAGTTGTGATAGAGTTCATGAATATGTGGAAACAAAGATTAGAAGTGCTTAATTGTTGCATTTTTTAGAAGTCATCCTATATATAGGCAGAAAAGGACTTAAAACTGCTAATATTTCTAAGCTTGAGTGTCATTTCTAGATCAATGTTGTAGCATTGCTGCAACGTCGCATCGTAATATAATAAAGGAAATCTGCATGGTCATGTTTCTATTATACACTGATCTTTTCTTAAGAAAAATACAGAAGATAATTGCAGGAATTTTGGCAAGACGCTGAGTAGGCTTTGTAGTTTCAAGATAGATGAAAGAAGGCCACTTACTTGAGGAAGAAGAAAATCAAGGACAACTGGAATTAAAAGAGGATTAGAACAAAATCCAGCTGAGATTGGAAGGAAATTAGAATAGAATCATCTTGATGGGCCAGATAGAAAAGGAAAGCTCGGCTCACTAACAGATAATTGGACGTGCAACACAAGAATCCTAACCATAAAAGGAAAGATGGTCAACCATAGAGACACATATTTCACAATGTAGATACGCTCATCACGCTGACGAGAGCTGTGGCAGACAGAATAACTGAGACAGAAGGTTGCAGAAACGAAGAAGACGCTGCTGTTGTGTTACATGATAGACGCTCCACTGTGTTGTCGAATTCCTTTGATTTCTCTTCTTCTTCTTAGTTTACTTTTCAGTATTTGCATGGATAACATTATGACAGTTTCAGTTGTAATATGTTTGCAAGCCATGAACTAATTTTCTTGTGGCTAAGCAACGATGGAATCTTAGTTTGTAACTTTGAACCACATTGCTAAGTTTTAAATAATATAATTCAGTTTGTTTAATATCGTGTATGTTAACTTCGGTCTTGTCTATTAGATGACCACAAGTAAGCAAGAGCAGTGATCTTAATTTACCAGAAGGGAATTAATGTTAGACCTCCATTAAGTAGTGTGTGGTGGTCACAATTCTATCTAAGTTCATAAGCTACAAGAATGAGTTTATCTCATACAACTATACATCTTGTTTTGCATGCTATTCTAAACTCAAAACTCGCATACGCATGGGAGAAAAGTAGACTTGGGAGTGTAAATACAAAATTGTTTGAAAAACTTCTGTATATATAAGAGGTGGGTTAACTAAAGAACTTTGCTATAGCCTTGTTGTAGCAATCTCGGTAAGAGTTGCAAAGTAAGGGGAAATCAGAGCTTAACTTTTTATCCTAATAACTCTCAACCATTATTCATTCTTAACTTGTTTCTTTCTAATTTTAGGATTAGTAGTTACATCACTCAAACATAACTTTTGATTTTATCAAATCAAGCGACTCTCACTCACTTTCTTGCGTGCATAAGATATTATTATAATCTCTATGGGATGATATTCTACTCATCACTTGATTACTTGTTTGACTGGTACACTTGACATGAGGAATCCGATCAACAAAGCCTTACCTATAATCACTCAATTAATTTTTTTTTTCAGTCATACAAGTTCATAATATCGAAGTCCACAACTAACACCATGAATTTGAATATTGATTGTTAAATTTTGATAAATGTGTATTAATATATATACACATAACTCGCCCTAAGAAACATCTTTAATTAACTTTCCCGAGTTCTAACTACTAAGCAAACATTGTAGAAATTAATAATAAAATTGGGCAAACTGAACCAGGAAACATGGTGAGAAATTTTCAAGAAATAATATCAAAACCAAACATGTGTCGGCAATTAATGCACAGCGCAGAACTATCCAAAATCATAACAGCAAAACGGAAAATTATACGACGCATCTCTTTTGAACTTGTAACCCCGGATTCTTTTTTTTTTTTTTTTTTCCTTGACTGCGATCTGTCTGTTCAGATCATCTTTTTTTGACATTACTTTTTGGCCCGCATCTGCCTGTTTGGCATTTTCATTTTTATTTTTTTTTGTGGCCCGAAGTTGTTTGGCATTTCTTGGTTGATGTTTGGTTTGCGATATAAATGAAGGGTTTTCACTTCAACCCAGCTGAACTATCACGAAGTGTTTTTTTTCTCACTGTCACCCACTCACATGCACTCTGCCTTGCTTTAAATTCATACAAGATAAAACAAAAGGGAAATGGATTTGGAAAATATGAAAGGAAAAAAAAAATATGCTTCCACTTTCATTATCCCATGCTACTCTTAAAAAATGGATTTGGAAATGGCAAATGGCAAAAAAAGAATTTTGAAATTGCAAAATCTGAAATCAAGTTTGTTATTAAGAATTAATAAAGTAATGATGATATTTAATAAGTGATTCAAAACTCAAGAAATACCTGATTTGATATTTTACAATTTCAAAGTTTTGTTTTGTCATTCTCCTTTTGGAAATTCATGCAAAAAGACATAAAATAGCCTCAAATATATATTATTTAATAAAGAGTTTTAAGTGTTTTAAATTTAGCTACCTTAATCCTCTATTATATAAGCATGTCATTTAAATTTAATTTAGAGTGTTGGATATATTTTTTTATATATATATATATATATATATATATAAATCAGGGTTTTAAAATCATAAAAATATTGTGGAATTCAAAAGAATTGGTAAGCTTTCTCTAACTCAAGTTTGCAAAAGCAACACTTTTGCTCCCATCTAATCAATTCAAAACTGAAAAAGGCAGCATGTGATGAAATGTGTAGCGGAGGAGATGGAACCGAAACAGTGAAGGAAAACCAAAAGTCACCTGCTTTTCTACTCGCTGCTGCTTTCCTTTCTTCATTTTTTCATCTGTGGTTGCTTTTCTTTACCCACTTTTTTTCTAAGAATTCTCTTGCCTCTAATTTAAAGCTTGGCTACCAACAAAATGTGTTTTAAGCATCACTGTTTCTTCTTCCTCATCGTTGTTGTGTTATGGTCGGCCTTTAACCACCATGTAGGTATTGTGTTTCGTGTGTTTTCTTCATCATACACGAAGGTTGCAGTGTTGCAGATATGGGTGAGTGGTTGTGCCTCCCCCCCCCCCCCCCCCCCAAAAAAAAAAATTACACAAGCAAGTTTCAAAAGAATCTCATTCACTAAAAGTTTGCCTGATAATATAGTTCTCACATAATAGGAAAATTAATTAAATAAATTTTACAATTATTTGTTTCTATAACACTGGTAGATACCAAAATAAAATATGGACAATTACCAAAATTGACCCACTGAATTGAATTTCAAAGAATCAATAAGAGCATTGTCCATTATTGGCCCAATAATCATTTATCATCCAAATGGACACTGTTTTTGACAGAAACTTTGAGGCCCATTAGCTTAAGCTTCCCTCTGTTTTTTAATAAACGTGTATTTTGAAGGCAGAGATGTTTTGAGACACTTCTACTAATAAAAATTCAAATTTAGATAACCCCTTCTATTATTTTCATGTCTCATTGATTATGTTTTGTTTTGTTAGACACAGGTGTCCTCCTATTGAACAAAATCATTTTTGCAGCACTATCAAGTGCTAAATGTGGAAACATCTCTCAATGAGAATTGAAATTTTGGAACTAACCCATTTCGCTAGACCAAACCCCTATTAGTTATTGATTATGCTCTTCCTCTTCTTCTTTTTTGGTTGCCCACCCGGTTCACCGGGGCTTCGCCCTGACTAATCTGAATCCGACCCGCATCACGCACCTGGCTTTGGTGGGAGAGTCTCCCAGCAGGGGTTTTTTGTATTCATAAGGCTCGAACCCGAAACCTTACTTAAATGACACAAGCCGCTTAATTACCACTTGTGCCAATGCTCTTCCTCTTTTGTTTCATGGTATCTTGTGGAACAAGGCCCAAAAAAGCCTTTATCAAAACACCAGGCCCAGTACAACATCCCAGAAAGCACTTCAAAAATAATTGTAGGCCCAGCACATGCTTCTCAGTGAAACTTGTATCTTACTATAAAAAAAACAGTTGGCCGTTATCATTACAAGATTGTTTAGTAAACACACAACTTTTATTTGGTCAAACTCGACTTTGAGGTTCCTATGTATACATGAAATTTTTCACTCATCAATCATAAGGTTATAATGTAACATTTTCCACTAGTATTTGACATAGAATTGGCTTTACTTGACTTTGAGATCGATTGACATGTGAATATTTTCGCATTCACCAATTAAAATCTTTAGGACTATGTTGTCCACCAGTATTAACTTGCATTTTGATCTCATAGAGATTCCTAATTGGCTTTTACGGGCAGAGAAAGTGGTTACACGCACTCGGCAATTTCCAATTTACAATATGTACATATTTTTTATATAAGTACGACATACTCCCTTCAGTGTTTAATATAATGTATATTTACATAATTTAATTTGATTAAAGAAGTTGGTTAAGTTAGCTAGTATGACATGTATATTTTAAAAACTCCCTAATCATCTTCCTTAATTCTTCGATTCCCTCTCCTCATTAATTATTATTAAAGGAGCATTAATACAGATAAATTACAAAAAAAAAAAGGTTGCAAAATATAAAAAATTGGTCTTATATTATGACCAAGATCAACTTCTTAAATATATTTTATATTAGGGACCAAAGGGAGTATATAGTTTTCCTTAATATTCCATCAGCATATCCCCAAACTCTCTTTAATTCACATGTAAGAACTTCCTAACCATTGTCAACTTGCAGTTGCCCCATTAACAATATCATTGGCTACATTTGGATGAGGTATCAAGCTCAATTCCGAACATTGACATGTTTTTATTTGTGTTTAAATTGTTTCTAACAAAAAACTTCTTAACCACTAAAACTTCACAGATCTTTTTTTAGAGTACCCTTAAAATCTATACACGTACGAATAACTCTTTTACTATCAATTAATTCATTGTTTCACTATCATTATGTAAGGGATTTTGCCTATATGTGATAAAAGTTAGCGAGATTAATTATATGCTTACAAATAAAAAACGTTTAAGAGAATATATTATCATTTATAATGAATTAAACCAATACAAGTTTAAAGGTTCTCCGAGAATTGACTATCCAAACTTCGATGTTATTAGAAGAGTTACTTAAACTTATACATGATATATAAAGAGAATTTAATATTATCGATTATATTTTTTATGATACATAATATATGAAGCGGCTGCTTAAACTTTTTAAGAGTCAACTGAACCATTATTGAAAAGCTGGCATCTACAAATGATTCGAATCAAACTATGAGATCATCATATGCATGAACGCAAATGGGTCCTTTGAAAATGAAGTTTCCTTGTTATATCATGTTCATGCAATTTTTGTAAAGAATTTTCATGGAAGTTTGAACTTAATAAAAAAAATCATACCAAAGCAATAAATCTAATATAACGGGTCAAAACTCACCTTATTTTTTCAGAAACCAAAAAAAAGAAAAAAAAAATCAGCTATTTAGTGTCAAAAAAAGAGAGGCACATATTTTCCTGTATTGAACTACTAACAACATCAAGAATTATTAAAAACACTTCTCATAACCTGCGAACAACTCATTAAATAAAACCACAACTTAATTAAAGTTACGATTTTGTTATTAATAATTTTTGTAAATTTTATATTAATTTGTGAAACACATGAAACACTTGAGATATGGCACAGATCAGGACTAAATACTTTTCTTGACACAATCCAAATCAAAATTTTAAAGATTATCAAATGCCTCTCCAAAATCAAAAACGTTGATTTGCCTAGTATAAACAAATCTAGATATGTTAGATATTGATGAATCAAGAATTTTTATCCTTATTCGAAATTCAACTGTATAATCTAGAAACTAGGTCTAGATTGTAGGTTTTGTATAATTTCTCAATTATCTTTAGAAGTTTGAAGCGGAAATTGATATTGAACTTCCTATAGTTTTACTTAATTTTTAGTCAGATCATGTGATTTTTTTTTTTTTTTTAAAAAAAATTATTATCGAGATACCTAAAAACGTTTCAGTTTTTAATTTGGTATCTATGTGTTTCTCTCTTCTTATTGAATTACTTAATTTTATTTTGTTATCAAAATTAGCTTTTGTATAGAAACTAACAATGCTAATATAACAAATTTATATGGGCTAACTGTACTAAAAAAGAAAAAAATAATAAAAGATTTAATAAAGAGAAAAAAAAAACTCACAGGTACTAAATTAAAATTTGAAGGAAAGCCCGTTGGGAGACTCACCCACCATAGCAGCGGTGCGTGACCCGGGTCGGATTTGGATTAGTCAGGGTGAAACTCTGGATACCGGATGGACAAAAAAAAATTGAAGGAGAACTATATGTATCTCAACAATGGTTTTGCCTTATCTTTTTATCAAATTCTCATAGTTTTACCTGTTTTTAAGAAAGTCTATATAGGTTTTTTTAGGGAAAAGGATATTTAAATACCATTTCAATTTCTAAAACCCTGAAAAGACTATTAAAACTTGTAAGGGATATAGAAGGGATGTGTGAGAATCCGAGTTTTTCATGTTTTGGACTAAAGACCAAAATGTCTCTTTCACATATTTTTTAGTACATAACGATTTTGCCAAAACCATTACGGTTTTTGCAAAAGCATTACTATTTTTGTGGACTGTGAATAATTGAGTAATGAGATTGACTAAAACGGTAATAGTTTTGACAAAATCGTTAAGTATTGAAAAAAATGTGTGAAATTGGCATTTTGGTCTTTAACTCAAACCATAAAAAAGTCATATTCCTACCCATCTCTTCTATGTCATTTAGAAGTTTTAATGGTCTTTTTTGGGTTTTGGAAGTTGAAATGGTATTTGAATGTCTTTTTCTCCTCTTCTTCTTCTTCTTTTTTTTTTTTTTAAAAAATCAGGTCCTCATAGGTTCACTTTATCTAATTAGGTCTCTGTGGTTTTTTCTCTATATCAAATCCTTATAGTTTTACCTGATTTATAATCATGTCATGTATTTATGTAACTAATAAAAGTTAAAAAAGTATAAGAACCTAATTTAAAACAGGTGAAACTATAAGGACTTATAAATTAATTATCTCAGGTTTAAACTTTTTGGATATTCAAATTTAACTCAAGGCTAAAAAATACTAGTAGATAGTTGTATAAGAAATAAATAGTGATAATATATTGATATTGATTAAAATATAATACAATAAAATTATCATAAAATAAAACCGCATAGGGAAGGGAAATAATTAATCCCAAAAAAACAGAAGGAAAGAGTGCAATTGAATCAAACGAAAGCAAAGTGAAAGGCCACAAGGTCACACCCACATGTGCAAGCCCCAGCTATGGCGACTGCATCTCCTAGTCTTTCTGTATCAACATTCAAGACCAAACTCAGAATTTGTTAAAGTTCATATATCGTTGTCAATTATTCCGAATATAATATTACGTATAAATATTCTTATATTATTATAAAAATTCAACCGTCCAATCAAATGCGAAAATCCCTAGAAGCTTTAGTAGCTGTTTTTCCCAACCTTGCTTTAAGAACAAATCATGAATCTCATAATTATATTGGTTTAAATTTCTTGGGATCGTTTACTGATTTAAATATTCCCATAGAAATATTTTATTCCTTTTTTCAGCAAAACTTCGTCCACGGACTTTTATGAAGCGCGTAGAAAATGTCTCCCAAATATGGATTCATCTACTGCCATGGGTTCACATTAGGTACTTTTCTCTTAGGTGTTTCTTAAGTGTTTTTCCCTCTCTAATAAGATGGATTAGGCATTTTTTTTATATATTCTATTTATTTAGATTAGACTATATGCTGGATAGTAAAAAAAAAATCACCCAATATCTCAAATTAATTAATTTCCAATCCTGCATTCAGAAATATTTTTCCTGTAACCCCAATATCCTGTAAATTAATTAATTTGAGATACTGGGTGTAAAAAAAAATTCAGGATGCAGCATATAATCTAATCTAAATAAATAGAATATATAAAAAAAATTTAATTTTAAAAAAAAAATGCATAATCCCTCTAATTAGAGGGAAAAGCGCCTAAGAAGCACCTAAGAGAAATGCATCTAATGTGAATTCCCTTAATTATGGTTGAGGGAGCATTAATAAGAATAAATTAAGAAAAGATTAACAAATATGAAAATTGTGTGTTATATTAATATCAATATCAACTTTCCAAATATATTTTCTGTTAAAGACCAAAGGAGTAGCTAATAGTATCAAGAGTTCATCCATACATATGCATGGTTGGCGCAGTGTTGTTAATTCTTTTTTTTTTTTTTTTTTTGAAGGATTTTCTCTTGCAAGTAGAAGCTAGATTTACTTGGGCCAAGCAAGTGGAAGCTAGTTTTATTTTGGCCAAGCAAGTAGAAGCTAGTTGTTGCCTCATTTTGGTTCTCTACATGTATGTTGCCGGTTAATTATATATAGTTTTTCTATATGTTCGGTTGGTTGTTGTTTTCTTGCATGGTACTTTGGTGTGTCATACCCAAGGTTGTCAAACTCACGAGTTTAAGCAAACTCGTGATAGTGACATAAACTCGTATCGTGAACTCGAATCGTAATGTCGTAAGAGTTTACTTTTATCATAAAATAGGTATTAATAGTGTATAATTAAATAATTAAAATATAAAAAATGACAACAATTTGATTTAAATATATTTTAAATCCAAATAATTGAAATTAAATATATCAACATTCATAATTTATTACATTTAATAAAGAAATTTCTATAAAATTCATATATAAAACTGTTGAGGATGACAAAATTGAAAAAATAACACGATTTTGTAAGTTAGAAACGTAAAAACGGTAAATTCGATCCGTAAACTTGTGAGTTTAACTGAGTTTACACTAATACGAGTTTACTAAAGATTTGACTCGATTTCGTAAGGTAAAAACGTAAAAAAGGTAAACTCGAAGAGTCAACTCGCGAGTTTGATAACAATGGTCATACCCTTTCCTTTCCGATTTTAAATATAAGAGTTAGAGGAGGGGTTTGTTTCAGTTTTAAATATAAGACTTCATTGATCAACTTATCTCATAAATTTATAATTTATAATTAAACTCTCCTTATCCACTTGATGTATTAATAAGAAGGTTTTCCATCAAGAAAGTAATATCTAATGCAATAATAATTGACATGGGTAAGTAAATTAATACACTTTTTATTACAAACAACCGACTTACTAGTTTTTATAATTTTTGTAAATTGATTATCTAACTCCTAGATTTAACAATGGGAAGTTAATTATTATGTTTGCTTCTTGGTGTGTTTGGTTATGGAGTCTTGTTTGATGCAATATCTGCACACACAACTGCTCCAAGCTCAAGTGATTAATATTTCTAGATGTTTTAATTAATTAATTGCTTTGGCCCAAATTGCCAACCTTTCTTATTATTAATAATTATCCAACAGAGGATATGGATTTGGAATCTTAAATACTGCTACAAGTGAAAGTATTATTTTTTGGGGCCATACTACAAGTTCATAGTGAGATTATACGCAAGTAACGTTAAAATATTAAACAAAAATAATCGGGTATGAAATTAACTTTCAGACTACATATATAAATCCTTGCCTCAATTCAGCACAAATAAAAGATGTACCTGAACTGGACTAACAATAAATTAAGAAATAAAACTTTGAGAAACAATTTACCTGTTTCATATACTGTAGCTTGTTTTAGTCTTACGGAGTATCTCATGATAGTTACGTGACAATAAAAATATAATAAGCCAAGTAAAAGGAATGTTCTGTTTAGTTTAGCAAACTATTCCCTAATTTACAAGAAAAAAGATCTAAATTAATTTGCAAGCTAAGGTTGACTTACGTTAATATGATGACCTTACCTTCACCCTAAAGCTTTAGATAAATTTAGTTCTATGTGCCACAAACTTATTATATGTCAAAGTGATTGAGGTTTAAGGTTATTATAGATGAAAAAAGTTACTAGTATTAAATAGCCTAAGTAGAAGATTTTAATGTCACTTGACTAAATACTATTATTCAATATCCTATCCTTAATATTAAAGCTAGTTGACTAATTTAGGTAGATTAAAGAAATTAGTTATGTTAATTATTTGTAACAAATATAAGTTGGTTTTATGAAAACATCATATTTCATCATGACTACTCTTGGATAGAAATCCTTTAACGTGTGCAATCAATAGGAATATTTTGAGAACAAAATTATAAATTCATGAGAAAAAGTGGATTGTGATATTATATTTAGGACCAAATTCAACTCTCAAATAACTCTTATATTAAGGAGCAATGATAATATCAGAGTCCTTTAAATAATCAAACATTTTGGGCTATGGGCTACTCTATCTATCTTTGTCTTTATTTTCATAAATGAAGGGTTAAAATGGTAATAAGAAAATTAATGCTACATAACGCAGCAATAATCTTGAAACAAAAGCTAAATCATTTTAAAGCTAAACCATTTTTAAAATGGGATAGTAACATTTTTATAATATACTTTAATATATTTTGTTGCTAAGATATATTTGCGTGTGTGTGTGTGTGAATCTCAAATTTCATTTTCTCTTTTAAGCAAAAAAATTCAGGTGAGTCAAATCCCCAATTAATATATACAAACCAGGGTTAATTAAATCATATCTTTAATTATAAAAATCAATTCTTATAAAATTATTTATAAATTATTAAGAAAAAATGACAAGAAAATATCACTATAAATTTTAAAATTCAAATAAGTTTTATTGACTACAAAAGTATAGGTATTAACTACACTTGAGTAGCAATTAACAACTCATTTTTGAAGGAAATCATTAATTTGAAAATTTGAAGTTGAAGTAATACTTTCTTGTGTTTTTCTCAATTACTAATTCATGAAGTTCTCGCGTAATTGATATTGGTATTTGAACACATGCTCTCACGGTATCCGTGTTAAGTCAAATTACTGTTGATAATATGCAGTTTGCTTTGATTTTCGATTGCTACCAAATCATCATATTGACTCTAGATTAGAAATATATGTATACATGTACATGTGTCAAATTAAATATTTTCTTAAGATTTTAATCTCCTTCCATCCTAAATATATGAGAGGTTTGCTTTAATCCTAAATGTAAAGCTTTCAATCCTTCCATCATATCTTGTGTGCTTCCATCCTAAAAATTTGTTTCCAAAGTTTATATTACCCCGGTTCATAATATAAGAATTAGCTAGTTGAAAGGTTGAATTTGGAACAAAATATATCTCTATCCATTTTATTTTCCCTATTTATCAATTTTCCCATACAAATTTACCTAACTTATAAGCTGATATATAATCTAATGTTATATATGGATATTTTAAGGAGATCAAATCATATTTGTTATAATCAACTAATTTATTTTGTTTTTAATCTACCTAAATTAATTAAGTAGATTTTATATTAAGTATTTAAGGGAGTAATTGTTTTTTTATCTACCCCTTTAGATTGCATTGGTTTCTACCACTAAGAATAATGACTTAATGGAGTATTATATATGTAAACTAGAACACATTTATTATAAATAACTATTTTTTTATTATTTATAAGTTAGTCATCTAAGCTAACTCCTAAATTTATAACTAAAAGAGTATTAATTTACATATAAGACCTCCACAAACTTTACAAGTTAAAGGGTACATAAATAAACTTTAGGTTATGTGCTAATAAGTTCATTAAACTTTAATGTCAATAAAGCTTCAAAAAATCAAATTGATTCTAATTTGTTCACGTTATTAATTGGTCGACTTTTTCACCAACAAAATATACAATGTTACAGGACTTATCAGTATGTGAGTTAAAAAAGACATTCATTACCAGATAATTTAAGGGGTCGTAGTCATAAATCATACTCAGTTAGCAAAGTAATAAACCTATTAATGGTAAAAGCGTTACTTAGCAACAAGCTCTAGAATTAAATACTCCTTTTGGTCTTTTTATAATATACAAGTAATCGAGTTATGCATGGTGATAAAAAATCAGTTAAAAACAATAAATATGTAAAAAATGAAAGTTAATTTTTTTGTTTTTCAAAACAGCCATATTTATGAAGAGAGGTTGAGTGGATAATTAATAAAGTAGTATTAGCCAATTATTAATAGAAAAAATGAAAAATAATATCAAAAATTGACATTTCTAAAGTATTCTCTTAATGCAGGAGTAGTAAAGGACAACAACATAGCTAGCTATAAAATCTATCTTTTTTTTTTTTGGGGGGGGGGGGGGGGGGGCAAAGGATTCAAAATCTACAGTTAAATTTCATTAGCTTAATTAACGAAAATAAGAAGGATATCTAGTTGCTGTTTGAATTTGTGAATGTGGGTCTTTAATAGAGATAAGAGAGTATGAGCAAAAAAATAGAGATAAGAGAGTGTATCTTACGCTCCAAAATTTGCTTGTGGGGAACATTATATCGTATGAACAGTAAAATATAAAACAAAATAATATAATAATAAAAGGATAATAATAATTAATAATCACATATGTATAGTCTCATTCATTCCGTAAACTTTCTTTTTACGATACCTAGCTTTAACCTTCCCCGTCGGCGTAGTCACCGGCCGTCAACCCTTCCCCTATCGTCACAGTGCTGTAATGAAGGCGTTGACATTGATGCACATATATAGCCTCCAACCACAATTTGCCTCATAAAACTTTCAACTAGAAAAGGAATATATATACACATATACGAACATGAGCTTGTATAATTTTTATTAGTTCATTTGTTAGGGTTTCAAATAGTGATTGAGTTTCTGAAAAGAATTATTGGAGCTTTACTTTGATTAATATGGGTTCTTCCAACGGTGGTGTGCCGCCGGGTTTCCGGTTTCATCCGACCGACGAGGAGCTTCTTCATTATTACTTGAAGAAGAAGGTGAACTTTCAAAAATTTGAGATGGACGTCATTAGGGAAGTCGACTTGAACAAGATTGAGCCTTGGGACTTACAAGGTACAATATTATTTGATTCCTTCTGTTTCTGCTTTGCTTGTTTTATAGTTTCTTGTTGAAACTCAGTTTAGTTGGATTTCACATATATACAGGACCTCTTTTGATTTTGGAAATGGTGTTTTTCCAATCTTTATTATTTGATTACAAGACTTTGAATTTGAATCATGTTAGATTTTCCTAATTCAGTTAATCTGAAGTGATTTTCTGGAATTTCTGGTTTCGGTTTCTCATGTTTGATTCTGTCATCGTTTTTTTGGGACCTTTCTTCTGTCATTTTCAAATTTAGTTTTTGCCTTAGATATTCCTTAAGTACAATTTCATGAAGCATAGATATAAGATCAGAATAGTCAAATAAAATATAGCTCAGTAGTTCTATAATTGATCATAAATTCTAATTATATGATTTAGCTCGATTTCATTGCAAGATACTCAGGTTTACCATGTTTTCTAGCTACTTGCCTTTTCATTCTCTAAACTTTGAAGTGTTTACACCAAATATTTAGTTATATATATTGGTTTTTCTATATCCTTGCATTAATATATCTATATGCTTGTGAAGATATTGGGCTTTACAATTATTTTCCATTATTTTTTTATTTTCTTGGAAGTCCCTTTTTAGTCTTCTTTTTCTTTTTTTTGGGAATCTCCCAATGATGTAGTTAATTTACACCAACTATAACACATGATGATGCTATATTCAGGGCTCGACAGTGCTTCTAATAGGAAATTGCTTGTGCCTATAAAAATATATAATTTGTAATTAAAGTACACAATATCATTTAATTACGTGATGAACAATCACAGTACTGAATTTAATTTTTCAATTCGATATTGATGTTTAACTAGTGAACATATAGGGTTTAGAATTAGCCAAGGAAAATATTTCAACATTATATTAGGGAAAACCATTATGAGGCACACAAAAAATATTATCACTAAAAAATTTACAAGCAACATACAATAACAAGTTCTACACTTACATGAAATAACAAGAAGTCTACACATTTCACTTGTTTTTTTTTTTAGACTTTTTTGTGATTTCATAATTCAGTCTTTGGATCTCACAATGATTCTTCCATTATTGTATTTATTTTTATTACTTTGATATTTTTTTCTTAAATACTAAAAAGTTGAAGTGCTCTTCTTTCAAAATTCACATGCTAATTAAAATATTGATGAATTCAGGCAATTTTACACCTTCACGGAGAAGGTTCATTAATGAATCCCTCTCTCTACTTAGTGCATCGTTGAATAGTCTGTCTCGTTTTCTACGTACGCTGTTGACGAAAAGTGATCCGTTCTTTCTCTAGATTTATTTTTTTATGAAATATCAATAATGTTTATATATATATATATATATATATATTAATTCCATTACCTACTTATAAATTATTTATAATATAATACTAGTATAACATTTGAGTTCTATATTCATATTACACGTATATCATTCAGTAATACCAAAGAGGCTTAATTGGAATGATCAGCTTTCTAGATATAAAGCCAAAAAAAAAAAAAAAAAAAAAAAAAAAAAAAAAATTGTTTCCATTGGCATGATTAAAAAAAACCGTCAAAATCAATCTCTCTCTCTCTCTCTATATGTGTGTGTGTGTGTTCTATAGAAAGATGTAATTTTTGCAACTAGAGAGAGATAGACGCAGTGGTGTACTCGTATATATTCTGTTAAATAAAACGTATCTCGGTGTCTACTTTTCTCTAGGGGCACAAACTATATCACATATAGTATAAAATATATTTAAATTTTGATAGTTTACATAATAGCTTTACAGTACCAAAAGAATTTAAACTTAAAAAAAATACCTAAACATAGTCCAAATATTTACATTCATGCACCAACAGTGGTTACTCGGGTGGAATGAGCTCCTTTCTTCTTAAGCAAGGTCACGTGTTTGAATAAAAAAAGTGAAAAATATTAGAAATTATATAAACTATTTATGCATAGTAATTAAGTTGATGTATGAATGAAACCACAGAGAGGTGTAGAATAGGGTCAACACCACAGAACGAGTGGTACTTCTTCAGCCACAAGGACAGGAAGTATCCGACCGGGTCGAGGACAAACCGGGCAACAAACGCCGGCTTCTGGAAGGCAACGGGGCGAGACAAGTGCATCAGGAACAGCTTCAAGAAGATTGGGATGAGGAAGACGCTGGTCTTCTACAGAGGCAGAGCTCCTCATGGCCATAAGACTGACTGGATCATGCATGAATATCGCCTTGAAGAAGCTGACGAAACTCAACCTAATCCCAATGTAAGTATCTGTCTATCTATCCATCTATATATTATCTTCTCTTTTAATTTCCTCTCTAATCAACTCCTTGCCCATATAAATCTCGTTTACCATATCTAATTTATGGTTTTGATCGAATTCTCTCAAAGCTTTTAGGAAACTTTTTGTTTGATGTTGACTTCCTAAACTAGTAGTCTCCCTTGAGCACTGAGGGCAATGTATAATTCGTGGGCATTTCGCATACACGGGTCTGTTTGGCATTAGGAATTTGGAGGGGAGGTGAAATTTTTATAAGTTGAATTTAGAAAAGTAGAGAAGTGGGGTTAAAAGTTTTTAATTAATTTTTCTTACTATTTTATCTTAAAATTTTCTTTTATTAACATTTTATAATCTCACTTTTTCAAATTTTTTAAATCCAACTCATTAAACTTTTCCCTCTCCTCAAAATCCCTTATTACCAAATAGCCCTTTAGCCTTTTTTTTTTCCCTTCTTTTAAGTGGGCGCTGGAGGGGATTATACCATGGAACTAAAATCCAACCCAGGTCAGCTCATTAGACCAGCAATAAACCAATTCTCTGACTGTCCGTTCAAGAGTCGTGGATGCTATTTTCTTCGCTCATGTCAGATTTATACATAAACGTTCCATTTATCTATAAATTAATGTATTTTTATTTAAATTTAATTACTCTTTTAAGGGTTACATATGAGTATTTTTATATCTTTTAATTAAATTAGGTCATTTTATCATAATTGAGTTGACCTCAGTTCACCCATGACTGAATTATGACCTTTGAATCACTATCCCAACAAGTTTAATGACCAGTTCAGTTTTTAGTATCTTCATTATACATAAAATCTCTTTTGTGCTGATTTTTTGGGTTTAAATTTGCTCATTTTTCAAAGTCATATTGAGTCATATATATAAGCCTGTATTATGTAATTTGTTTGGTAAGGGCAGAATCAACATCTTTAGAATAATGTATCTAAATAAAACAAAGAAATACTAAGACTAATTATATTGTTTGACTTCTCTCTTTTTTTTTCAGGACGATGGGTGGGTAGTCTGCAGGGTGTTCAAGAAGAAGAACCTATTCAAGATTGGAAATGAAGGAAGCTCCATGCATAACACAGACCAACAACTCAACACTTCCTCAAGCATCAACCAACCTCGCTCCTTCATGCACAGTAGAGAAAGCCAATACTTACTTCTTCATCAACAAAACCCTAGAACGTCATCATCTTCTGGCTTCCAACTCGAAAAACCCGAGCTTGCTCTTCATTACCCTCCTCACATGCAAAACCCTCAATACTCTCTCTTCCAGGCTCAACCCCTCCTTCCTCCTGCAACTCACTACACTTCATATTCCTCAGCCCTACCTTCAGACACACCTTCCTTGGCCGCCAAACAACTCATGACAAACCCGGCGGCCACCGGAGACTGCGATAGTGGCGGTGGTGGCAGCGAGGGCTTGAGGTACCAAGTTTCAGAGACTGCAAATATGGAGGTTGGAACTTGTGAACCCACAGGTCATCAAGAGATTGGAACAACAAGAGAAGATCAAGGGTTTAATGAATGGGGTGTGCTTGATAGGCTTGTGGTAACTTCTTCTTCTCATCATCATCATATCGGAAATGAAGAATCATCCAAAGGGGTTAGGTTTGAGGATGCAAATAATCCACAATCTGTTCATCAGATTAATCATCAGCAGCAGCTCTCATTGCGTGGAGAAGTTGACTTTTGGGGCTATGGAAAACAATAATTCTCTCTCTCTGACTTAATTAATTGGATTATTCATATATATTGAACTGTATGTGGTGATGATATATAGAGATTGAAGATGATCTCAAAATTAAAACTATTACTATTGTTTATATTGATGTTGGTTGGATATTATTGTATGTTAATTTAAACTTAATTTGATTATTTTACTCATGTTTTTGCTTCTTGTTTTTCAAATTTTACTTGCTTGGAAATAGATGAGTTATAACGGGTTTACCAAAATATTTTAGATTAACTATATATAGTTGTGTCAAAATCATTAGAGAATTCGAACTAAACTTGGTATATTTTTCTGGGCATTGCATAACATTGAACTACGTATTATGCACTTCCACAGGACAGCAATGACAGCAAGTTGATACTTGGCAGCAGTAAACATTTTCCAGCCACAAGTGACCAACCAAGAACCATCAATTTCACCATTTCAATACTCAACAATGACAGCCACGTATTATGCACTTCCACAGGACAATTAGTAAGCAAAATCACAGCAAAACCCAAATCTTACTATAGTATTTACAAAATCACAGCAAGCACAATAACCAAATTTTTTTTCACAAATTCTACCCAGAGTTGCCGCAGCAAAGAGTTCAAGTATGACAGCAAACATAGTAATCACAGCGAATTCCAAAATTTCCGGAAAAAGAGGGCAACTAAAGGGCGCCATAATTCACAAAGCCACCTAAATACCCACAACATGCATGTTTTCAATTTAAAACTCAGCTTATTAATAAACCAAAGTCCTTAGTCATGTTAAGTCTATCACAGGAATTCCAACCACCCAAGTGCTTAGGTGTCCACCATCTAGACCATATTGATCATCTTGCCTCCTAGCTTGACATGTGGCACTTTAACTTGTTGACTTTTGTTCCAATGTGTGATATATGTTCAAGGGGTCCCTATTGACTTTTCAATGTGTCACCATTTATATGTCAAAATGTCACAATCCCTTGGTCTTTATGCACTAATTTATCTAAGTGACAAGCATTCCTTTTATTGTCAAAATTGACTTAGGAATAATCCATAGATTATCAATGTCACAAGAAATATGAAATTTTGGCATTTAATTAAACCATACTCACATAAAAGTGAGTGGGTGCCGATAATATTTTTTCTCTTCTCTTTTTCTTTACTGATGGGGACCCACTCACTTTTATGTGAGTGAGGCAGAAAAAATGTTTCTGCAGTAAAAGCAAAAACATTAAACTCTTTCATTAAATATTCAATTTTAACATTTTATTGAATATTTGTAATATACAGGGATTTTTGGTAAGTGTAAATTGGGATGTTACATGTAATACCTGGATATTCAATACCCGGATGACTATTGAATATAAATAAATATTCCTTTAAAGTTTATAGGTGAATATGTGGTTTCAATAAATGAGCATAATTATCTTATTACTTAGGGAAAATTCTATGAAAATTATAAAAGAAGAAGAGCTAAAAAACCATGAGAAATGTATTTTATAAGCGCATAAAATGGCGCGAAAATATTATGATAAATCTCATATGGCAAGCGAGATATTGACAAAAACTTATGAAGTATATTGTCTCGATTTTAGGAATTTTTTGGATTATTTCCTTGAAAAGTATAAGAGCATAAATATAATAATATTAAAAGCACTTTATAGCCCCAGTATTTTTAATATTTTACATGGGACATAAAATACCAATGTCAGTGAAATAGTTGTTAGATATTAATTTATCCTAATTAAGAAAATTATCAACAATTAGTAGGTGGCTAATTTATTAATTAGTGGCTAATTGTTTAGATTAAGATATGAGTAAATTAATTAGTAAATAATTAAATTAAGGGGGAGAAATTTGAAATTAATAAATAATAATAAAAAAATAATAATAAAATATAAAATGCTTAGAAAAATAAATAAAAAATAAAAATAAAAAGATAAAATATCTAGATATTTGTAATATAATAATAATATATTTGGTAAAGAGCCAACGGGGCATTTGAGAACGGATAGAAATTAAATTCTACACCAAAATATAGGGATGTAGTCTAAGTCATCCGGACCTTTTAAAAACCCGGTGAATTTCTACCTCGGAGTTGACTATCCCGAAGTCATTTCGAAACCAAATGAGTCATTAGGATACAAGGTTTTAAGGAAAAGGTCAGATAGTGTAAAAGAGAACCTATACAAAACGAAATAGTCGTGACAAACCGGTGATAAGGTTTCTTAGGACAGAACATATTACGAACTAGCGAATTTACATCCCGGTGTTCGGTTCTACCAGAAGTCATTTCCGTAACCGATGGCGTTTACCCGAAAATCTTCGGCAGGCAACGGAATACCCTTAATGAGATCAAAAATTTAGAAAAACCCAGTGGTTTTAAAGAGAAAGAATGGAACTACAAAAGCTAGTTCCTGGAATTTTGAGTTTCGGCAAGATTACGCGATTCGAACACCGATCAGGGAACGATATCGGTAAGTCAGCTAGTATGACATCATCAAAGATGATGTCACAAAGGGGAGAGGTCGGCACATAGGTGGAGGGCCGGGATCGATCTGTGTCCCAAGTGCGATCCGACGGTTGAAATCCGATCTGAAAACAATTGAAGTAATTCCCACCTTGTCCCTTCCTTTTCCTATAAATAGCCAAGCCCTCTTCACTTCATTTCTCACCAAGAAATCTGAAATATAGAGAGAGAGTAGAGAGAAGGAGGATCTCTTGGAAGTTCTAGCAAGCCGGAGTAAGTTTCTCGGTCCCTAATCTTAAGCTTCGGTAGTTCTTTCAGTAGATAGAGTAGAAATGCTAGAATTTCTTTAAATCTTTCTGAATAGTTTTAGATATCATATTTTATGAGTATATATGATATTTATGTTGAAAATATTTTTGGAAAAGAGTTCTGGCAAAATTTCGGAGAAATAGAGCAGAAATAGCGAAGCTCTGGCGAAATTCCGCCGATTGGCCTAACTAGGGGCAAAATAGTAATTTTCGCCTAGAATGCCTGTTTTGATGCCAAATGTTGATAAACACTATCATTATAGGATATCTGAGATAATCGAGCCGCCGTCGTCCCGCTATTTTTCCCGCTGTTGAATTTCACATTTTTCCGTAAAAGTTCCGTTATACCGCTAAAAAGGTATGGACGCGTATTGTAACCTTAATCTGATGCTTGTTGTATGCTATATGTGATTGATGTGTTCATATGCGAGATTTGTTGGTTTGAAAATGGTGGAATGATGAGTACACGGGTTATGTTATTGTTAACACCGTTGAGAGTTTTCCTAGCGCTATGGACACGACAAGACATCGTGGCACCGGAGAGTGTGCGGACGGGATGACATACATCTGCGGGGCTGTGTAATGCTATTGCCACGATATGTGGAGATGTGTTTTATACTTTGTGAAATGTTGTGGATATCTGTCATGCATATATCTTGTTTACATAAGCATGAGGTTAAGTTACACGAGATCCAAATGGGCATTGGATCTCAGCTGTTGATGTAGCTTCAGGATCCCGAGGAGTTCGGATCGAAGAAAGGGGTAAGGAGCCGGCATAGAGAAGCCAACAGAGGAATAAATTAGTAGTTTATTTTTTAGAAACATCATATGAATGTACTTATGACTACCAGACATATTATTATGAATGTTATTCAGTGACTCTGTTTCCATTTTAAATCGAAAAATTTTCTGACGGCTCAACTCTGATTAAATACGACAAGAAAACGTTTACGAAAATGGGGTGTTACATTTTTGGTATCATAGCAGTTTTTCCTGGCATAGATCTGACTATGTTATTACAAACCTTTTGGTGCCGAAGGCAGGGCTAGTCTATGTGGATCAGCCAATCAGTCACCCTAGCACGGTGAGGCTCCCATGATAGACACCTACCCGGCCAATTGGTTTGAGTGACGGAGTTAGGCTCTACGCTTTTTCGAGAACATATTTTTGAAAATGAGTGCGATATAACCTGGTGTTATGTTGTAGAGATGGACGAGAGAAGATGAGCCTTATGTCTTGTATCTTGGTAGGTGGAGGCGCGTGGCACGGAGAACATACCCTTGTGGAGTAAATTTACGGAGGAACCCCGAACCCGAGCTCCCACCTCCAATTATCCCAAAGACCCCCATCCTGTACATAACTATGAACCTCGTATGACCCAATGGAACACCCGGATAGTCCGAACCGAGAATACCACCCGGGACCCGAGTATTACGCATATCCGGAGGAACTAAATGACCCGGCGACCAATACCGGCGAAATCCTAAATTATCACTTTCCCGTTGTCCCTATAAGTCGACGGCTCTCATCACTCCTCGGTAGGAGATAACCCGACTACCCGGAAATCCAAAACCTAGACAATCCTGATGCATACTCCGACGACCTACAGTATGTGTTTGACAACAACACAATCCTTACAGAGGCCTTGCATTTAGAACTCGTTCATGCCAGCTTAACTTCTTATAATGACCAGAGCAAATACCTACAATACCCGACGAACGTCAAAGAGTCCTATATGGCCAACTCCCGATACATTTATCCATACCCTTCCGGAGATTGGATCAGATCCACTCTCCAGCATTTTCCCCGTACCCGTTACTGGGTTGAAAAAACCGATGAAATCCTAGACGGAGGAAATTTTGAGGATGTCGGATCATGGATCTTTAATCTTAAACATCTGGTGTATCGGAGAATGTGAGGATGGGAACAGATAAAGAAAGCAGTAGAAGTAGAGATAATAGTAGATTGTAAACTACTGTTGTGTATTTTGAATTACAAGTGTGTTTTGACTTGTTATGTGCATAAGATATGTGAGTAAAAGACCCGTGTATATAAGGGTTGTATATGGATGCATATAGTTATATATGTGGTTTGTATGTTGGTAAATAAATGAGATGTTGTGTACTTGTTGTGTGTGTTATTCTAACGTGACTAACGTCTCTCGTAAATGAATAAACTTAGAATATTATGGCAAACCTGAGAGGAGTAGGTGCTCCTAGAGGCCGAGGCAGAGGAAGAGGCCGAGGCCGACAACCTCGAGAAATTCCTAATCCTGAGCCAGAGGATCGGGATCAGAACCCGCCAAATCAAAACGCATGGCGGGAGGTGATGGCAATGTTGCATGAGCAACGGGCCATGATTGAAGAATTACGTACCGAACGATTATAAAGGCAAACTGAAACCGAGACAGAAGATGAAGAAGAAGGAGAAGATGAAAGTCAACATGAAGAAGAAGATGATGAACCCGAACGATCACCATCCCCACCCAGACACGAAAGGGAAATTGTGCATCTACAACCACCCCGTAGGGAGGTGGAGACTACTCAGTATTGAGTGGCTCAGTTTTGCAAACTGAAACCCCCAGCCTTTCGAGGTAAGCTAGACTCAGCAGAGGACTGGCTTCTGAGATTAGAAAAGATATTTGAGGTAATGGAGTGCCCCGAAAATCGCAAAGCCCAATTGGCGATTTATAAGTTGGAAGGAGACGCGGACCGCTGGTGGAGGTCCATGGCAGCATCTTTACGTCTCCACTATTGTCCCATTACATGGGAAAAATTTATCGAGAAATTCAACGATCAATACTTCCCTACATCTGTGCAGATTATGAAGGAGTCGGAATTCCTACACATCCGACAGGGCCAAGAGGAGTCAGTAGATGACTACTTCGCCCGTTTCACTAACTTGTCCCGGTACTCTTCACATGTTCGTAGGGACTACGAAGGGAGCAGTATGGCCAACATACTGGTTTACGGGCTCAGATACGAAATCAGGGAGAAACTTGTTTCTCTCCAATTCCAATATCTTATTCATGTTGTTGAAGCATGTCGGCTCATTGAACGAAATCTGAAGGAGCTGCGAAGGTCCCGACCTTTCAGCAACACTGGCCCAAGTCGTAGCGGTGTCAACCGTGGGAACTTCGGCCAAAAGAGGAAGTTGCCTTGGAATAATTTCCGAGGAGGAAACAAGAGGCCCTATCAACCTGGACAACCAAATGTCCCAAGAATTCAAGCATCCTGACCATGTCCTAAATGCGGACGATATCATCAGGGTAATAATTGCGAGGGATAGCTGACCTGCTATCGCTGTAATAAGCCCGGACATATCAGTGTGAATTGTCCACTGAGAGCAGCGGAATAAAGGCCGCAGAACCATGGTCGAGTGTTTACCTTGACCCATGAGGAAGCCCGAAGGTCTCCGTACATGATCCAAGGTACTATATCTCTCAATGGAAGTCCACTTCTAGCATTATATGATTTAGGTGCTAGTCACTCATTCATTTCTTACGAATGTGCTAAACGTTTAGGGATGCATGTCTTTAGTCTACCTTGTGATTTGTTGGTAGCTACACCACTTGGTGTTAAAACCTTAGCTTCTGATGCATGTCTAAATTGTGTTGCGTGTGTCAATGGACGAGATTCAAATATTGATCTTATTCGGTTGCCACTTCATGGCA
This sequence comes from Acacia melanoxylon, assembly GCA_019022615.1. Taxonomy (NCBI): domain Eukaryota; kingdom Viridiplantae; phylum Streptophyta; class Magnoliopsida; order Fabales; family Fabaceae; genus Acacia; species Acacia melanoxylon. The sequence goes on from JAFJYJ010000082.1 coordinate 1,305,271, forward strand.
TCGACGTCATTCTCGGTCTTGACTGGCTATCTGCGAACAACGCGATCATTGATTGTGGAAGCAAGAGGATCTCTTTTGCACCTTCTCGCGGCAGAGGCAAGATCGACGTAAATTTAAATTTTCTTTCTGTTGCGGAGGCTCAGAGATGTTTGAAGCGAGGATGCCAAGCCTACATGGTATTCTTTTCAATTAAGGCAGAAGCCGAACCTTCACTCCAAGACATCCCTGTTGTGAACGAATTTCCCGACGTATTTCCCGATGATCTCACAGAATTACCTCCGCAGAGAGAAGTTGAATTCGCCATTGAACTGTTGCCCGGCACATGTTCAATATCCAAAGCTCCATATAGAATGGCGCCGAATGAAATGCAGGAATTGAAGAAGCAACTTGAGGAACTGCTCGAGAAGGGGTTTATCCGACCCAGTGTATCTCCTTGGGGAGCCCCGGTGTTATTCGTGAAGAAGAAAGATGGAAGCCTTCGACTTTGTATCGGCTATCGTGAGTTGAACAAAGTAACGATCAAGAATAAATATCCACTTCCCAGGATCGATGATCTTTTGGATCAACTATCTGGATCCAGTATCTTCTCAAAAATCGATTTGCGCTCGGGATATCATCAGCTGCGAGTTAAAGCAAGTGATATTTCCAAAACGGCTTTCAGGACCATGTACGGGCATTACGAATTCCTTGTGATGCCTTTCGGTTTGACAAATGCACCTGCTGTATTCATGGACTACATGAACAGAATTTTCGTCAGCACCTCGATAAATTTGTGGTGGTGTTTATTGACGACATCCTTGTCTATTCTAAGAATAAGGAAGAGCACGAAGAACATCTGCGTATAGTGCTGAGTATACTCCGAGAAAGGCGACTCTTTGCTAAACTTAGCAAATGTGAGTTTTGGTTACCAGAAGTCAGATTTATGGGCCATGTTATATCGCGAGGCGGAGTTTCTGTTGATCCCAGCAAGGTGGAAGTAGTTCTGGACTGGAAAAGACCAGAGACCGTGACGGAGATTCGTAGTTTTCTGGGTCTAGCGGGATACTACCGTAGATTCATAAAGAATTTCTCTCGTTTTCTGGGTGACTGTGAGGATAGTTTTCAGAAACTGAGAGAGAGATTGACCACAACACCAGTATTGATAATCCCAGATACAGATGAGACTTATATGGTCTATAGTGATGCCAGCGGGCGTGGACTGGGATGTGTCCTGATGCAACAGGGCAAAGTGGTGGCTTATGCCTCTCGTCAACTGAAACCTCACGAGTTGAATTATCCGACGCATGACTTAGAACTTGCGGCGATCGTGTTTGCTTTGAAGATATGGAGGCACTATCTATACGGTGCAACCGTAGAATTGTACTGCGACCACAAGAGCCTAAAATACCTTTTTGATCAAAAGGAACTCAATATGAGGCAGCGTCGCTGGATGGAGCTACTCAAAGACTATGACCTGGAGATCAAATATCATCCCGGAAAAGCCAACGTAGTTACAGATGCTCTTAGTAGAAAGTCGGTGCAGGTGGCACACATGATGGTTCAGGATCTGAAGTTGCTTGAAGACTTCAGAGATTTGAACCTGTCAAATCAAATTTGCGGAAACTTCGATGCACCTGGTGAAGCCTATCTTGCGAGTCTCCTGGTTAGTCAAGGAGAGTAAGATCTGAGAGACGAGGTTGAAGAAGCTCAGAAACATGATGATTGAGCTATTGCAGTGCGAGAGATGATCGCTCGAGGCGAGACTCACGACTATGACTTATCCATTAGTGGATTAGTTAGGTACAAGAAGCGGATCTATATACCTCCGATCGATGAGTTGCGAAGAAAGATTCTAGATGAAGCTCATAAGAGTAAGTATACCTTACATCCAGGAATGGTCAAAATGTACCAGAACCTCAAGTCTGAAATATGGTGGCCCAAACTAAAAAGAGACGTGACCGAATACGTTTCCAAATGTCTTACTTGCCAGAAAGTGAAGATTGAATACCGGCGACCCCCTGGTCTTCTTCAAGGACTAGAATTGCCGGAATGAAAATGGGAGAATGTAACCATGGATCTTGTGGTAGGTTTACCTAAGATCCGGCATCACGATACGATATGGGTGATTGTGGACCGATTAACCAAGTCGGCACATTTCATACCAATCCGCATTCATTATTCTCCGGAACGATTAGCGGAGATTTACATCAAAGAGATCATGAGGCTACACGGTGTCCCTAAGAGTATTATCTCTGATCGGGATACGTGATTCCAATCCCGTTTCTGGCGAGCTATACACGAAGGTATGGGTACCAAGCTGAGATTCAGCTCGGCTTATCACCCTCAGACCGACGGTCAATCTGAGAGAACGATACGTACGTATTTGGAAGATATGTTGCGAGCATGTGCGCTAGATTACAAAGGAAGTTGGGATCGACATCTTTCTTTGGCAGAGTTTGCATACAATAACAACTACCATGCAAGCATACAAATGGCCCCGTTCGAGGCATTGTATGGGCGAAAGTGTCATTCACCACTATGCTGGACGGACTCATCTGAGGAAAAGTTCCTCGGACCAGACATGATTGAGAAGACTTCCGAACAAATTGCATTGATCAAGAAGAGACTCCTGGCAGCTCAAAGCAGACAGAAGATCTATGCTGACAAGAGGAGGCGGCCTCTAGAATTTGAAGTCAGTGATCATGTATTCCTGAAAATGTCCCCGGTGACTGGAGTCGGTAGAACGCTTAAAAGGCGGAAGCTAAGTCCTCGTTACATAGGACCCTTTGAAATCCTAGCCAAGCGTGGACCAGTAGCGTATCAGATAGCCTTGCCCCCGAACCTTAGTAAACTTCACGACGTGTTCCATGTTTCCCTGCTAAAGAAGTACCAATCCGACCACGACCATGTCATTGAATATGAAACCGTTGAGTTACGACATGATAACACTTTCGAAGTCGTACCGGAGCAGATCATTGAGCGTCAAGAGAGACGGCTCAGGCACCGGAGTATTCCGATGGTGAAAGTGGTGCAGACGGGATTGTCACTTTGAAGAGGCGACATGGGAGACTGAAGAGGATATGCTGGAGAAATACCCCGTGTTCATGAGTGATAACTTAATTAGAGTAGAATAAATTTCGGGGACGGAATTTTAATTAACGGGGGGAGAAATGTAATACCCGGATATTCAATACTCGGATGACTATTGAATATAAATAAATATTCCTTTAAAGGTTATAGGTGAATATGTGGTTTCAATAAATGAGCATAATTATCTTATTACTTAGGGAAAATGATAATTGAATATTTTATACACTTCTTTTTATCTCTTGATTAATAATTTAGGACTTTTTAGTTAATAAATAATGGCTTTTATACTTATTTGGGCTTTGGGCCTTTGATTATATTTTAGCCATTTTTATTAATAAAATTCCAGTTTTACATAGCTTCACTAATCTTACCATAACTCTTGAACCAGACATCGGATTTGCCTCATTTTTGTTTCATATTTCAGATGATTCAGAGTGCTACAATTGTTATGAAGACATGAAGGGCAAATTCGGACAAGAAGTCGGTCGATTTTGAAGCCAAAGTCAGATGTTTTATTTGGGCTCGAATTTGTGACTAAAGCCCATTACGTATTATTTTTTGTTTTGGGCCTGGATTATTGATTGGAGCCCCATTTCGTTTTTCATCTTAGGTTAAGTAAGGCAGCAGCCACAAACAATATCATTCACGTTTTTATTCTGTTTTGTGGATCAAAATAGAGGTTTTCAGATTCTCTGAAATGTTCTTCGTGTTCTTCGTCTACGTTCTTCGATTTTCCCGGTCATGTTCGGCTAAACCTTCGTGGTTAACCCAACGTTGAGGATTCCATGATTCGTCGAGAGAACTCGTACTTAATCGGTAACTTTACTCGTTTTGTTTTCATCTTATCGGATCCGATTTCGGAAATAGTTCGAATATTAGATTTAATATTCGGTTTGGTTAAATCCCAAGGACCGAGTTCGAACTAGGTTAAAGTGTTCTTTGTGCGATTGCACAAGTGAGACGCCATGTTCGGACAGATTCTAGACGATCGTCTAGTCGAGGGATTTCGGATGAACGCAGAGATTTCGGTTCGTCGAGCCAAACGCGAGTTCGTTTATATTTCGTTCAATGAAGGAAGTTTACGGAATCTAAACGTTGGGTTGATCGTTTTAATCTTTGCAATCTCGTTTTTATCTGTTTTCGCATATTTCAGATCTGTTTTGAGTTTAATTTCGTTTTAATCATTGAAATCAAAAACCCCCAATTTTATTGTTGTTTTGTTTTGTTGTTGTTTGATTTAAACCCACCGCAAATTCCTTGAGAGAAACGACCCAGGTTACATTATACTGCAAATCTTTTCTAATCTGGTTATTTTGTGAGATGACGGCAAATCTCTGTCAGAAAATTCTATGAAAATTATAAAAGAAGAAGAGCTAAAAAACCATGAGAAATGTATTTTATAAGGCATAAAATGGTCTGAAAATATTATGATAAATCTCATATGGCAACAGATATTGACAAGAACTTAGGAAGTATATTGTCTCTGATTTTAGGAATTTTTGGGATTATTTCCTTGAAAAGTATAAGAGCATAAATATAATAATATTAAAAGCACTTTATAGCCCCAGTATTTTTAATATTTTACATGGGACATAAAATACCAATGTCAGTGAAATAGTTGTTAGATAGTAATTTATCCTAATTAAGAAAATTATCAACAATTAGTAGGTGGCTAATTTATTAATTAGTGGCTAATTGTTTAGATTAAGATATGAGTAAATTAATTAGTAAATAATTAAATTAAGGGGGAGAAATTTGAAATTAATAAAAAATAATAATAAAATATAAAATGCTTAGAAAAATAAATAAAAAATAAAAATAAAAAGATAAAATATCTAGATATTTGTAATATAATAATAATATATTTGGTAAAGAGCCAACAGGGCATTTGAGAACGGATAGAAATTAAATTCTACACCAAAATATAGGGATGTAGTCTAAGTCATCTGGACCTTTTAAAAACCAGTGAATTTCTACCTCGGAGTTGACTATCCCAGAAGTCATTTCTGAAACCAAATGAGTCATTAGGATACAGGGTTTTAAGGGAAAAGGTCAGATAGTGTAAAAGAGAACCTATACAAAACGAAATAGTCGTGACAAACCAGTGATAAGGTTTCTTAGGACAGAACATATTACGAACCAGCGAATTTCTGTCCAGAAGCTGGTTCTACCAGAAGTCATTTCCGTAACCGATGGCGTTTACCTGAAAATCTTCGGCAGGCAACGGAATACCCTTAATAAGATCAAAAATTTAGCAAAACCCGGTGGTTTTAAAGAGAAAGAATGGAACACCAAAAGCTAGTTCCCAGAATTTTGAGTTTCGGCAAGATTACGCGATTCGAACACCGATTAGGGAACGATATCGGTAAGTCAGCTAGTATGACATCATCAAAGATGATGTCACAAGGGGGAGAGGTCGGCACATAGGTGGAGGGCCAGGATCAGTCCGTGTGTCCCAAGTGCGATCCGACAGTTGAAATCCGATCTGAAAACAATTGAAGTAATTCCCAGCTTGTCCCTTCCTTTTCCTATAAATAGCCAAGCCCTCTTCACTTCATTTCTCACCAAGAAATCTGAAATATAGAGAGAGAGTAGAGAGAAGGAGGAGCTCTTGGAAGTTCTAGCAAGCCGAAGTAAGTTTCTCGGTCCCTAGTCTTAAGCTTCGGTAGTTCTTTCAGTAGATAGAGTAGAAATGCTAGAATTTCTTTAAATCTTTCGAATAGTTTTAGATATCATATTTTATGAGTATATATGATATTTATGTTGAAAATATTGTTGTAAAAGAGTTACGGCAAAATTTCGAGAAATAGAGCGAAACAAATGGCTCGGCGAAATTCCGCCAATTGGCCTAACTAGGGGCAAAATAGTAATTTTCGCCTAGAATGCCTGTTTTGATGCCAAATGTTGATAAACACTATCATTATAGGATATCTGAGATAATCGAGCCTCCGTCGTACCGCCGTCGTCCCGCTGTTTTTCCCGCTGTTGAATTTCACGTTTTTCCGTAAAAGTTTCGTTATACCGCTAAAAAGGTATGGACGCGTATTGTAACCTTAATCTGATGCTTGTTGTATGCTATATGTGATTGATGTGTTCATATACTGAGATTCTGTTGGTTTGAAAATGGTGGAATGATGAGTACACGGGTTATGTTATTGTTAACACCGTTGAGAGTTTTCCTAGCGCTATGGACACGACAGTACATCGTGGCACCGGAGAGTGTGCAGACTGGGATGACATACATACTGCAGGGGCTGTGTAATGCTATTTCCTGATATGTGGAGATGTGTTTTATACTGTGAAATGTTGTGGATATCTGTCATGCATATACTGTTTACATAAGCATGAGGTTAACCGTTACCTGAGATCCAATGGGCATTGGATCTCAGCTGTTGATGTAGCTTCAGGATCCCGAGGAGTTCGGATCGGAGAAAGGGGTAAGGAGCCGGCATAGAGAAGCCAACGGAGGAATAAATTAGTAGTTTATTTTTTAGAAACATCAGATGAATGTACTTATGACTACCAGACATATTATTATGAATGTTATTCAGTGACTCTGTTTCCATTTTAAATCAAAAAATTTTCTGACTGCTCAACTCTGATTAAATACAACAAGAAAACATTTACGAAAATGGGGTGTTACATTACAAATAGCATCAATGCTCACTGTCACTATCAATTAAGCTTTTCAACACAGTAGACCACTTTTTAGCATAGTGGATAGCAGCACTAGCAATATGTGACAAAAGCAAAAATTCACAATCTAACAACAATTTTCCATTGCCAAACTTTCTTCCAAAACATAGAAAGCAGCCACAATATGTGGATGATACGTGTATGAAGTATTTATGAAATTTTCTATATATGACAATGAAAACACGAACACATTAAATTTTTATTTACTTTTCCAAAAAAAAAATCCTTTAAAAAACAAAAAATGAGTGTTCCTAACCTAAATAAGCTACACCCCAGTCAATTTTTGCAATTGACACCCAATTACCAAGGAGCTAGCCTCCCAGACAACGGCGCCAAACTTGATGAGCTATGTCATAGGGCTAGCAAATAAAACTAAGCTAAATGCATTATAGGCAACTAACCTAGGTTGATCTCTACATGGAAACTATATTTAGTTCCTTAGTAATCTAGCATAAATACTAAATTAATCAAAGAGTACTACTACAATAAATGGATTCTACTTCCCCCAAAAACATCCGTTTTTTAACAAGGGAAGTAAGAAATAAAGGTGGTGGTATTTTTATAATTTTTTGATATATTGGGCATCCCTCTTTAGAATTGGGACACCTAAAGTGGACCTTAGGCGTCCCAAATTTAAATTAGGACGCCTAAAGTCAACTATAGTCATCCCAATTAGAAAAAAGATGCCAAAAGTAGATTTTTTGGTGCTTATGTGGACACTTTAGGCATCCCAAATTTTAATTAGGATGCCTATGCCTAAACTTTAGGCGTCCCAAATTGAAGTTGGAATGCCTCTTTATACACTTTAGGCGTTGATTTGACAAAAACCTTAGTCGCCTCAGGGTCAAATCACAATTTACCACGAATTAAAATGCAATATAGTGCAAACAACTCGGGATCGTTCTCTTACCAAAGAGCCAATTTATTTTGAATTCCCTATGTTAAACTAAGTGCTACAAACATGGTTAGAAAATGGGTTTTGTAATTGGTTTTCTCTAAAATAAAAGTCATGAAAATATAAAGAAATTATTTCTATTCTTTTTGGTATTTTTGGAAAATAGTGAAGAATGCTTTGGATTAAAAGGGATTAATGATGAATGCTCTTGGTAATGAAGAAGGTAGCTATCCTTGCTAAAATATATTTGGGAGTTCAAATTTCATTAAGTCTGAAAAACAACCTCAAGATAACACTTAAGTCCAATAATCTCAATTAATAGTAGCTCCTACAAACATAGCAAACTACTACCTCTTGAGATATTGTTAAAATCCACTTAATGTGTAGTTAAAATTGGGATGATGCAAATTGTTCTTCTCAATTAGAATGTTCTAATTATAACGAACCATTCAAGAGCTAAAATCAACTATGATTACTAATTATGAACATGACAGCAAGCATAATTTCATCAAACATCTAAAGAAATATAGAAATATGAACATCAAGATACATCATCCAATTAAAACTACAATAATAAATCCACATGAACACATAACAGCAATCCAAGTGTCACAACTACATAATGATAAACCTAAAAAAGGAAATCAAATATATAGTCTAAGCAAAAGATTGAATTAAAGAACTCCCCTATTGAAGCACAAAAGCTCAAGCCACAAGTCTCCATCACCAAGAAGCAAAGGGTTTAGCTACACATAGCCATTAAACAGTCCAACACAATCGGTAAAAATGAACCAGCCATAGGAACCAAGCTCGCCGGAAAATACAAAGACTTCGCCAGAATTACAGAGTTCGCCGGAATCTGGAGAAAGACGCCGGAAAATTCTAAGTGGTCGTTGTGAAAGAAGGAAGATGAATGAAGGTCTCTGTCTCGCCTCTCCATCCTCCTCTCAACTTGTGGCCTGCATCTCTCATGATATAGCGTCCCTGTTCTCTTCACAGTGCTGGTTCAGTCTGGTGACTGAATGAAGAAGATGATGGGTGGTAGTCGACGATGCAGCACGGAGGTGACGGTGGTGTTGAGGATGAGTGAGGAAGACGATGAAGAATCCCAAGGTCTCTCTTCATTCTCGCGGCGCTCCCTCTGTTTCAATCCCAACTCACGGCGCTGGTTCAGTTCGGTGACTGAATGACGGCGTGGAGGGCGGTGGTGGAGCGAAGGGTGAGGGTGAGATGGAGAGATCGAAGACGAAGGTAGAGGTGGATCGATGGATCGAAGGTCCCCCCAGCCTCCAGATGAAAGTCACGGCGCTCGTTATCCCCGGTCCTGTTCGCGTTTTTCCTCTCAAGAGGAAGACCTAGCTCCCTTAGTCAAAACATGTGTTTTGACTAAGGGACTAAAATGAAAGAATTAAAACTTTTGTAGGAGGGACTAAACTGAAATATTGTGAAATGTGTATGGGTTCGAAGAATGCAATTCATAATAACTCTGGGACTCTTCTCTATAATTTGTCTCTGGCCCTTTTCTTCATTGATTTCAAATTTTCAGAAATTGTTGGTGCCTTTCTTGTAATTTTCCCCAGACCTCAAAACATTAATTCCCTCAAAAATCTTCATTTTCTTCTTAAACACCTACAATGCAAGATTAAACACAATGTAGCATCAAAAGTCCAGTAAATTATTTGCATGAATAATTAATAAATAATGACCATTTTGCTCCTAATTTCACTTAATTCAATACAGATGTTCATACCTCAAATCAGTGCTTCATCATACGATAATGTCCCAAAAAATGCATTAAGAATCCCTATTTAACCAGGAAAAATCATATAAAAATATGGTTTGATCAGGCGTCCCCAATTTAGAATTGGGACGCCTAAAACCTGTCATATCACGTGTGAAGGTGGAATGTCACCTAGAGGGGGGTGAATAGGTGATTACAAAAAATCTTTCGCTAAAGATCAAGAACATAAAACTGAGACAGATAGAAGAGCAATGAACACAAGAGATTATACTAGTTCGATCCAACTCTCTGACCTACGTCCAATCCCCAGAAACACTCTAGGAGTTCCACTATTGTTCAAACAGAAATACAATTACACACTCTGTACTCGAAGTAATCCTCTCACTCTAGGATTCACTCCCCCTTACAAGTTGTAATCGTACACCCACACTTAAGGTTCCACAACCTTAAGATTTAACAACTAAGATAATCAAAAGGTGTTTAACTCCTCACTGAGTAAATAAATAATAAGCACTGAAGTACACAGAAATATCTGAAGATATTAAGCGAAGTTAATGAAACAGTAAATTGCAATAATTTCGAATTGAATGCATAGCGTTTTGATAGTTGGCGAATTTAATGCTTATGGTATTTATAGTTGAACCCATTAATGACTGTTGGTGAAGCTTGAAGATTAATCGTTGTGACTCTTCAAAACTAGCTGTTAAACAAATGAAGCTTGGTTAACATTTTCGCCATTAATGATCCAGGTGGATTTGGGTCTTCACAAACATTCTTTCATTCCTTTTGTTTTGCCTGTTGAGAAATAGCATTTATTGCGCGAGCGGAATATCAGAAGATACTTTACATTGATCAGAGGAATGGTTTCCAAGATTATGATTGTTTTGGTAACAGCATTTAATGCGTTCCTACACATAAATTGTTTTATGGCAATTTGTTGTTAATCCAGGTTATAATCATCTAAAACTCATTAGCAAACTGGTTAAAAGCAATTAGGAATATTAATGAGTGATGATTTGAAGAAATAAAATCATAATCAGTTGATTTAGTTTTCCAGAGACGGTGATTTGAAAAACAGAGAGATATGACTCTAGTTAAAAATAGGTTGCCTTGAGGCATCATGACTGGAAGCAACAAACTTAATGACTAGAGGCAAAAACACAAGTTGAAAAGAATGTCAAAATGAAGTTTTGCCTTGAGTCATGACTTGAGGCTGATTGAACCATATTTTGATGTGTTATTTCATGATTAATTTCGAATTCTTAATGCATTTTGTTATAGTTATTGAGCTTAAAATGCTTTTCTTATGATAAATTGAGATTAAGATTAAATACATTAAATTAGGGCCAAAAGGGAAAAATTGTCAAAAAAAAATGTAAGTACTCTTAATCATTGATCTTTATGAGAATATTTGATGTTAGATTAATTATTTTTGATTGTAGGTGTTTGAAGAAATTAGATCAAATTTGAAAATGGAAGTTTGAACCCAAATTGTAAAAGTTTCAATTTAATCCCTCTGTGAAAACAATTTAAACTTTGCACATTGGTCCCTGGTCAAAACTCTGCGTTTTGACCAGGAACCAATTAATTAGGTCAGGTGGAAGGAAACACGCAGAGGGAGCTGGGAGATTAAATACAAAGGCACCGCGAGACCTTGAGTTACGAATGGAGACACTAGTGACCTTCTTCTTCTTCTTTCCTCTCCCAGGACCTACCCTCTCGCCGGCAACTTTCTCTACCACCACGGTCGCCCGCGAGCGACCTCCTCCCTTCACCCTCCACCAAGGCCAAGAACGAACAGAGACGGGGAGCACAGCGCCGCAAACCAAAGCTCCATTCTTCATCCTTCACCTTCGATCTTCCTTCCTTCGCCTTCCTCTAAGTTGCCAGCGGTCACCCTCACCATCATCACCGCCGGCGACCTCCGTCGATTCTCACTCTACTTTCCATTCTCACCATCGGCCTCCTTTTGCTCTATATCACCACCACTCAACAACTCCAATCACCTCCTCCAACTTCACCGTCAGCCTTCCTCACCAGCATCACCGTCGACCATTCCCTCTTCCCCAAGAGCTCAGCTGCCAGAAATCATCATTCACCACCACACAGTCTCACTCTATGACAGCACCACAGCCACCGTCACTACATCTATGCTCTGTTCACTTCCAAATATCCCAACAACCCTCTCACTCCCATATACGCTTTCAGCTTCTTCCACTTGGCCTCACTAACTCTTCCGTATCACTTCTCCATTTACTTTCACTTCCTCCATCATGTTCATGATTGATTTGCTTGGGAGCTTTATGGTGACAATGCTTGGTTTTATGATCGAGTAGCTGAGGAGTCCAACTCTTGGGATTGGGGAAGATTGACTTGTGTTCAAAGCTTCAATTAGGGGATTTTATTTTGTTCAATCCATTTTCTCTAATTACATTTTAATTTCCTAGTTTTAGGAATATTATTTTGTAATGTTGAGACTTAGTTTACCCGGTTGGATAACTTTGTGGATTGAACCTTTGTAATTGGATTGGAATTTTTGTAGCTTATTGGATTTATATGTGTGTGTGTGTATTTCCTTATTGATTCAATGATATTGTGCTTTCTACGTTATATTGTTAGATAGTATGATTGAATTGAATTAATTGAGTGGCGTGGTATCGCATTCAAATCAAGAAGAACCAAGTTGCATTAATCTAATCCTAATCACACATTAAGTGGTTTAAAACAATATCTCTAGGTAGTAGTTAGCTACGGTAGTAGGAGCTACTATTAATTGGGAATATTGGACTCAAGTGGTATCTTGGGGTTTTTTATCTAAACTTAGTGAAAATTTACTCCAACATTTAATTGAACTATGATAGTCACTATTCCATTTCTAAGAGCATCCATTATACATTTCATACTCCATTCCATTTTATAAAGAAAATATTAAAAATAATAGTTAGCATTTGATTCAATTGCATTCTTATTTTAGTTTATCAATTTGAAAAGCCAAAACTAATTTTCCCCTTGTTTTCATTGCATCTGCATGTCATTTAGATTACCTAGGACTCAATAAAAGGCTCCTCGAGAAGAGAGAACGATCTTCGGTTTGCCTATACGCAATCCTTGGTTATTTTTTATTGTAGACCTCAAGGCTAAAGACAAAAAGGCCCTCATCAAAGGCATGGTGACTAGAATCAAGAAAAGATTTTATCGTAATAGTGAGTTTGCCTTGAATCATGTATTAGATGCCTTGAGTCATTATGACTTGAGGCACACAACGTTCAGAATTCAAAAAGACGCAAGAGATCTTTAACTGGAGGCATGATATAAATGCCTAGAGTCATGGTGACTAGAGGCATGACTTGAGGCATCAATGTCTCCAGTATTAAAAAAAATAAATAAAAGTGCGACATGCTAGAGGCATAAAGTGGATGCCTACAGTCATGGTGCCTTGAGGCATTTATGAAATGACTAGAGGCAAACCATCGTGAGTTCAAAATCATTTTATCAAGAGGATCAATTACCTCGAGGTATTTGACAGAGATTTGCCGTGATCTCCCAAAATAACCAGATTAGAAAAGGTTTTGCAGTATAATGTAACCTGGGTCGTTTCTCTCAAGGAATTTGCAGTGGGTTTAAATCAGCAACAGCGAAATAGAACAATAACAAATTGAGGGTTTTTGATTTAAATAGATTAAAAACGAAATTAAACTAAAACAGAACGAAATATGCAGATGCAGAAACAGATTAAAACGATCAATCAGATTAAAAACGATTAACCCAGAATTGGGATTCCATAACCTTCATCGGACAAAAAGATAATAACCAAACTCGTGATTGATTCTGGACAAACCGAGATCTCTGCGTTCGTCCAGATATTCCCTCGACTAGACGATCATCTAGCATTTAATCGAACACGTGGTGAGCTCGCTGTGCGATCACATAACGCTCTCTCAGAACTCGGTCCGACCTATGTCCTTGGGATATCAATCTAGGTATTAAATCTAATACCTAATCCGCAATTATAATCGGATCCGATTAAAATGAACAGAAACGAATTATATTACCGACTGAAGCGCATGTCCTCTGGATTCGTGGAACCCTCAATCCATGGGTTAACCACAGAAACTTAGCCAAGCATGGCTAAGCAAAACACAGAAGAAAAGATGAAGAACGTGAAGAACACGAAGAACATGAAGAACACTTGAGAGAATTTGAAAACTCCTATTTTGATCCACCAAAATCTAAAAACTTGAATCAGAATATGTTTGTGGCTGCTGCTACACTTAACCTAAAATGGAAAAATGAAAATGGGGCTCCAATCCACAATTCAGGCCCAAAACAGAAAATAATAAAAAACGGGCTTTAATTACAAATTCGAGCCCAAATAAAAATCCGACTTCGGCTCCAAAATCGACCACCGTCTTGTCCGAATTTTCCCTTCATGTCTTCATAAGAATTGTAGCTCTCTGAATCATCTGAAATATGAAACAAAAATGAGGCAAATCCGATGTCTGGTTCAAGAGTTATGGTAGGAATAGTGAAGCAATGTAAAACTGGAATTTTATTATTAAAAATGACTAAAATATAATAAAAGGCCCAAAGCCCAAATAAGTATAAAAGCCATTATTTATTAACTAAAGAGTCCTAAATTATTAATCAAGAGATAAAAAGAAGTGTCTGAAATATTCAATTATCAGTATTTAAATAAGTGACTCGAGGTATCCCTGAGGCGCGAAAATGAATTTAAATATTTTAAACAAGTTAACTCGAGGTATAATAAAATTACCTAGAGGCAAACCTTTTCAACACTTTTTAACTCCAAGTCAAAACATATTTACCTTGAGGCAGCAAAGAAAAAAACATTTTGATATTGAAGCATAAAACTTGAGGCAAATTGAAACTTCAAATTTTCATCGAAAATTAAGATTTAATTACATTATAATTGTTATCATCATAACATCAAAAACATGAGAACTAACAATGTGCTCCTTTCTCTCTCTCTCTCTCTCACATTTTCGTCCTAAGCCTCAGCTTTCCATCCTTGGCTCTCCTCTCACCGATTCTCCCTGCACATCTCACCCGCTTACCACTCTCTGCATACAACTCTTCACCTTCAATGCCTCACTCTCACATTTCTAGATCTCACGGTCCAATTCATCGACCTTGCACTTGGCATTCGAAGTTGACGCCATCACCGGCTTCTTTCTCTTGGTCTTCACGCCGTCGACACATTCAATTCGAATTTGGTTCCACCGTCGACGCATTCTCTCTTCTCTCTCCGTCACCCATATCTCTCTGTCACACTTGCATCCTCTATCTTAATGCAACTACTGGCACAAAGTTAGCTAATGCTTATTCCCCATATACCGTCATTCCTTCTTCTTCGGGAAAAGAAGTTAACGACCCGTAAGCCTTCTACCTCCACGTGGCATTGCTTCGTCAGGCTTTCGCCCATTACGGAAAATTCCCCACTGCTGCCTCCGTAGGAGTCTGGGCTGTGTCTCAGTCCCAATGTGGCTGATCATCCTCTCGACCAGCTATTACTCATCGCCTTGGTAAGCTATTGCCTCACCAACTAGCTAATCAGATGCGAGCCCCTCCTCGGGAGGATGCCTCCTTTTGTTCCTCATCCTATGGGGTATTAGCAGCCATTTCCAGCTGGATCTTATAAGATTCTCAAGAGATTCTTCGATTTCTTTTGGAAGCGGATAGACTTTGGTTCCATCGCCGCTACTGGCCACCGCTCCTATGGCATATTCTGCTTCACCGACCCTGGACTATCCTCTGCTTTTTCGCCTTCAATTTGAGTTTTCCTCCAGTTCCTTAGATATGCTAGCACCGACTGCAGGCTCTGATTTCGATGACATCAGACGGCAACGTGAAGCTAGAGCAGATCTGAGGACTTTGATACAGAGACCGTCGAACCTTCTAGTTTTTTTAAAAGCTATTTCAATGATAGAGACATTTGTGTAGATATCATTTTTCGATCCGATCTTTTTTTTCAACCTTTTAGTTTTCAGTTTGATTTTCCTTTGTGTGATTAGTGAGTATGTTGATTGTTGATGTGTTCTTGATCGTTATAGGTTTTGATTTCTCCGTAATCTAAGTCAAAAAGCTTTCGTGCCGGTTCTTCTTCCACGGCCAACCTCAATCTGAGCTTTGGGCTTTTTTTTTTTAAAAAAAAAAATCAAAAGTCTCACTTTCTACATCTCTCACATAGATGTCCCCCCCTGAAAAAGGACATAAAACATGCCAAAAACAGACGTTGTAGAGCTTTTTTTATAGTAGTGGAGTATGGGATGTGATCAATGTTGTCAAAATCGAGTAAGAGGTGGTAGAAACGTAAATTGTAAAAATGACACGAAACATAAAGGCCATGATACAAAATTATGTATATATGCATGTAAAAAACAAAGCACTACTCAAAATTCAATGAACGACGTCATATTTAAAAGATATAAGTCACATAACTATATAAAACATAAGTCAAAAAGCACAAAAAGAATTTAACAATTCCTACAACTAAGTTTCAAAACATCAAAAGAATAAATTTTAGCAAAAATAAGGATTGAATGGAAAGAAGTATGTAACCAATACTTAAAAAAAATGGATCATATGGAAGTCCCGAAAGATAATTTACTGCGCAAGAAACAACTAAAGCATTGTCATCTATAAAATGAGCTCGGTTTCAGCCTTGCCAAAGATTTATCTTGGTGACATTTATCCTACATTTTTCTCGAATTTTTCACTGATTCCCAAATCAATTATGCCATAATTCAGTCAACTTAAGTTATAGAAATCACAATCTGCTAGTCAAAGAACTGAGAAGAGGAAACACATGAAACTAAAGGAAAGTGAGAAATAAGCACCTTGGTGAGAAGACATAACCGCTGGCATTTTCTTTCTGATGAAAAACGTGGCGGATCCAAACTCGAGTGAAGGAGAGCGTGTGACGAGTTCCGGTTACTTGGGTCGGTGAACTTGAAAGCCTCTCAAGTCTCAAGGGCGATGCCACAATGCTGATGATAGTTTGGGTCAGTCAAGGAGGCAACACAACGATGCTAAATTGCTAATTGCTAAACCATGAAAACAGGGTTTTCTTCTCTCTTTTTTTCAGTAAAAAAGGTAAAAACTTACATTTATACTGTTTTTACGTGGTGTTTTTACTAGTTTTAACACGTATTGCTCCAGTAAAAATGTGAAAACATAATGTTTTACGTTGTTACACTAATTTTGACAACAATGGATGTGGGTTTCATCTATCTAATTAAACTAATGAGAAAAGACGAGAATACCTGCGATTCGGAGACAGTCCAATCTGGGAATGTATCCACCGTCCTCCACGCGAGATTATGAGAGCTGGAGGTAATTAAATCAGATCTGATCTAGGTGCATTTTAGCCCTTAGTTCTTTTTTGTACTTTCTTCAATTCAGGTCCTTAAGTGTCATTTGCTAAAATCTGCAAAAACCCATGAAATTCAAAGTATAGTTAACAAGCCCAGAATGCCAAGTCATCTAGGAGTCAAAGCATTAACAAAATTATCTAATTAACATCCAAAACTCCCAAAAATGACATAATTGCCCTTATGCACATTATTTATCTATTTAAATCCAATTAAGTCAATAATGAGTAACAAAAGACTAAGTTTAGGTGCTAAAATATATGGAAATGTTGATACTTATCATTATGTTTTATACTATTAATGATATATAACTTATTTAATATATGTTGGTAATATCTCCTTTTGTTCCCAATGCAAATTTTGATTGGTTTGAGAGATCAAATTCAACATTGGTAAGTTTCGCAAATTCTCTGGTCATAATATTACTATAACAAAGGCAAGTAAGATTAATTATTTCTAGCTCAATCCTGCTTTGGATCCAAAGCCTCCGTAACAAAAATAAAAATAAAAATCAGCACCATCTACATGGCACAGAGGAGAGAGCCCAGATTTATGAGCAAACATTTCTCATTAATTAATAATGGTGAAGGATATCTAATATTCCCTGTGTTAGATATGAAAACATAAGGAGAGCTTCATCTCTCTAAACCCCTTGCTTCTTTTGTTCGATGTTATTCTGGTCTTTTCGGATTCACATATTACGCCCTTTCTGTGTTTGTTTTTAAAGTTCTTCTTACATGTTTTTGTTAGTCTCTATATTGTACGAGTCTCTGCACTGACCATCTTGTCAACTACAACGATGTTGTCTATCCCATCCAGACAACTTTTTGTCAACCTTGCTCTATGGTACTACTTCTCGGTCAAGGGATGCGTGATGGAAATAAACGACATTAATGTGTATTGGGTTCTTATAATCTAACCTTGGTTTAGTTAAATCCTTGCAGTTTTCTTTTACCTTTCATTAGGTTCATATAGTTTACTATATTATATGGATTGGTCTTTAATTATATTCATAATTTGGTAATTTGTGAAAGAAACAACATTATTAACAAATGATGTGACTCACATTCAAGGTATATATGAATTTATTTGGTCATATCAGTCTACATAAAATTAAAATCAACCAAAGTAGAGATTATATAAATGCAAGGAGACAATTGAGTATAATAATTTTTCATTTTTATGCTTCTAATAAATAAAGTTTATTTGTAAAAAAACCTCCCTTTTTTCATTGTGTGGCAACTTAATTACATGTTGTT
Organism: Acacia melanoxylon; assembly: GCA_019022615.1. Classification (NCBI taxonomy): domain Eukaryota; kingdom Viridiplantae; phylum Streptophyta; class Magnoliopsida; order Fabales; family Fabaceae; genus Acacia; species Acacia melanoxylon. The sequence continues at coordinate 1,323,322 of JAFJYJ010000082.1, forward strand.
TAGTTAGCGACCAACTTAGCCTTACTTAACATATTGAGCATGAGACTATTGCATCTATATTTGAGAAAATTGTAAAGACCCGGTAAAAAGAAAAAAAGAACTAAATAGGATCATTTTGAGTTTGATGTGTAAAGATTCAAAAGATAACCAAATTATAACAGAATATTGCAAGTTCGATAAGATCATAACAGGGGTGACCTCTCCCTCCTCCATTCAAGCATATAAATGAAAACCAACAACTAAAAAAACTTTAATAGCAACTACCCCAGCATTAATAAAACATATACTAGAAATAAAAATCTAAAAAAAACTTCCAATTGTAAAATATCGATCACACGAATTTGCTTCTAAACTCAGATATTGTAAGGATTCCATTTTTCAATCTAATAACCAAGGGCGGAGCCAGGATTTGATATTAGGGGGGCAAAAATTATAGAATAGAACCTAATAGAGTCAGTATTTGAAATTAGGGGGTGAAAATTACAGAACTTGACCCAAAATTTTAGGAAATTATGTTTTAGCTTTATAAATGTTTCAATATTTTCATTGAAGTCCCTCCATGTAATTTTTAATATGGGCTAAATTGAAAATATTGAAATGTTTATGAGGCTAAAATATAATTTCCTAAAATTCTTGGTCAAATTCTGTAATTTTAGGGGGATGGGGCCACCCCTAGCCCCCTAAATCCACCACTGCTAATAACATTGACAATCAGATCGAAATAGAAAGGAAAGCAAAAACTGTGAAAGCAAGTACAAAATTCAATTGTCGTCTGTAATATACTAATGAATAGAAGCATGGCTAATCACTTATATCTCTGATTTCTTTTTGGGGAATAAAAGTAATCTATTTTTTGAATGATGAATATGGATAAAACATCATAACAACTATAGCCACTACAAACATTTTGGCAGCGAAAAGTAGTTTTGTACGCCACGTCATACCACGTCAGCACATTAAAGTGGGTGTATCAACATCATGCCATGTTACCCTCTAACTATGGGGCACGTTATGCCTTGCTTTTGTTTCATGACTTGCCTTGTAATAGAATCTATGACCTCATCTTCCCCTTTAAGTGAAGGAAACATTTGACTCAAATACTGAAATTTCATCAATAAATAATGTTGGATCGATTGGTGAGGAGTTGACTCATAAGCCATAAGATTGTGAGTTAAAATCCTATTGCTGATGTGAGGTCCTTGTTAGTGGATGATATGTAAGTATTTTTATAAACTCTCTTTAAACCCATAAGTATGTCTTGTCCTTTGAGAGGCCCCAAAACCCAACTTACCTAAACTTATAAAAAAAAAACAAACAAACTGGAAACTTGGATGACCAAAGGCATCTATGCCAAAACAAAAGATCACTATCATTAGGAAGAGCAATTACAGTCAATCGTCATCCCCGTGGATAATTCCAAAAACAAACAAGTTTATCATAAAAAATCAGCATGGCATCCATCATGCTTGGTTGACTTTTGGACAGATAACAATTTACACTTTAAATTGGGAACATGAAGTGCAAAGTGACAAGTTTATTGTGAAATCTGACCGTTTCAATTGCTAGCCAGATGTAATAAGCAGAGGCGTTAGCAATCTTGACCTTAAGAATCATTACAATGAGTATAACTGGTAAATAACTCAAAAGTTATCTGTCATATGATCAGATGCACCAGAGTGGCAGAGTCAACAATCCAACGTTAAATTGTACACAAGTTTTGGAGTACACTCAGGGCTTGAACGAAATTACCTTGATGAATAGTTGTGTATGCTAAACTTTTGTGTTGTTTGAAATTGATCGATGTAGAGGGTTGGTTCTCACCCCTCAGCAATGCCTGCGACATGATAACCCAAGTATGAGTTGGTTAAGAGAAAAGGGATTTTTTATACACTCATAAAGTGTATTTAAACAAAGTGTAATGGTGTGTAATAATTACTCAAATATGACCTATGAAAGTAGAAATGTTCAAGCAACGTTATGAGGATTTGTTATGAGTTCATACCCAATATCAAGTCATAACTTTAAGCTTACTCGTAAAAAGTAAGCAAGCAACGCCACCCGGCTCCATGTTTCGAAGAGATCTTAGGTTCAAGCCTAGTTGTGCAAATTGTGTGTGTGTGTGTGTGTGTTTTTTTTTTTTTTTGGGGGGGGGTGTTGTGAGTCTCCCCCTCTATGGAGGAGGACTAGGTTAGAGGTAATGTTTTTTTAAAGCAAGCAAATATATAAATGTAATGGAAAGCTTAGATTTTAGGTGGGGAATATGAATATGACTATGGGCCTTTCTCAAAGAACATTGTAAGTTGGGCCTATACACTTGTGGCAAATATTGAGCCCAATAAAAGTTCATCACTTTGGTCTATATATATATAGGTTTTCTTTTATATCAAAAAAAAAATATAGGTTTTCTAAAGCCAAAAAGTAGTAGATTATAGAAGGTAGTCTCTTGTAAGCCCAAGAAGAAAGTTATATAATGGGCTATATGTCTTAAAAGTATAACCTCAAGATGAATTAAGTTTATTGTGTTCTTTCTGTCAAAAAAATTTGAGTTAAAAGTTAAGGGACCAAGTTTTTGATAAAATCCAAAGAGAATCACGGTGTATAATATATATGTTGAATGACTCTTTAGTGAGGGATATCACACAAGTTGAAAAGATTTTTTTTTTCCAAATTAAGTAACTAAACACTTAATTGGGAAAAAAAGAAGATAAAAGACAACATTAATTTTTAAATTACTTGCTCGATTTTTCATACCCAACTTTTAGGCACGTAGGTCCAAGAACGCAAGTATAAAAGGGTTTGTTGTTGTATTCTCTCAATACAAATTGAAGCATTCTGCATTAAATGATGAAAGCGTCTAAAATGGAACTCTTTGCCTTTGTGTTCTTGGCTCATTATATTATAGTTGACTCTAAGTGGGATAACTTCTCAACACCAACACTAACAGCCACCACGGCCACCACTACCACAAACTCGGTGTCATCTTGTGAAATTAACTTCTCCACCTTCACCTGAAACTGCATCTTCTTCTCTTTCACCCTCAAATTAATTCTGCACCACGTCCTTAATCAGTTTCATCATTTTTTCCTCCTCCCCACCTAATCATTCTTAAAAAATTTCTCCTTCTCCTTCACACTCAAAACAAATTGTGGAACCCCTTCTAGTTGCATTATCAACCTTACCTCTTTCACCTTTGCCTTCCAAAGGAATTAAATCCCGCCTTCTCGTCCTTCACCGCTAACTCCATCTTATCCTTCATCCTCATCTCATCGTTCTACACCTCAAACCTAGTTTCCTTCTGCTTCACACTCAAATTCAATTGTCTCCACACCTCACCCTTCTCCTACTTCCTCATTACTTTCTCCAAATAGCCACAAAAATTCACCACCACCCTCATTAACATCTCTAAACCACCTCATCCACCTAAAAGAAATTCACCGCCACCCCCATCAACATCTAAACCACCTCCAACTTCCTCAAGAGTTAAATGCTTCACTTTTCTTTATTATCATTTTTGCATACGATCAAATCCCACCTTACTCCATCCTATGTACTCCCTAGGTCTTTATTTCACTATTTCGCTTGCTTCGTTGCTTACTACACTTCCTTCCTCATCGATCTACCATATACATAAACTCACTATATCCTGCTAAGCATATTTACATCTTGGTTATTGGTCATTTCGATCTTATCGTTTCTGAACCATGCGATAATATATTAACTTACAATGATATGCTATCTGACAATATGTTCATGTTGGAACGATGTACTATGAATAAATAAAGTTTTATTTTATCCTTTGTTTGTCCGATGTGCTTTGAATCTGAATAATATATCTATCGGAAACATGTGTATTTTGCTTTTAATATTTTTTTGCCTGTTCTAATTTTGGTAATGTTTTAACATTTTAATTACAATAACATCATTTATTCAGCTTAAAGGGGATTTTATCGCTTCTAAACTAAATATTTTCCATCGTGGAGCAATGTCCGAAGAAAAGGAGATGACTACACCCAATAACGTGAATTCAATAATATAATACACACAATTTATTAAAATTATATAATTTATAAGCAATAAAAATGTTAATTTTCTCAATTTTCATATTTTATGTTTTAAATTCTTTCAACGTACCTTTATACACATCTCATTAATTAGGCTCCATGTGACTTGCCGTAGGTTTAAATTTTGATGTCGAACGACTTTATTAGTAGATAATTTATAAGTACCTTTTAAGTATTCTTAGAAGAGTGGCATGCCCAAACCTAACTCACCTAAACTTTTATTTTCTTCACATATACATATATACATACACATACACACGTATACATATACATATATGTATATGCACGCACACATGTAGGTATGTATTTATGTGTGTGTGTGTGTAACAACCCACTATTCTGAGCTCAGAACAGAGTGGCATCTTTGCCTATCATGTATTCTGATGTATTATTTAATAAAAATTTAAACCACTGGACCAGGTTTGATCCTGACAATGAAAACCCTTCTTAAAAAAATTCAAAATAATATTACAGTTTGAATGGGCTTTTCTGAAACATTTAAAAACATTTGAAAATATTTTATTAGTGGTTCAAACTTATCATTTAATAATGCATCATACATGAAACCTTGTTAGGTTTTATCAGAGTATTTCTTTATTTCTCTAATTAATCTAGTGCTCTACTAAATCATTCACCACATTTTGGGCTTGTTATATACATGTCCGTCCCTACAGCAATAGTTAGCTACACACACACACACACACACATATATATATATATATATATATCATGTCTACCTCTACATAATTATATGTATCTAATTAAATATATCCTAGTAGCCACACACAGCTATCTCAAAATATTATCTAAGTCATAAAGAAATAGTAAAATCCATATACAAAAGTATATAAAACTAATTGTTTCATCTACATCTTCAACACCACCTCTGTAACATCCCATTTTCAAAAGCAGTATATTTTTTTTTTCATCAGAGTAGAGCATCGGAGCAATTGAGTAACTGATACATTTATTCAAATTGCCGTAAGTCCGGGCTGATTTACGTAAGCCGTGCATTGACCGAGAGTTTTCAAAATGAACAACAACGAAGAAAGTCTTGATCGGGACTCTATACGGCGCTCGCCCTTTCTCCTCGGTCCTCGGTTCTTCCGAACCCGACGCTATGATAAGAGCGAGATCCAATTACAATTTGGATCTCGGGTGTAATTAACCTCATGCTTAAATACGACTACATATACACGGCAATGACAATCAATACAACGAGTCCATATGAGATGTATGATTAAAAATACATAACCACGTATGTAAGATAATAACCACGTATGTAACATAACCACGTATGATACAAAGCAATAATAACCTCGTATGTGACATAACCACGTATGTGACATAACCGTGTATATAACATAACCACGTATGTTACAACAACAAACAGAACACAAAAACATATATAATCATACAATAACCATCAGAGTTAGTGTTACAGTACGCGAACGTACATACCTAACAACACATATACACATATAATAAGCATCAGAGTTAGTGTTACCGTACGCGAACGTACATACAAACAGCAGAGCTATCAGCTACCACATACAATACACATAGCACATATATGCATACTATAAACATCAGCGTTAGTGTTACAGTACGCGAACGTACATACCTAACAACACATATACGCATATAATAAGCATCAGAGTTAGTGTTACAGTACGCGAACGTACACCCAGACAACATAACAACTATACACACACAATACACATAGCACATACATGCATATCATAAACATCAGCGTTAGTGTTAAGACGCGAACGTACCTTTTGGCGGTACAACGAACTTTTACGGAAAAACGTGAAATTCGACGGTGGGAAAAAACGGTATGACGGCGGCACAACGGCGGCTCGATTAGCTCGGATATCCTATAAGGACAACGTTTATCAACATTTGGCATCATAACAGGCCATTTGGGCGAAAATTACTATTTTGCCCCCGAACCCCTAATCGGCGGAATTTTGCGGAGCCATTTGTTTTCGCTCTATCTCTCTATAATTTTGACAGATCTTTTCCCTCATCATATTTTCGAAATATATATCATATTTACCCCTAACTATGATATCTAGACTATCTTGAAAAATTAAAGATAAATCTAGCATTCCTACTATATCTACCGAAAGAACTATCGAAACTAAAGACCAGGGACCGAAGAACTTACCCAGACTTTACTCAGACTTTCTCCGAGCTTTCTCTCTAACTTCTCTCTAAGAGGCAGATTTTTGGTGTGAGAAATGAAGAAGAGGAGCTTGGTATTTATAGAAGAGACGGATGGCGAACGGTAATATAATTCGAACTTCGGGTCTTGACGAATATGGACCGTAGGATCGCATTTTTGAGGACAAAACACTCTTGGCCATCCATGGTCAAGATCGAAATCTAAGAGCCCTAAAGTCAATGGATGAGTTGTCATCCATGATGGCTCTTGCTTTATGGCCTCCGGCACGATAAAGCTACCCGATCGGTGTCCGTTTCGCGCGATTTCGCAGAAACTCAAAAATCCGGGCGTGTAACTTTGAAGATCTTTCCATCCTCTTTCATATTATATATTTTGATCCTCTTTTTGATCATATCCAGGTATTCTCCGGTGCGTCGGAAGATATTCGGACAAACGCGTCGGTTACGGAAATCGCTTCCGATAGAACCAACTTACGGACAACAATTCAGATCGTAAAACGTCCGGTTGTTGCCTAACTTAATCTCGTGTTTAAAAAGACGCAATTGTTTCTATAGGTTCTCACTTTTCCTATCGACTCTACTCTATCTCGATCAACTTTTCGTCTTATTTGAAATCGGGTTTTCGGTTGCGGAAACAACTTTGGTAAATTCTTTCTTCGTGTAAAATTTCACTTGTTCTTAATTTGATCGTCTGAAAATACTTTTACCTCGGTTTTGTAGAATTTATTTCTAACTTTTCCCTGATTACATTTTTATAAGTTTCGACTCACCGCATTATATTATTATTTTATTCTAATTACCTTCACATTTATTTATTTTTCTAAGCATAAAATATTTTATTAATTTTATATTTTTTATTTATTTAATAATTTCGAATTTCTCCAATTAAAAATAATTATTTAAATTATTTTTAATTCATTTACTTTATACCTTAATTATCCCATTAATTACCAGATTAGCCACTTACTAATTTTTGATAATTTTCTTAATTAGGATAAATCATTATCTCACAACTATTTTACTTACATTGGTATTTTATATCCCATGTAAAATATTAAAAATCATGGGGCCATAAAGTGCTTTTAATATTATTATATTTATGCTTCTCTATTTTTCAAGGAAAAAATCCCAAAAATTCCTAAAATTAGAGAAAACATACTTCCCAAGTTTTTGTCAATATTTGCAGTCATATGGGATTTATCATAATGTTTTTGTGTCATTTTTCGCCTTATAAAATACATTTTTCAAGGATTTTAGCTCTTTATCTCTCCTAATTCCCATAGTAATTACCTTAGAAAATAAGATAATTATTACTTATTATTTGAAACCACATATTCACCTATTTTCAATAGGTATTATTTACTAAAATATAATATTCCAGATAAATAATTATCCGGGTATTACAACCTCCTTCTCAAGGTCAAACAATAACTACGCCCTTGCCTCTTCTTCCTTGCCTAATAGACTGCCCACGTCCTGAATTTAAGGAAAGTTCTTAGATTCTAATGAATGAATCCTAGAGTAACAAGTTGATTTCAAATTCCAAGCATATACAGTATACCACTCTGGTCCTATTTATAAGTCCAGTTTGACCAAAAAATTTGGTCCTATTTATAAGTCAGTTTTAAGTAATAAATGAGATTGTGACAATTTTACCCATATTAATTGCACCTATGAAGATGGAGAGAGAAGAAACAGTTGAAAAATATCCAATTATAAATGAGGGCAAAGTTAAAACTTTACCCCATAATCATTGTGTCAACTAACTTTTCTTGGTATGTGAGATTTGGTCAAACTGGACTTATAAATAGGACCAGAGTGGTATGTAAAAATCAACTAAATAGAGTAGTCCACACAGCATATTAAGCATTCAATTTCAAACGACAAGTATTACATACCAAATGCAGCTTTTAATACAAGTATCTCATAAAATGATTTCAAATCTAGGAAATTCATTTTGGTAAAATAATAGCAAAAAATAAACGAATGCCCTGCCTAGTCACCAGGAAGCTGGCCCCATGATCGGCCCTTCTACTCAATCGAGCCATGAGTGGTGCTGGCCCCATACAGGCAGGACATACAATATGGTTTACAAAAACATATATAAACATGCAAAGAATGTGAGATTATAGTTACTACCTATTGGTCTTACCGACAAAACCTCTTTTACCGGATTCTTATCACTATGCTTATCCTTCAGGCACGGGCAATTCTCAGGTCCTATAATTAACATTTACATATAGAGATGAGTCACTAATCAATTCAATCTTAATAACATAATTAAGGTTTAGTTCCTTTAGACCCACCCCAAAATACTTATCCTTTAGTATCCTTATGACTAGAGATGTATATCAATTGGGATTTAATTAATTAGATACTATTCACTATGGAATAAATATTATCTCAGCCATTTAACCCTTCAATATATCCAAGCAAAGGAACATTTACTTTGAATGTTACACACAATTCACAACTTGTGTGGCTATTTTAAGACTTATAAAAAATTTAGCCTTTAACTCTTTTGGGAATTTGAAAAATTCATAACTTGACCGATATAACTCCAAATGGAGTGATTCCAATTTCTACTTAAACTTTGATAAGTTTATTTTCATAAATTAAAGTCACCAAATTGATTTATGGCTGAGAAAAATTCCCAAATTCAAAAACTTAAGCACTGTCCAGAATTTTCCAGATTTCTTGACTAAACTTTGAAAAATCATAACTCCTTATATCAAAATAAGGTTTTCTTTGACTCAAATTAAAGCCTAAGGAATGTACTTTATGATCACCAAATTTCATGCTCAAAAGAGGTCAATTTCCTTGTCTTTGCCTAACTCAAAAATTAAATTTCCAGAGACACAAAAATAAGTTTTTAAAAATGTATATCCACACACACACACATATATATATATACCTAAGTTTCTTCAGTCCAGTCATAAGAGAACGTCCTCCATTCCCCTAAATATTAAAGACTCCATTTCTGACCTTAATAAACATAGTGACCAATTACATGCAAAAACTTCATTTTCCCTAACCTTAATTCCCAAGAACCCACGGCCAAATACTTATAGATAGCAAGTATTTGACTCAAAAACCATAAACCAGAACAAATCCAACACATGCAGCACCTCATAAGAATCATTCCCAGTTGTTCAGCATCTACTCCCACAAGCCCAAAGTCACACATGCAACAACATACTTACTCTCTTTAACCTTAATATCAAAGAATCTGAAATCATAGCCTCCCAAATTGATCCCTAAAATAGAAACTAAGGATGAGAGGAGACATAACAGACTTACCTTATTCACAACCCAAGTTGCATGTGAGTTTTAACCTCTTCTTCTTCCTTCGACTCCTAGTCTCGTCTCTCGGTGTCTCTATCTCGTCTCAGCTTCTCAGTTCAGATTCTCAGATCTCTCGGTCTGTCACTGTCAGCTCTCACTCGGACTCTCAGCTCCCTTTGTTGTGCCCCATCGAGCAAATAGAATGAGATGGGGAATGGGTATTAGCAGAATTAATTAACTATGCAGGTGGTGTGGTGAGTTGTCGAACGGAGAATGAGAGAGGGATGAGGTGGCGGAAATATAATGGAAGGAAGAGTGAGCATTTGTTGACCGGTGGAAATAGGCATATGGGAGGGAATTGGTTTGTTAGCCCAAATGATTATTTAGTTAAATGATGGAAAAAGGGCTGTGTGGTATAAATGGGCCCAGTGAATTAATGAATGGAGTATATGTGTGTTGGTGATTTTGCTAGGCCGAAGGAAATGAAGAATGAACTATATATTATATCAACAAAAAAAAAAAGAATGAACTATATAATGAGAAGTAAGTAGAAGATGAAATGGGCTATGGTTATGTAGGCCCAAAAAATGAAAAGTATGTTATTGGGCTTGAGTGTGTGTAATGTTGGTCCAACTTTACTTCTGAATTAGGCCTTAAGTAAGAAATGCCAAATGGTATTGGGATTCATTTCCTCCTGCAGCGCCCCCGGTTCAATCCCCTCCCTATCGCCTTCATTAAAAAAAAAAAAAAACTTTACTTCTGAATTTGTAGTGGCAAAATTTCTATTTTACCCCTAACACTTGGTTATCAAATAATTTTCCCAAAATATATCCTTAATTCCAAATAAAGATCTTTCTCAATTGATTTTTTAGGCCATAAAATATTATTTCCAAAAATATTTAAGCCTAAAATTATTCTCAACTATTTATCTTTAATTTTTACGGGAAAATATGCCTTTAATTCTAAATATTAACTTTTTAATTTATCCAAGCCAAATTTTCCATAATTAATTTCATATAATATTTTTAATATCCTAAAATGTGTGTGTATGTGCATGCGTGTGTTTGTTTAACTGGGATTTGGAACTAGTCAATCCCTCCTATCCTCTATTTTGCGGTACAAATAACCGATAAAAAAGTTATGAATATATAGATGGAGAGATAGAGAGAGTGAGCAAATAAGAAATAATCAATAATTAGTTGGGGTATAAATTAAAGCACCTAAAACTTTGTATAAAGGTAAATGATTGAATCCATAGTCTTACTGATTTATTATCTAGCAAAATATATATTTATATATATAGAATTTACTAATTCTCTTTAATTTCTATCTCTCCCAAGGAAGAGACCCACATCAATTGTTTCCAAAAATTCCCATGAATTCTTATGATTAGGTTTATTATTTTTATATCCACGTCTAGGTTTGGCACCTATGCGTAAATTATCATAATTAATTAGCAGCAGTTTTGGTTCTCTGCTATATTATGGCTGATGAGTCAAATTAAACAATTTTAAAAATGTGCGCACACAAATATTTTTGACCAGATGCACACACATATTTATTGAGACTTTAGCTTTATACAGGAATTTAAAGAGGTTCTTAGGTATTCAAGAAATAAAAAAAGGAGTAAATTACTTGAATGGGATTGAATTTAAAGGATTTTGTTGGAACATGATAGTTCACCCTTGGTAGATAGGCTCAAGCTCAATTCAAGAGGGGCTGATATACAAATATGAAGAGATATGAATTCATAAAGAGATATCTTTTTTTTTTTAATGATTTAAGGGTTCCAATGTAACCATACGTTTAGAGTTATATATATATATATATATATATATATATATATATATATATATATATATATATATGGGTTTAATATTTTTACTTTTACTGCAGAAATATTTTTTCTGTCACACTCACATAAAAGTGAGTAGGTTCCAATAATATTTTTCCTCTCTTCTCTTTACAATGGGACCACTCACTTTTATGTGAGTGTGGCAGAAAAAAAAAATTGCAGTAAAAACAGAAACATTAAACCCTATATATATATATATATATATATATATATATATATATATATATATATATATATATATATGGGAAATCATTTCTGCATTTGATGCAGAAAACAAGTCTGCAGCAAGGATCAAAACGCTGCCTTTTCAATTATTTTTTTTCCACCCCTTTATTTCTGATTTCGGGCGGCAGATTTATTTCCTATTTGATTCTCCTTCTTATATCTAATTGCCATCATCCGATTGAAAGTGCATCTTAATCCAATTCGAAGGAGTCTCTGGAAGACGCCTAATAGGTGTCGTTTGAGAGTTGACTCCGATATTCCCAACTTCCTATGGAATTCCTAATTTGCAAAGAACCTTCGAGGAATTAAAAGGAATGGATTGCATAACAACAATGAGGTATCATTAGCGTTGATTCCAATATTTCCATGGGCCTCCTAATTTGCAAAGTGCCTTTTGGAAATTAAAATGGATGGATTTCAAAATTTGTATGATTATGTCAATCATCATGAATGATCTGAAAATAAGAAGATAAATGAATGGTAGCAGCAACAGTAAAAGTGAGTTGTTTCCATAATTTTAAACAAGCAATGCTGACTGTATATCATGATAACCCTTTGAACTGATTCCAGTCTTCTTTTATGAATCATATTCAATTTAATTAGATTCATGAATCTTTAGAAGGCACATGCTTCGTCTGTATTCCTTTATCTCAACTATATATTGTGTACTCGCCACTAAACGCAGTTTCTGAATGTTTATGATATTAGCATTGTGTTGCTGCGGCGTGTTATGCGAGAAGAGACGAAAAAGAAGCAATAGCAAGAATGTAGAAAATACTTGAAACGGCAGCAAGAAGCAATAGCAAAACTGGCGGCGAGTTATGCAAGAAGACAAGAAGAGACAGCAATGAGATATAAGAAGGAGAATCGAATAGGAAATAAATCTGCCACGCGAAATCAGAAATAAAGGGGTGGTAAAAAAAAATTGAAACGGCAGCGTTTTGATCCTTGCTGCAAACTTGTTTTCTGCATCAAATGCAGAAATGATTTCCCTATATATATATATATATATGGGTTTAAACTTCTCATGTTGCATGAGAAAAAGAAGATTCCTACACACACATGAAATGTTGGGACCCACATATATATAATGCTAATTATATATATGTGTGGGTCCTACCATTTCATGTGTGTGTAACATGAGAAAACACTTCTCCTATGTAACACCCCAATTTCCGTAGCATAAATCGTGCCGGTGACACGTGGTTTTATAAACATTCGACAAAGTTTGAGGCGCTACAACTCAGCGTGTTGCGAAAACGGAGAGCATGTACTAAAAATTTGAACAACGAGTAACTGATATAAAATACTCGGGCATATCGATGCCACGACGTATCTTTGGTATATTAAAAATTTCCCGAAGGAATATTCATGTGATACAAGACTTATATAATTACAGAATTTACATTGTAACTATACATTTTCAGACCAAGTCATTTCCGGACTTGGGGCATAGAACCTAACACAGTTAAATCAACTCATTTGGCCAGGCCGGGTAAAGTCTAGTGGGAGTCTCCCCAAATTCATGGCAACTGATTGACTGAACCACATAGACGACCCTTTCTAGTTTAAGCACCAAATGGTTTGAAGTAAACCTATTAGATTCATGTCAGAAGGTAGGTTCTGTTAACCTTCTTCCTGCATTTGCTTTGACCGGTGCCTCCTCAAGACTCCGTCCATCGGTGTCTTTTTACGGCTCCATCTATTGGTGCCTTCTCTGATTCATGATCATTTCCTAACTATTAGTTAAGACTGAGGTCCAATGCCCATCGGACCTCAGGTAACGGTTAACCTCATGCTTATGTAAACGGTATATGTATGACAGATATTACGGTAGTACAAAATCTCATTTTCAAAACATTAACAATATATAAGGCAATAACAAAACACAGCCCCCCGCACGGTATGTCCGTTATCCCGTCACCGCACTATTCACCAGTGCCACGATGGCCTATCGTGTCCTCAACGCTAGGAAAACTCTAACGGCATTATCAAAACCATAACCCGTGTATATTTGAATGTATAAGGAACAATTTAAGACAGAGTCTTAGTATATGAACACAACTATCATATATAGGCATACAATAAGCATGAGAGTTAAGGTTACAATACGCGTCCGTACCTTCGTTGATGATTACGGTACGTTTGACGGTCGGAAAGTGGTTACGGATATCCTATAAGGGTAATCACATTTATTAATTCACAATTAATATGCCAAGAAATATTTTGGCTATGTATGACCATTTTACCCCTGGGTTAATTATTTACATTTTATTTGCTATTAATTTCGTAAAAAACTTGTTTGTCGGACAAAGCATATGGGCTGATTTTTCGCCTAACTTTGAAAAATCATAATTAATTCTAAAAATATCGAAACGAGGATCCGTAAAATTCCTCGGAATCCTTAGGATGTCTAATTTCAATAAAAAATACTCATTTATGCCAAAATTCCCTGAGTCATTCCCAGGTTTAAGGTTTTCAACCTCTGCCCATAATTTTCCAGAATTTCATAGCCCATTTTGCAGAATTTTTAATTCATAGCACAGAGTTCAAAATAACATGTTTTAGGTATATTTGAAAATCCCTATATATCTAATTTTACCATGAATTTTCTCAGAATTTTAGAACATCATCTTCAACATAAGATACCAGCGTTTTTATAATTGCTTTTTGAAATCGCTAACCGATAAATTTTCGCCAGAGCTTCGCTACTTTGACCATAATCTTCCAAAAATTTTGCTATAACTTCTTCATCATTTTTGGAAATAAAGCCAATTTTAACCATAAAAACATGAAAACAAAACTATAATTGGAATATTAAAGATCAAAACAACATTTAAGCTATAAACTAAAAAGCTAGAGCTCAAGAACTTACCTAGAACTTTGCTCCTCCTTTCTCCAAGACTCTCACTCACTCTTTCACTCTTAGAATCAGATGTTGCTTGCTATTTTGGTGTGAGAATTTGTGAAGGCCAAAGCCCTCTATTTATAGCAATTTGTGATGGCATTTTAGTAGTTATTTGCAACTTGCCTCTTCCTCATTTTCAACCATTGGATCTAGGGTATTTGTGAGGTCTCATCTTCTCCATCCACATACTCCAACTGACCTCTCACTCTCTCCCTCTCTTCATCATCTTTTTCCTACCCCAAAGTCAATTGTACAATGCCAATTTGTCCCCTTTATTAATGTCATTTTTACTTTATAATTAATGCTTGATTGGTGACTAATTATTCACTCCTTATCCAAGCTATATGACCGACTTCCTCCTTCTTCCCTTCCAGTTTATTTGTTTCAATTTTTAATTATACCAAATGCTTATATAGTTAGTTGTAAATTGGTAATTTTATTCAAGACTCTTTTCCACTTCTCTAATCTCAAATTTATGGCTTTATTTAGAGGTTTTATTTAACACTTTAATCACTTAAATATTAATCACAAAAGTTGAGAAAAATGATTTTTAAGATAACCAAATCCAAACTTAAAATATGCTTGTTCACAATATCTACTTATATTTGATCTATGATCAATGATTCTCAAGATATAATTTATTTTCTATAGGTTCTCATTTACTTTTGTCTTGAATTTATCCTAATGGTTTTTATCTCACCATTAATTAATTTACTTATTTTTATCTCTCTTACTTAGGCTTACATCACACACACACATCAATTCATTTAGCCGCCCCTCCCTTCTCATTATTGCTCAAATTATATCCTCTTCCATGCAATTAAAAGCTTTAATTAATTAGTACAATTATCCTCTTCCAAATTGCCTTGAAAGTCTTCTTGATTTAAAGCTTGATTAAGACACTTAAGTTAAATATCCAGATTTTTAATCTTTGCTTCTCGTTTTCCTTAATAAACCGTCCCCCCTCCCCTTTCATCTCTTCTCCAAATTTTATCTTCTTCCACTTCATTAATTACCCTCTAAAATGTCATTATCATAAATCCTTGAAAGTCTTATGTCTTAGCTTTATGAAAGATTCCATTTTGCTTCATCTTTTAATGATACAATCCCTTAACCAACAAGTTTTATAGGAGCCGTGTACTCCTCCCTCTTTTGCCTCTTGAATTTGTTTTTTGTTTTTTACCATCTCACATAATCAAGAAGATAATCCTCTCATTGGTTGATTTTAATCTCACAAGGATTTCACTTTATGATACTTAATTAAAGCCTTAGGATTTAGCTTTATTAGGTTTTAATCCAAGCCTTTGATTTGGTTGGAAAAATCTAAACACTATTGATGATATTTGTTAATGATTTAGGATTAAGAATTAATGCAGTTACTTGCCCTATTTATTTAGTAATTTTTGCCATTTTAAAATAATTTAAGGGAGGATCTATTAATCTTGGTTAATATTTCTAATATAGTTTTTTAGGGGTTATTAGGCCTAATTGCCAAAATTTGATAGGTTTTTAAATTAATCTTGATGATTAAAAACCCCTTGTGTACTAATCTTGGCCTTTAGATATCATTTGGATATTAATTAAGTTGATATATTCTTAATTATGCCCTTTTTAAATTAATTATTAATTAATTTTGAAAATTACAAAAATATTTCAATTATTGCAAATTTAATTGCCCAATATTTGTTGCTAATTTTCTCTAATTGATTTAGGCATATTTTGATGATATTTCATTGCTTTTATGATATAGTTAAGATTATACTTGATTATGATAATCTTAGGATATTTTATTATCCCTAATAAGATTTAGAAAATCAAATATATGATCCCCTTAATTCTAGGAAGAGATTGCCTAGAAAATAGAATAAACATAATATAAAAATTTGAGACCACATATTCACCTATTTTAAATATGTATTATTTATCCAAATATAATATTTAAGATATATTATTTATCCAAATATAATATTTAAGATAAATAATTATTTGGGTATTACATTTGCTAATTTGCTTTAATATAACTAAGTAGTTTCATAACCTTTGATCATAATTTAATCACTATTTTATGTGTCATTCTTTTGCCTTATGATCATCTAAAATAGTTATTATTTTATGTGATTTAATATCACATTTTATAGATCCTAATATGTAGTCACATAATTAACCATTGGTTAATAAATTCCAAAGTAAAATTTGGATGAAAATATAATTAATAGATTCTCCTTTGTATTTTTAGTATTTATTTAATAAAATTCAATATTTATATTAGGGTATATTATGATCCCTAAATGAAATCTCAAGATTCACATTTGATCCTTTTAAATCTCAAGAAGAAATTGCTCATAAATTTATAATAAACAATATCCCAAAATTTGAGACAATATACTCTCCTTTTACTATAATATAATGTAGTATTTATCACAATATACCATTTATGATAATTAGGGTTTTTAGGGTATTACAACATGCATGAGAAGTATATATTTTTTTCCATATATATATATATATATATATATTATTCTCATGTGTCTGTACGTATACTATATAAAGAATGTGAGATTGAGGGAATAATGAGTTTGAACAAATCACACACATAAATCCTCCCTTTTAGAAGGTTCTCTCATAAGATTTCTCTATTCTCTTCCTCTCTTTGGTGCATTTGCTGTGTAACGTGATCGGGTCCATATTGGTACTCGGGTTTCGTGTGGGCACTTTAGCAAGTCAATCGGATTCCAGGTATGCCCAAAATTCTTACAGATTTCAAATATCAATAACAAGCGATTTCAAGTTATCATATCTGTGTAGAATCATGCTATGAATAAATATCATTATAATTAACATTCATAATGTATCACTGCTTGCAGAAGTCTAATTCATTCATTAAATTATGATCAATTGATCATAAGAAAAAGACGTGGAATATGGAAGGAAAAAAAAGGCAGTTAAATGCCTCCTAAAATGGTGAAAACTCAAATCATTATCTCAAATTTACAAAATGTCAGATAAAAACTAAAGCAGTCATTTGGAATTTCTGAATTTGGTGAATGGACTTTGCTGGCCCTCATATTAGAAAAGAAAAGCCTTCATCTTTCAATTTGGTTGATTTTAGGCGGAGGAAATCTAGCCATTATATTGGCAGAGGTGAAAATTTTGTATACTGAAGGGTAGTAAAGAGGGGGAAAAAAACAAAAACCTGTAAATTTGAAGTTCAGTTCTGTGCCTGAACTTATCAAACATTTTGTGAATTTGAGGTGCTTATTTGAGTTTCCATCATTTCATAATATTAAATGTATTTTATCTAATAGTAAATTCGTTTTGGAATCACTACTCATTAGAACATATATAACATGCATTATAAGCCATTTTTCTTATAGATATAAGCCATTTTGTGTACTTTTTAGACTGCATATATGATTTTTAATTTGTGTTAAATTATTAATTTGAGAGATTGAGTCATTTGAATTTAAATTATTTTAAGTTAAATTAATTTAAATATTGGATTGTAAAATTAATTTTATGAGTATATTATTGTATCATAATTCTTTATATAGAAATACAACACGTGTTCACATCTCAACTAATGTACTAATTAACCCTGATCTCTAATATTATGGTTAGTTGAGGGGTTGTATTTAGTTTTAAATATAAGACTCCAATTCATTTTTTTCCCCATATTTATAATTTTTTTTCCTTCAAAATTATCCTTATTGAATGCACAAGTTAAAAGAAATTGCATTAAGGAGTCATTTCCATGAAAAAGAGTTAAGAGGGTATTTAAAAAAAAAAACTAACACACATTTTTTATAAATAACTATTTAATTAATTTTCTTGATCTACCCAAATTGGTTAAGTATATATAATATTAAGGACGTGTGGTAGTAATATACAAGATCATGGAGTCTAGATTTATATTCACATGCAATCCACACTAATGTTAACAGTTAAAGGCACACATATTCTCTGCAAACTTCGCTCCGCTGAAACGCTCTCTCTCTCTCGCCAAACCCTAGCCCCCTCTCCTCCAGTTGAGCTCTTGCCTCGCCGGCGGCGTCTTTGCCGTCGGCGAGCCTCCTCTCTAACCACAACCACGGTAGACGAGCAGATCGGACCTCGATGAGCCAGGTGAAGGCGAGTTTTAGGTCGGAACAGGGAAATAGAGGGGCGACCTTCCTTCTTCTCCGGCGCCGGCTCTCCTCTGGTCTCCATCCTCATCGTCTTCCTTGCTCCGGCGTCCCTCTGTTTTTTGGGTGTAGCTGTGGTCTTCCCTCGTCTCTGGCGGTGGGAGTTTTTGTCTCGACATCTCTCTTGACGGTGGCCTCTAGCTCGTCGGTGGTCTCCTGCTCGCCGGTGGCCTCCAGCTCGACGGTGGTTTCTGGCAGTGGGGATGTCTCTTCTTTCCGTTTGTTTTTATTGCTTTATGTTTGTGTTTCTCTTCTAATGTTGTGGATTTGGGTATTTATGGTGGTGTTCTATGTTATTGATTGGATTTGTGATTTTGGGGGAAGGGATTTATTGATGGCTAATACTATATGTGTTTTACTTATGAGAGGACCATTGGTAGGATCATTCGATGGTGGCGAATCCATATCGCTAATGTTAGCCAAAATTTGTTCGGTGGGTGGTTGATGTCACCAAGTTTGCTTCACTGGAGGAGCAAAAGTATTCTTCAAGACTTCACTTGTCTTTTTTCTTTTGAGGTTGGGTGTTTTCTGTCTTGTACCCCAAGTCTGGGTGATTATGTAGCTGATCTATTTGCAGCTTATTCTTATAAGGAGGTGTGCCCGATCGGGTTGGTTTTGCAACCAATACCTTCTTTCAAGTCCTTTCTAACCTTGGATGTCCAGGAAGCCGATGAATTCGTTGAAGTTACTTTTATTCCCATTTGTTTTGTGGTGATTAGCTTTCCTTACTTTTGGTTTGTTGTTGTTGTATTGGTTAGTCTTCTTGTTTTGGTTTGTTTTCGTTTAGTGTTTTATTCCGGTTTGTTTTCGTAGTGTAATCGTTTGATGTAACTTTTATTATTAGTATTAATATAAGTTCATGTTGACCAAAAAAAAAAAGGCACAACATAAATACCAACATAAAATTAATCTAATGTTGTAAAGCCCCGTTAGATTTCTTTAGGTCTTGAGTTTGGGCCTCAAATGGGATACTTATGGTGCAAGTGATAACTATGAACCTTAAACCGGATACTAAATGATAATATAGAGAAAAAGGGCACAAGAAAAATTTCCATATATAATTATGAGCTTTATATATATATATATAATGGTAAAGATTTATTTATGAAGTATATATAGCCAGCCGGGCTAAAAGTTGTTTACTCCCTCAAGGATGGTCCATTTCTTGACCAAGAGAAGCATATACACTTAATGGTGGGGGGAAGGTAAAAGACAACATTAATGTTTTAATTAATTGGTCAATTTTTGTACCTAACTTTTAAACACGCAAGTCCAAGAACACAAGTATAAAAGGGATTGTTGTTGTGCAGTCTCTCAAAACAAATTAAAGCTTTCTGCATAATATGATGAAAGGATATAAAATGGGGAGCTCTTTGCCTCTGTGTTCTTACCTCATCATATTATTCTTGATTCTAAGTGGGATAACTGCTCAACACCAACAATCACCGTTGTCGCCACCGCCACCACCACTACCACAAACTCCGTCTCATCTTGAGCGCCCTAATGACCATTCACCACCGCCATCACCACCATTAGCATCAAATATCTTATCACCTAGTCCTTCTATGTCATCAACACCTTTGTCACATTTTCCGTCCTTGTTGCCTTCACCGAAGCCTTCCTCGCCTAATATATTACCACCCTCTCCTTTACCAACAGGACCAACCATCTTCACAGGTGCATCTTTACAATTAACTTCTCCGTCTTCACCTACGCCTTCTCTTTCACCCTCAAAGCCAATTGTAGCACCTCGTCCTTCTATGTCACCAACTCTTCTTTTTCCCTTACACATTTAAATTCCTTTAACTCTCTGCCTCCTCATTTTTCACAAACTCCATCTCCATCTCCTTCTCTTTCTCCTTCAAAACAAATTGAAGCACCCCGTCCTTCTATGTCATCAACTTTTCATCCTTCTCCACTGTCGTCAAATGGAATTAACTCCATACCTCCTCCTCCTTCACCACAAATTTTAATTTCTTCTCCTTCACCCTCAAAACCACCTACTTTCACTCCTCACCCTTCTTTATCTTCATCTTTTCCACCTTCGCCTTCGCCTAACCCAAGAAATTCGCCGCCACCGCCGCCACCAACATCCAGCCCGCCTCCTCCTCCTAGCCTAAGAAATTCATCGCCACCCCCAGCAAAATCTCCACCACCTCCACCTTCCTCAAATTTTATATGCTTCACTTTTTTTAATTATCGTTTTTGCATATGAGCAAATCCCATGTTACTCCATTTTATGAAGTCTAGGTCTTCATTTCACTATTCCGCTTTCTTCATTTCTTAGTAGTATTCCTTCGTGTTTGGGCTACCAAACAGACGAACTCACTACATCCCGCGTAGCATATCTACATCTTATTTATTGGTCATTTCGATCTTATCGTTTCGGACCATACAAGAATATACTACCGTACAATCATATGCTACACTATGTTCATGTGGAACAGTGTACTATGAATAAATAAAAGTTTTATTTTATCCTATGAATACTATATCTATTCAAACGTGAAAGCATGAGTATTTTGCTTTTAATATTTTTTGCCTGTCTTAATTTCGGTATTGTTTTTATGTTTTAGATCGAGATAACATTGATTTAGATTATTATAAGGGGATTTTATCGCTCCTAAAAGAAAGATTTTCCTAACATATTGCCCGCACATTTATTAGAGGTTTTCAGGACCAGCATAGTGTTATGGGTCGAAAGACAGCATCTTGCAGTTATAAGGACAACTAGCTATCTTATAAGGTGAAGTCAACTATATAAACTGCACAGCGTCATTGTGTTTTATCGACAACTAAATTAAATCTTTAGATAAATTGTTAAACAAAAGACTAGTGATTTTTTTATTAAAAAAAAAATCTTATCTATCTCTTTTCAAAAGACTCCTAATTACTTAATCTACTCTCCTCACCAATTCATCCAATATCTTGCAATTACGTTTAAAAAAATTATGCTTTCGTCAACAAATATTTCTTCCAGCATTGCCCAAAAATGTTATGTTCGTAAACTATCAAATAAAAAAAAATAACTACGCTTGCTAGTTAATTGGTCATGTAAGAGAGTTCCGATGGCACATCATGGGGTGCAAGATCATAAGAAAAGGACTGCTGCATCCTATAACGTAAATTCAATAATATAGTATATACAATTACTTATTAAAAGTACATTATTTATAAGAAATAAAACATGTGAATTCTCACAATTTTCTTATTTTATGTTTTAAATTCTTTCAACGTGCCTTTAAATTAAACACACCTCATTAGGCTCAGAAGGCTTAGATTATACAATTTCCTTCAATCTTTTTTTCTATATAACTCAGAAGGTTTAGATTATATAAAAGCAAGTAAAGTCTCTTACCAACTTCTTGATACATTTGGTATGGATTTAGTTCATAACCTATAAGGTCATGTGTTGAATTAAATTCTGCTGCCAATATTAGGATTATTTGTGAGCAATATGTAAGTAACTTTGTAAGAAAGAAAGTGTTATTAGCCCAGAGGCACGTCCAAACAATTTGGCTCAGATTGAATTTTTAAAACAATTTGACACTCAACTTTTATAAGAAGTGGGTGTATGTAAAACCCTAAAATCACTATTTATCATAAATGTTATTTTTTGATAAATAATACATATAAAATGAAGGGGAATGTGTCTCAAATTTGTGTAATTTGTTAATTATAATTTTAGGCAAATTTTCCTTGGGATTAAATTAACAAAAGGCTAGATGTAAGACCAATATTAGGGATCATGAAATGTGATAAAATTAACACATAAAATGATAATTATTTATGGTTAAAATAAGCAAGAAAATGTTATGAAAGCACTTAAGCAATTTAAAAGGCAATTAGTAAAAACTAATGGGCAATTAAGCTTGCTCTAATTAAAATGTTTGTGTAATTCTTCAAATTTGTCAAGAGGTAAATTAAAAAGCATCAATTAGGGGATGTCTTATTCAAGGACCAATAAGAAGACAAGATTAGCCTTGTGTGAATCACTAATGACCATAATTAACTAAGGAACCAATCACACTATGGCAATTATACCTAATGGCATATAAAACACTACATTAGGGATGCTAATTAGGATTAAACATTGAACCCCCAAAGTCAAGTGAAGAAGACGAATTGCACATGGGAGAGAGAGTGAGAGATTATAATATGATAATTGTAGAAGCACATGTTGATTTAAGGGAAAGATCTTCAATAGTAGTAGGATTTTTCTAACAACAATGGAAGGTTAGGATTAAGTTTAATAAAGTTAAATCCAATGGTCCTAATTAATCACCAAATTAAGCTAAATCCTTGTGAAAATGGATGAACCAATAGGAGGCTTAAGTCATTAGTTATTAGACACATAGGAAACACACTCCATGAGTCAAAGAGAAGAGAGGGGGGGTAGCATGGAAGAGGAAGTTTATTATATTTTAATTAAGATATTATAATTGAACAAGCACATGGGATAATGTAAGGGGACAAAGTGGAAGAGGATAAGGTGATAAGGGAGTGGAAGAGGATAAGATGATAAGAAATGGAAGAGGATAAGGAGAGAGAAGGGGGGCGAATTTGGAAGAGGAAAGAAAGAGGAAAAAGAAAACTTATTGAAGAAGAAAAGGGTAAATTGGTAAATGCACATGTGGGGCCCACAAGCTTTGGCATGTGCCTATAAATAGGGAGGCAAACCTCTTCATTCTTCACACCAAAATGAGTTCCAACATCTGAATATAGTGAAGAGATAGTGAGTGTGGAGAAGCTTGAAGGAGTAGAAGCAAGTTCAAGGTGAGTTCTTGAGTTTTGGTCTTTAAATTTATAGTAAAATTGTGCTTTGATCTTGAATCTTCAAAAGTAAAAAAAAATTCATGTTTTTGAGGTTGAAAATGAGTTTAGAACGAAAATTTGATGGAAATTATGGTGGAACATAATTCTTGGAAGTTGAAGATCGAAGTAGCAAATTGTTGGTAAAATTTCGGTTTGCTGTTTTCTGGAGTCAGTGATGTTAAGGCTATTATTTTATAGATAATATGAAGTCATTAAATTCTGAAATTTTTCATGGTTAAAGTAGACATGTAGGGATTTCTAAATATACCTAATTTGTAGTATTTTGAGTTCTGTACAAAGAGATAAACATTCTTGAAGTTAGGTCACGTTTTCTAGAAGAAAATCTGGACAAAGTGAATGAAAAATGTGGGTAACATCCCATTTTCGGCTTTGTGCGGGTTATAGTCTTGATAATGTAACATCCCATTTTCAAAAGCAGTATATATTTTTTTCCATCAGAGTAGAGCATCGGAGCAATTGAGTAACTGATACATTTATTCAAATTGCCGTAAGTCTGGCTGATTTACAGAAGCGGTACATTGACCGAGAGTTTTCAAAATGAATAACACCCGAAGAAAGTCTTCGGTCGGGACTCGTACGGCCCGCTCGCTTTCTTCCTCGGTCCTCGGTTCTTCCGAACCCGACGCTATGATAAGAGCCGAGATCCAATTACAATTTGGATCTCGTGTAACTGTTAACCTCATGCTTAAATACGACTACATATACACGACAATCAAAGCAATCAATACAACAGTCCATAACATATGTATGATTAAAAATACATAACCACGTATGTAAGATAATAACCACGTATGTAACATAACCACGTATGATACAAGAATAATAACCTCGTATGTGACATAACCACGTATGTGACATAACCGTGTATATAACATAACCACGTATGCTACAACAACAAACAGAACACAACAAACATATATAATCATACAATAACCATCGAGTTAATGTTACAAAGACGCGAACGTACCTTTTTGGCGGTACAACGGAACTTTTACTTTAAAAACGGTAAATTTCCGACAACGGAAAAAAAAAGCGGTGTGACGGCGGCACAACAACAAATGCGGCTCGACAATGCGGTACGATTATCTCGATATCCTATAAGGATAATATTTAACAACTTTTAGCAGCATAATGTGCATTTTAGGTACAAATTACCATTTTGCCCCCGAACCCCTAATCGGCGGAATTTCGCCGTAGCCATTCCATTTTCGCTCTATCTCTCTAGAATTTTGACAGATCTTTTCCCTCATCATATTTTCGAAATATATATCATATTTACCCCTAAATATGATATCTAGACTATCTTGAAAAATTAAAGATAAATCTAGCATTCCTACTATATCTACCGAAAGAACTACCGAAACTAAAGACCGTGGACCGAAGAACTTACCCGACTTTGCTCGACTTTCTCCGCAGCTTCTCTCTCTAACTTCTCTCTAAGAGGCAGATTTTTGGTGTGAGAAATGAAGAAGAGGAGCTTGGTATTTATAGAAGAGACGGATGGCGTAACGGTAAATAATTCGAACTTCGTCTTGACGAATATGGACCGTAGGATCGCATTTTTGAGGACAAAACACTCTTGGCCATCCATGGTCAAGATCGAAATCTAAGAGCCCTAAAGTCAATGGATGAGTTGTCATCCATGATGGCTCTTGCTTTATGGCCTCCGCCCGATAAAGCTACCCGACGGTGTCCGTTTCGCGCGATTTCGCGAAACTCAAAAATCCGGCGTGTAACTTTGAAGATCTTTCCATCCTCTTTCATATTATATATTTTGATCCTCTTTTTGATCATATCCAGGTATTCTCCTATAAGTGCGTCGGAAGATATTCGGACAAACGCGTCCGGTTACGGAAATCGCTTCCGATAGAACCAACTTCTCGGACAACAATTCACCGAATCGTAAAACGTCCAAGTTGTTGCCTAACTTAATCTCGTGTTTAAAAAGACACAATTGTTTCTATAGGTTCTCACTTTGCCTATCCGACTCCACTCTATCCGATCAACTTTTCGTCTTTATTTGAAATTAGGGTTTTCGGTTGCGGAATCGACGTCTGGTAAATTCTTTCTTCGTGTAGAATTTCACTTGTACTTAATTTGATCAGTCGAAAAGACTTTTACCTCTGGTTTACCCGTAGAATTTATTTCTAACTTTTCCCCCTGGGCCCCGCCTATAAGCCGACTCACCGCATTATATTATTATTTTATTCTAATTACCATTTTAATTATTTAAACAATTCTTTTTAATTAAAAATACTTAGAATTTCGCCCCTCTTTTAAAAATTCAGATTTATTTATTTTTCTATAATTTTTTCCATTTTTTAAAAATATAATATTTTTTTACCAAAATTCCCGTTTTACCCCGCCTTCGTTAGGGCTTAATCGACCTAATTTCTTCGTTTAGTGATCTTTTTAGGATCAGGTTTCTTCATATATTTATCTTTACCAATTTTACAGTATATTGTTATCTTGCAAACTTTTATACCGACATTGTCATTTTATATCCTATGTAAAATATTAACAATGTTTACCCCATCAGTTACTTTATGGTTCCGAAATACTTTTTAAACTTTTCTTCATGTTATTTCCTCGAAATAATTTATTAAATTCTCATAATTAGGGATAACACTTCCATATTTTTCTCATAATTTTTCATGATCTTTCGTATTTATCATAATATTTTTAGACTCGTTTTTATCACCATTATATCATTTTTAGTCATTTCGTTCATCGATTTTCCCGTAACTTTTTTGAAAATTTACTCTATAATTATAACAATTTTCTATAACAGTTTTAAGCTCATGATTTTGCTTTATCAAAATATTCGTTAATTTCCTTTATCTCAAAACTTCCATTTACTAAAATCCGGTATTACATTTCTCCCCCGTTAAATAAAATTTCGCCCTCGAAATTTGCTCTATACCAATTTAGACTCGTACTAACTACACTTCGGACTTATTTCCTTAGCAACCACGTGCTCTCCTTAGCAACCACGTGCCAAAACCGTCTCCTTAGCAACCACGTGCCAAAACTGTCTCCTTAGCAACCACGTGCCGTGACGACAAAAGATACCTCAGCCCGCTAGTTTTACGCACCGCATCTCTCGCGCATGCAACCAGCTCCACGACTTATTCGCTCCATAACTTTTCTCTATATGTCGGCCGCTCCACTTGATGATCGAGAATTTGCTCGGGTTTGATCGTCAAGATCTTGTCATTTTGTACTTTGATATTTAGTATTTTCCGTGGCACCCATATACCCCGGTCAATACCGATATCAAAATGTCTCCATGACGCCCATACATCATGGTAACACAAGATACCTTAAATGTTTCCATGACGCCCATACACCATGACAACACAAGATACCTCCTACTCAATGACACGATCGCAGTCGGATAGTAGTAACTATGAGATATGCATCGGAAACTAAAATTTTCGCGGCAAGTAAGACAACTATTTATCAAACCATAGGGGATTTCTTTTACCCTGTAATCAGGTGTAGTTTTTCGAACACAGGACTTTTCGTCCATTAAAACACAGGACTTCTTGTCCTTTCCTGAGTTTCTTTCAACTCAAAAGGTACTTCAAACACTTGTGTTAGCAGTACAATTCTATACAATACTCACTAACTCTAGGTCTTACATCGATTAGTTCAACTTGAGAGGCTTCAATAGGCGAGAGGCGTAAGTCATCACGCCGTCCCGTCGCAAAGCAAGACATATCCCGACCCATACCTAATGGCACCACGACCATCTACTTGGATCCGGACAACCAACTCTTGGTGCTTATGACCAACTTCGTTCTCGCCTATGCAAGCTCGTCTCGCCCGTGTTCTACGCAATGATTTAAGTTTTACTCTTTAAGCTTTATCAATGGTTATGAGAAAATTTCGGTATGAATCGCGGTACTATCCCGCTAGATCCGTAAACTAAATATCTATGTTACTATCTTCGTAAGATTGCTATTCCTTGATGTACAGCCTGAAATGGTGTTCCGAGCATACGTCAACCCTTGACAAAACGTAGGAATTACATAACTGAGTAAATCGTAGATCATGGGAAGTGGGTATGTGTTCATGATAGTCATTTTGTCCATCATGTGATGGTTGATACAAAGTCACAACTCTTGTACTTTGTTCGGTATCATTTGATACGGCGTTTTAGATGTTGATCCTATGCTAGGTATTAATGTCATAGTGAATTTTGAGAATGTCGTCGATGTTTGTGAACGAGTTTTTGAACGAGATATATATTCGATTTGGAATTCGACATGATTACATAAGCAAAATAGTTCACACCCAATGGTGTAGCTACTATTGGATCGTAAGGTAATACATATACGTATGCATCCCAAAATGATTCGCATATTCATCTCGATATAACAAGTGATTAGTACCCGTGTCGTACAATACCTAAGGTAGGTTCCTATCGAGAGATAGTTATTCGGATCCTCTCTCGAAGATTATTCGGCCTCGTTAGTTGTCAAAGCAAAAACCCGGCCCGGGTTTTGTGGCCTTATCCCCGTAGTCCTTCGAGGACAGTTCATGTATAAGTGCCCCAACTTCCGACACTTGTAGCATATCCGCTCCCCCGCACGCTTGGTTCCCGGGTGGTTCGTTTTGCATTTTGGACATGGTCGGGGTCCAGGCATTCCCGGGTTGTTTCGTTGCTCGGACGGTATGGCATCTTGCCTCCCCTCGAGGGTTATTCCATGGTGCCGCCCTCTTTCGCGAGGAACTTCCGCGGCTCAACCCGTCACGACTTGCACCGCCGCGGTTGTCGATTCTTGATGTGCGTAGTTCCGTTATGTTACGTTCGATCAACCGGCATGACTCCACCGCTTGGATCAATTCTGGGAACTGTTGGGATACCAGCTTTTCCCTTATTTCGTACTTTAGCCCGTCTACCATCCTGCTTGCCTTCCAGCTCTCGTCAACGTTACGTTTCAGATATGAAGAATATCGAGACAGATTGGTAAACCGGGCGAAGTAGTCATCGAATGACTCCTCGTGACTTTGTCGAATATGGAGGAATTCTGACTCCTTGATAACTTGTACCGAAGGAGGAAAATATTGTTCGTTGAACTTCTCCGTAAATTTCTCCCAAGTCACGGACAATAACGGGTTTGCAATGTTACCGCAATGCTTTTCCACCATCGATCCGCATCCCCTTCCAGCCTTATAGACCGCAAGTTGGGCTTTTCGGTTTTTCCGGACAATCCATCACTTCGAAGATCTTGTCCAGCCTCATAAGCCGTCTTCACCGAATCGAGCTTACCACGAAAAACCGGAGGTTTGAGCTTGCGTAACTGGGTGACCCATTGCCGCGTGGTCTCAACCACTCGTTGGGTCGAGGTAGCACCGCTATTGCCCTATTACGTCGAGGGGGTGTCCGAGATCTATCGACTCCTCGTTTCACGTTCATCATCGTGTTCGGTTTCATCTTCTTCCTCGCATTTCGTCGTTCCTCATTGGCTCTGGCCACCTTCCTCTTCTCTCTCCCCGCCTTTCAAAGAAGGAGTTCATCAATAAGAGCCCTTTGTTCTTGCAAAGATCCCCCGCATTTCTTGCAACTCATTTCGCTCCGGTTGCCGCGGTCCTTGTCGTTCGGGTTCGTGTACCGGTATTGGTATTATTCGTGGTCGTCCGCCCCTACCTCTACCTCTCGCCTCTCGCCTCCGGGAGCTCCGGCTCCTCTTAAATTAGCCATGTCTCACTCTTTTTCCTTCATTAGGGAAAACGTTAGATTTTTTTTTTTTAAAAAAAAAAACAATGGTTACTCTATCGTAGACTTTATCACACTAGTACTACGAACGGACACTCGTACTATTTCCCCTCGTTCGTGGTTTCGTTGGTTCTTTCCACTCGAAAACTAATAGAACTTCTCAACATGGTTCAAATACCACATGAATATATCTTTGTCGGTCTCCAAGTTCGTCCGGCGTGGCCTCGTCACGAAGTTTCATCCGATGTGGCCCGGCTCCACATATAAGCTCCGGGTTCGGGTGAAGTTACCGTCCAAGATAAACTAGCGATTATCGAATTATCGGATTATTAGAGACCGATATTAGTACCGACAATGGATTTGCGGATTCGGGTTAGAGTGATGCACCGACAAAGGGTGGTACACCGGTTCAAGATGGTATACCGGTTCAAACCGGTACACCGACCTAGGGCTACCTCGCACTCATTTTCAAAACACGCTCAAAGTTTAAAAGGCCGATTTGAACATAACTCCGTTAACCGAACGTAACGGCGATAAGTGTCTATCATGGGGACCTCACCAACTCTATGGCGACCGATTGGCCACACCCACATAGACTAGCCTTAATCGTCCTACCATACCGTCCGTAATAACATAGTCATATCAATGCCGTGACTACCGCTCCGATACCAAACCGTAACATCCCATTTTCAAAAGCAAGATATATTTTTTTTTTCATCGTAGTAGAGCATCGGAGCAATTGAGTAATCGATACATTTATTCAAATTGCCGTAAGTCCGGCTGATTTACGTGCGGTACATTGACCGAGAGTTTTCAAAATGAATAACACCCGAAGAAAGTCTTCGTCGGGACTCGTACGGCCGCTCGCTTTCTCCTCGGTCCTCGGTTCTTCCGAACCCGACGCTATGATAAGAGCCGAGATCCAATTACAATTTGGATCTCGTGTAACTGTTAACCTCATGCTTAAATACGACTACATATACACGACAAAGAATCAATACAACAGTCCATAACAGATGTATGATTAAAAATACATAACCACGTATGTAAGATAATAACCACGTATGTAACATAACCACGTATGATACAACAATAATAACCTCGTATGTGACATAACCACGTATGTGACATAACCGTGTATATAACATAACCACGTATGCTACAACAACAAACAGAACACAACAAACATATATAATCATACAATAACCATCGAGTTAGTGTTACAAAGACGCGAACGTACCTTTTTGGCGGTACAACGGAACTTTTACTTTAAAAACGGTAAATTTCCGACAACGGGAAAAAAGCGGTGTGACGGCGGCACAACAAATGCGGCTCGACAATGGTACGATTATCTCGATATCCTATAAGGATAATATTTAACAACTTTTAGCAGCATAACGTGCATTTTAGGTACAAATTACCATTTTGCCCCGAACCCCTAATCGGCGGAATTTCGCGTAGCCCATTTTTTCGCTCTATCTCTCTAGAATTTTGACAGATCTTTTCCCTCATCATATTTTCGAAATATATATCATATTTACCCCTAAATATGATATCTAGACTATCTTGAAAAATTAAAGATAAATCTAGCATTCCTACTATATCTACCGAAAGAACTACCGAAACTAAAGACTGTGGACCGAAGAACTTACCCGAGACTTTGCTCGACTTTCTCCGAGCTTCTCTCTCTAACTTCTCTCTAAGAGGCAGATTTTTGGTGTGAGAAATGAAGAAGAGGAGCTTGGTATTTATAGAAGAGACGGATGGCGTAACGGTAAATAATTCGAACTTCGGTCTTGACGAATATGGACCGTAGGATCGCATTTTTGAGGACAAAACACTCTTGGCCATCCATGGTCAAGATCGAAATCTAAGAGCCCTAAAGTCAATGGATGAGTTGTCATCCATGATGGCTCTTGCTTTATGGCCTCCCGCCCGATAAAGCTACCCGACGGTGTCCGTTTCGCGCGATTTCGCGAAACTCAAAAATCCGGCGTGTAACTTTGAAGATCTTTCCATCCTCTTTCATATTATATATTTTGATCCTCTTTTTGATCATATCCAGGTATTCTCCGGTGCGTCGGAAGATATTCGGACAAACGCGTCCGGTTACTTACGGAAATCGCTTCCGATAGAACCAACTTCTCGGACAACAATTCACCGAATCGTAAAACGTCCCGTTGTTGCCTAACTTAATCTCGTGTTTAAAAAGACACAATTGTTTCTATAGGTTCTCACTTTGCCTATCCGACTCCACTCTATCCGATCAACTTTTCGTCTTTATTTGAAATTAGGGTTTTCGGTTGCGGAATCGACGCCTGGTAAATTCTTTCTTCGTGTAGAATTTCACTTGTACTTAATTTGATCAGTCCGAAAAGACTTTTACCTCTCGGTTTACTGTAGAATTTATTTCTAACTTTTCCCCTGGCCCGCCTATAAGCCGACTCACCGCATTATATTATTATTTTATTCTAATTACCATTTTAATTATTTAAACAATTATTTTTAATTAAAAATACTTAGAATTTCGGCCCCCTCTTTTAAAAATTCAGATTTATTTATTTTTCTATAATTTTTTCCATTTTTTAAAAATATAATATTTTTTACCAAAATTCCCGTTTTACCCCCGCCTTCGTTAGGGCTTAATCGACCTAATTTCTTCGTTTAGTGATCTTTTTAGGATCAGGTTTCTTCATATATTTATCTTTACCAATTTTACAGTATATTGTTATCTTGCAAACTTTTATACCGACATTGTCATTTTATATCCTATGTAAAATATTAACAATGTTTACCCCATCGTTACTTTATGGTTCCGAAATACTTTTTAAACTTTTCTTCATGTTATTTCCTATGAAATAATTTATTAAATTCTCATAATTAGGGATAACACTTCCATATTTTTCTCATAATTTTTCATAATTTTTCATGATGTTTTTTCACCATTATATCATTTTTATCATAATATTTTTTGAAAATTTACTCTATAATTATAACAATCACCATTATATCATTTTTATTTCTTTATCTCAAAACTTCCGGATTTACTAAAATCCGATTTTAACCCGTAATTGTTTTTGACAATTTACTCTATAATTATAACAATTTTCTATAACATGTGTTGTGTGCTTTTAATCTTTGAAATGTAATGAATATGATTTTGTTTTATCAAAATATTCAATGGGTATTGAAATTTACCCTAGTTTTTATCTCAAAACATAAGGACTCCGGAGTTTTTATTTTACAGATTATGTTAATATTTGAAAAATTGTACCATTAATGTACATGCTCAATCACTCTACTATGATGATATTCTAAAATACTGCTTATTAATATTCTTAATGGGTAGTACCGAATATGGGGTGTTACAGTGTACTTACGTCCAAAACAAAATCATTTATTCTTTCTTTTTTTCTCAAAATGTAAACTCATAGCTAGTTAACTTACAAAAATAAAAACTTTAAAATGTCCAAAGGGAAAAGTAATCACTTCAGAACTTAGTTTTAGCATATGTCAACAATTCAGTAAAGTTTAAATTTAAGCAGATTGATATAATTTTAGCAAGAAAATTAAATTATATATTAATTCTCTTTTTCGCATATATCCATTACTACATGGAAAAGGGGGGAAAAACTTTAAGATTTCAATTAAAGATATCACAAAACCATCCACAGTGAAAAATATTGCTTCCAATAACAATTAAAATCTATTATGAAGAAAATAGATGCCATCAGAATTCTAAACCAGCTAGCTCACAACCAGTTATTTCAATCTCTTGAATCAACCAGATTATATATTAACTAACTTTTCCCCAATCAAATATTAGCTAATCGTCAATTACATTCATATCAGCTTATATTTTAGAAATCAAATACAGGCTACTTCTTTAACTGACTTTCATGTTTCTTATTAGGAACACATTTGCATCAAAACGTGGTACTCCTTCCGATCTTTTATACGAACACATTTGGGAGTTAGTTTTTGTCCTAATTATAAAATAAATAATGCTTGCAACTAATTAATACCACATACACCTCAATACTACTGTTTTTTGTTTTTTAATAAAATAATTTTGAGTAATTTTTGTCATATTACCCCTACTAATACTTCTCCAACAATAATTAATTTAACAACACACTTATATTTTATAATTCATATGTGATGGTTTTTCTTATATTCTATACCAGGAGTATTATATAATATCTTTTCCTTATAGGTCAAGAAGTTCATGTAACCACGAGGAAGTTTTTCTTATATAATCAGATATTAG
Organism: Acacia melanoxylon; assembly: GCA_019022615.1. NCBI lineage: Eukaryota > Viridiplantae > Streptophyta > Magnoliopsida > Fabales > Fabaceae > Acacia > Acacia melanoxylon. The sequence goes on from JAFJYJ010000082.1 coordinate 1,356,858, forward strand.
GACGTGTTGGTTTTTTATTTTCACGACAGTTTTTTTAATATATATATATATATATATATATATATATATATATATATATATATATATATATATATATATATATGTTTAAAAAAAACATCCCAAAACGAAGGACGAGATGATGGAAATTGTGTTAGTCTTGTGCATTTAAAAAGTTGGTTGGGATCTATTGTGGATAGGCGAGATAGATGAAAGAATGAGAACAAGCATGAGTAGATATTTTGTTGATGTCATTTTAAGTTTTAAATAAGGGTATTTTAGGAAAATGAATATAATTAACTAATTCAACTACTATCCTTAATCCCTCCAAAATTTGATAAGTAGCTTCTATAATTAGGACCGGAGGGAGTATTTTACATTGTCAAATTAGACTACAATAATTTAATTACAGTTTTATTACAGAACATATAGCTGCATCCCATCTTCTTCCTTTAAGAGGTACAAAAAATTTGTTCTGCTAAACTATTCAAGGATTCGTCGCTACTCTACTGAAAATATATATCAAAAGCTTTCCATAGTCAGGAATGTTATATCTTTGATGACATGAACTTGTTTGAATCTCTGATGAATTTGTCCCTCCAAGCATTGACATCATCCAATTCTTGATGAATTTCAAGCACTTTCTTGACTTTGTTTTCCTTCTCTTAACTTATTCAGGTTCAAAAGCTATGTAAAATGGAGACATAGTTGATCTGGTATCGTATTAGAAGAGAGTTTCATCTTAAACCTAGCTATGATCTTGTATATTATTATATGCATGGATCTTTTCGAAGCAAAAAGACGTTTGGCCTGATTTCTTCAATGCATTCAAGAATAACGAGGGACTTTACTTTGAAGCACAAAAAGTTTCTTGCGATCAATTTGGGTTGGATTTGTTGTTGTGAATATTATGTGGGTGTGTCAAAGAAATAAAGTGTCACATTACTTGGTAGTGTGAGAGCATAAGTCCATATATAACATGTTATCTTGGGAATGCGTTCAGAGAGGTAGTGGGTTTCAATGTACAACTGCGAGCCTCTGGGAGGCAAACACAAAATATTTTTTAAAGCCTTTGTATTTTGAGTTTTAAAAACTTGTTACCCTCTATGACTGAAAATTAGCCTTTCTTTTGTGTTTCTGTTGAACAATGTCCTCGAACACTAATCAGATCGTTATCAATTAGGATGTCAAGTGTGAGTGATTGGTTTGATATGGGAGATAGAAGTCCTAAAACGGATAGAATTCATAAACGCAAAATACCCATATACTCAATGCCTAATAAGATTTTGGGTTAAGATATGGTGTTGTATCCACTTCTATATATGCATCTTGTTGTCACGGGGCCTAGCCGGACTCTCCACCCTTCCATGATGCCCCCAGGCCCAACAAGAAATGCAGAAACAACTTGCTCTTAGAGATTTTAGATGTCTCCAAGGTTCAAATCCCTTTAAGAGAGACACTCACATTGTGTTCCGACACTGTCTCGAATAGGATTGCTTTATATGAGCATACATGTGCCTAAAAAAAAAATAGGATGTCTCCCCTTTCTGCTGATAATCTTCTTATCTTTTTGTCACTATTTTTTTTTCCCCGGTAATTTTAGTCTGGTTTGATGAGGGGCATATCTTGTACTGATTAGATTAACTAAAATTCATATAAGCAATATTTTCTCGTTTGATTTCGTTACTCTTAGTTGTTCACATCGAGATCATAACAGCTTACAACTTTTTTAGAAGGGCTGGGGGACGATCATTATGACCTATCCAGATGATCCATCCACCTTTTTTTTTTAATATTTAAAAACATAAGTCAGTTAGGTTTTGTTGCTTATCAAAATCATTGCTACTTTACTAACATAGATTGTGTAATAGCCTAATTTTCATAATTCATGTAAACAATGTATCTTAGCAAATAATCAGCAAAATACAAAGGTGAATATCTGTCTAAAGAATTATCATCTATTGATTATATTTTCATCCAAATTTCACTTTGGAATTAATTAACCAATGGTTAACTATGAGACATTATTTATGGGCTATTTAATGTGATATAAATAGCACATAAAATAGTAACTAATTTATAATCAAAGAAGATCAAGAAAGGGTTGTGAAGACCCTTAGTAAAATTAACATAAATTAGTAATTAATAATTAGCAAATTAGCTTGTGATAATTGAGGTTAGTGGCTTATGATTTCAACTTGATTAAGGGGGTAATTAAGCTTTATCAAATCAGCCCCAAAAGTCAACAATTGCAACTAGCATCAATGGTTGAGATTGTTGCTCATATAATTCAAATCCAATGGTCCCAATTAATCACCTAATTAAGCTAAATCCTTGTGAAATTAATTGGACCAATGAGAACACTTGAACCAAAGGAATTTGCCACATAAAAAGCAATTGAAATGGCTAAAGAAAAGGAGTATGTCGACTGAATTGAGGGAAGGAATAGATGATGATTTTAATTAAGGGATAAGGGTCTTATTTGCCACGGAAGTTTTCGCTCAGGAGCACTAGGTGGACGGAAGTTTTTTTTGGATCAAAATTGCCACGGAAGTTCACAAAACGTAGCAATTTTGCCCCTCCATTAATTTTGACCGTTAAGTTTAACTGAGTGCACACATGGCATGCCACCTCATCACACGTGGCATGCCACCTCATCAATCAAATAAGAGTTAAGTATCATTTTTGCCCCGGAAGTCTTCGTTGAGGAGCAATTTTGCCCTTGAAGTTTACAAAACGTAGCAATTTTGCCCTTCTGTCCCCCAATATTAAATTTGACTATTAAATCAGTCAAAAAACACACATGTCATGCCTTGAAAAGGTCGAACTTGAAGTCAGAGAAGGAGATCCTTGAGACGTTAAGCTCAAGGCAGCCAGAATTTGTGAAGCAGAACTGGTCAAAGGGACTGACAGGTTTGTCGCAAATCTCAGAGGAAGCATCACTTATGATCTAAGCAAATGAAACGCAAAACGAGAAATGAATTATTCCAAAAATTGGTTCAATAAGACAAATCAATAATGATAGTATTCACAAATTCCAGCCGTCTTGAGCTCAACATCTCAAGGATCTCCCTCTCTGACTCCAAGTTTGACTTTTTCAAGGCATGACATGTGTGTTCTTTGACTGATTTAATAGTCAAATTTAATATTGGGGGTAGAAGGGCAAAATTGCTATGTTTTGTAAACTTCCAGGGCAAAATTGCTCCTCAGCGAAGACTTCCGGGGCAAAAATGATACTTAACTCTTATTTGATTGATGAGGTGGCGTGCCACATGTGATGAGGTGGCATGCCATGCCATGTGTGCACTCAGTTAAACTTAACGGTCAAAATTAACGGAGGGGCAAAATTGCTACGTTTTGTGAACTTCCGTGGCAATTTTGATCCAAAAAAAAACTTCTGTCCACCCAATGCTCCTAAGTGAAAACTTCCATGGCAAATAAGACCCTTATCCCTTTAATTAATTAGCGTTGAAAAGTCAAACTTTTCACCTAACCAATGAAAAGCAATAAAATAATCAATATTTTTCTAATGGAAAAAGCATATTAAATGTCTAAGAGAGGAGGAGTATGTGGACCATGAAGGGAATGGAGGGGATTAATGGATGAAAAGTGGAAATAGATCCTACGGATAGGAAGAAAGAAGAAGTTTTGGGATTGCTTGTTAGTTACCAATTTAACCTTGGAGTTTTTCCTATAAATAGGGCTTGAACCCTCTTCATTTCTTCACACCAAACTCAAATCAAAGTAATTGAGTTTAAGAGAAGAGTGAAATTCTTGGAGCAAGGAGAAGGAGTAAGAACTTCAAAAGTAAGTTCTCTAGTTCTTGAGTTTTAGCTTTTAATTCTTAGTATAAATGTAGTTTAATCTAGAAAATTAGAGAATAAGTTCCTATACTTGTTTTTAGGCCTCCTTACATTGAAAAATGCTAAATGAGGTAAAAAAAAAACATGTTGGGAAATAAGTTTTGAAATCAATGGAACAAGATTGTGAAAATTGTAGAATTTCCGGTAACTTAAGTCCTGTGCAGGCAGCAAAATCGATGTTATTATTTTATGTAGCAAATTAAGTCATTAAATTATGAAATTTTACAGGGATCAATTATACATGTAGAGATTTCCAAATATATAAAATATGAATCATTTTGAGTTCTACACAAGGAGTAATATATTTTTGAAGTTAAGCTATTTTTCTGGGATTAAATATGGACAGCGTTGTAAAACTTAAAAACTGGGATTGATTCTTGATGTTATAGGTTCTTGGAATATTTTTCCTTAACAATAGACATATCAAGGGTCATGACTAATTTTGAAGCACTAAAAAATGATTTTTGTAGAATTAATTATGATTTTTCAAAGTTGCTGAAAAATCTGCTCATAAGATCCAGCATTTCGTTTTTGAGAAAATGTAAGGGTAAAAATGGGATAAATAATCCACTAAGGGTAAAAAGGTAAAAAGAGATGGAAATAACCCTTTAGGATATTATTCTAAGCAATATGATATTTATCACAATATCATATAATAATCCAACGATAATATATAGGATATCCAGGAAGTTCGGAGTTGGATTCAAAGGTCGGGTATGTTGGTAACTACGCGATGAAAGGTAAGGACGCGTACTGTAACTTTAACTCTAACTCTGATGTGTCTTGTATGCATGTATATGATTGAATGATTCATGAAGTGATGGACAAGACTAGGTCTTGGGACATGCACCGTGACTAAGTTTATGAGCCTTAGTCACATGTTTATATACATTCAGCTTTATGTGGGTTATAGTCTTGATAATACCGTAGGGTTGTTTTCCTAACGCTGAGGACACATGGAGGCGTGGCACTGGTGAGTGCAAACGTTGCAAACATTACATTTGTTGTGTGCTATGTATTGTTGTATTGTTAGCATTATATGTACTATGTGTTGTGTATTATTATAACCTTACATCTGCTATGTGCTATGTATGGTTGATGCTGAAATGTAAATGAATATCTGTCCTATATACTGTTATTACTTGAGCATGAGGTTAACTGTTACCTGAAATTCAATGGGTATTGAGTCTCATCCTTGACTAAAAGTTCAGGAAAGGAACCTAGATCTGACAAGGCACCGATGGACGAATTCGTAAAGAGGCACCGATGGACGGAGCCGTGAAGAGGCACCAGTCAAGATGAGAGTCTGAAGAAGGTCAATAGGGACTAGTTTCTGGCATGAATCCGATAGAGTTGTTTCAAACCATTTGGTGCTTAAATTAAGAAATGGTTGGTCTATGTGGTTCAGTCATAAGTCGCCGTGAAAGACGAGGAGACTTCCACTAGACTTCACCCGGTCTGGCCAATGGGTTTGATTATGTAATACCCGGATAATTATTTATCTGGAATATTATATTTCGATAAATAATACTTATTGAAAATGGGTGAATATGTGGTTTCAAATAATAAGTAAAAATTATCTTATTTTCTAAGGTAATTTCTATTGAAATTAGGGTGAATAAGGAGCTGAAATGTATTCTTAGGGCATTAAATGGAATAAAAATATTATGATAAATCCTAAGAGGCAGTAAAATATTTATTAAAAATTAGAAAGTATGTTGTCTCTAATTTTAGGAATTTTTGGGATTATTTTCCTTGGAAAATAATGAGGCAAAATTAAATATAATTTTGGGGATCATAAGTGACCCCATGATTTTTAATATTTTACATGGAGCATAAAATACCAATGTCAGTAAAATAGTTGTGAGATAATAATTAATCTCAATTAAGAAAATTATCAACAATTAGTAAGTGATTAGTTAAGTAATTAATGGCTAATTGTTTAAGCACGAGATAATTGCAATTAAAGCATAAATTCTCCTAAATAATTAAACTAGCACATGGGATATTTAAATCCTTAATTGAGTCATCTAATGACATCATGATATCTGCCCCAAAAGTTCATTTGTGCGTCTAGCATGTGTGAAGAATTATAAGCCATGTATTCAAATATTATTCCATGAATTTACTTGAGCCAACAAGCAATAGGAATAAAACATTTTGCTAAATGAAAAGCACATGTAATGGTTAAATGGGAGAGAGCATGTCGGTACACAAATGAGAAGGAAGAAAAGAGTATACAAAGCATAAAGTAGGTTGAAAAGTCAAATATTGGACTAACCAATTAGAAGGCTTGAAGGAAGAGATGTTTTGTTAATTAAAATGCACATTAAATGGTTAAAGGGGGGGCTGCATGTCGACCAGCAAAGTAGAGGTGGAGATTTGTCTTCATAAAGTGGTTTTTAATCCAAGGGTTTAGGTAGGTTTTAGTCAAATTTAATTGCCAATTGGGTACTTGATTTTTCTCTATAAATAGAGACCCCCTCCTTCACAAATTCTCACACCAAAATCAGAGCATAACTGATCAGTTTATGTGATATTAAACCGTGAGTTTTGAGGCAAGAAGGAAGGAAGCAAAGGTTCAAGCATTGGGTAAGCTTCTTGGTCTCAAACTTTTTGAGTTCTTAGCATAAATGTTATTTTGATCTTTAATCTTCCAAGTATGATTTTGTTTTCATGTTTTTATGGTTACAATTGTCTTTATTTCGAAAAATTGATGAGGTAGAAGTTATAGCAAAATTTTTGGAAGATTATGGTCAAAGTAGCGAAGCTCTGGCGAAAATTTGTCGGTTAGCGATTCCTAAAGTCAGGGTAAAAACATCAGTATTTTATGTTGCATATGAGGTTCTAAAATTCTGAGAAAATTCATGGTAAAATTAGACATATAGAGCTTTCCAAATATACCTATAGCATGTCGTTTTGAATTTTAGGCTAGGAGATAAAAACTTTTGAAAATAGGCCACGAATTATGGGCGAAATTCTGGGCAGAGGTTGGAAACAATTAAACTGGGACTGATTCAAAACATATGGGCAATAACCAGTATTTTTCCTCAAAATTAGACATCCTAAGGATTCCGAGGAATTTTACGGATCCTCGTTTCGATTTTTGTAGAATTAGTTATGATTTTCCAAAGTTAGGTGAAAAATCAGCCTATATGCTGTTAAGTAGCGTTTTTACGAAAATAAGATGAAATCAATTGGAAATAATTAATCCAGGGGTAAAATGGTCATATATAGCCAAAATATCTCTTGAGATAATATTTATGAATTAATAGAGGCGATATTACCCTTATAGGATATCTGTGATCGCCTTCCGACCGTCAAAACGTACCGTGATCCGCGACGAAGGTACGTTCGCGTACTGTAACACTAACTCTGATGCTTATTGTATGCTTATATGTGATAGACGACTATACGAGTGATTTGTATAGATAACTTTACATGAGATGTGTATTGTTAGCATAGATAACTTTACATGAGATGTGTATTGTTAGCATAGATAACTTTACATGAGATGTGTATTGTTAGCATAGATAACTTTACATGAGATGTGTACTGTTAGCATAGATAACTTTACATGAGATGTGTACTGTTGTTATATTAATCTTCCATCTGCTATATACTTATGTGTTGATTAATGTTGTGTTTGATCTTCCATATGCTGTGTATATAAATATGAGGTTAACTGTTACCTGAGGTCCGATGTGCATTTGGACCTCAGCTCTTAACATAGCGTCAAGTTCAGGAGAACCGAGGACCGAGGTGAAAGGCAAGCAGGCCGCACAGAGACTAAGCTGAAGACTATCCCTTGTCGCTACGGCATGAGTATTACCGAAGAGACACTTTCCTCTACTGCTATTTACTTTTGGAAAACTCTCGGTCACTGTACCGCTTCTGTAATCAGCCAGACTTACGGCATTTTGAATATAAGTATTAGTTACTCTTACGCTCCGATGCTCTACTCTGATGGAAAAAAAATTATACTGCTTTTGAAAACGGGATGTTACAGATTAACTGTATTGGGTTCTAAGCCACAAGTATACTTAAGGCTTGATTTAAGATTGCATAGTTACCATGTAAGAGTTGTAATTATACAAGTTCTGTATTATTGTATCACATGAATATTCCTTCGGGATTTTTAATATACCAGCTTATGTATGGGCATTTTATATCAGTTACTTATTGTCCAAATGTAATGCATGCTCTTCATTCCGCTTTACTCTGATCTTTCAACACCGTATTTCTAGATACCACATGTCTATGGGCACAGTAAGTGGTATGGAATTTGAGGTGTTACAGATTGGGTTTACAGCTATTCTTTTATAACATGGTAAACCAATGTTTAAATATTTGTTGGAAGATGTGTCTATATTTAGTACCTAATAGTGTCTCAAACAAGATATGAAATATGTAAAGACATTTTAATTTACCCACCAACAAATTTTAATAGATTGGAAGTAAGACTCAAATCCATACCTTATGAAATATGGGACTAAATTAATTAGATTTTATGGACACAAAATTGTGTATATATCTACAACTCCATAAGTGTATTGATGGTATCAAATAATAAATAAAGTAATTACTAGAGTATCAATCCAACATTAATCATGTAATTGAGTAATAATATGGTAATCGAACTACTGTGTTCAAGGTTCAAATGTTAGTACTTAGTACTATATATCACATTGATGATGAAAAAAAATGTCAATTTTTTAAAATTTTCTAATGAGCCATTTATTTATTTTTATCCATTATGTCCACAATTATTTGAATTATAGTTAGTAAATAAAATAATGTAATTAAAAATATTATAATTAACATTGTCTTAAGATTTCAAAAGAAGGTATAAATAAATAAAAATCAAAATAGACAGCTTTTTTGCCCCCAAAAAAAAAGTGGTGGATTTAAAACAATTAAGATCCACCAATCATTTGGATCGATAGGCTATGGGTCGTTCTAGCTTAATCAATAATCTCGTATTTGAACCTTAGGTATGCAACTACAATAATTATTCAGAAGTAGTGAAGCTCCCTATTATGGGCCTATGTTCTCGCCAATCAGACTAGTCGAATACTGGTGAATTACTCCAAGGAAAGTGTAAAATCCTAAAATCCCTATTTATCATAAGTGTTATGTTTTGATAAATAATACCTATAAAATGAAGGTGAATAGGTGTCTCAAATTTGTGTAATTTGTTAATTATAATTTTAGGCAAATTTCCTTGAGATTAAATCAACAAAAGGCTAGATATAAAACCAATATTGGGGATCATGAACTGTGATAAAATTAGCACATAAAATGATAATTATTTATGGCTAAAATAAGCAAGAAAAATGTTATGGAAACACTTAAATAAGTTAAAGGAAATTAACAAAACCTAATGGGCAATTAAACTTACACTAATTAAGATGGTTTGCATAATTCTTCTAATTAATTCAAGCCTAATGAATAGCCTAAATGGACCACATGTGCGCCTAGCCTTGTGGTGAAATATAAGCCAAGTGATGTTGAGATATTACCTTAAGTGTTAGTCCTAAGTCTCCATGTAATTAAGTTAACCAATGGAGAATATAATTAGGGAGCATGTAAACACTTGATTAATATGATAATTAGGAATTGCTAATTAGTGTTGAAAAGTCAACAATGGCATCTAGCCAATAAGAAATCAAGAAAATGAGCTAAATCCTCATGAAATTAAATGAACTAATGGGAGATTTGAACCATGGATTAATGATGAGGATTTTGAACAAACACAAATTGAATCCAATGGTCCTAATTAATTCCATAATTAACCTTAATCCTTGTGTAATTGAATTGGCCAATGAAAAATCAAGGAAATAAACTAAATCCTTAGATAATTAATTGGACCAATAGGAGACTTGAGTTATGGATTAAGGGTGAGGATGGAATTTAAACAAACACAAGTTAGATCCAATGGTGGTAGATTAGCACATGCATGGAAGAGGAAGTTTATCTTATTTAATTCAAGATATTATATTAAACTAGCATATGGGATATTTAAATCCTTAATTGAGTCATCTAATGACATCATGATATCTGCCCCAAAAGTCCACTTTTGCGTCAAGCATGTGTGAAGAATTATAAGCCAAGTATTCAAATATTATTCCATGAATTTTACTTGAGCCAACAAGCAATAGGAATAAAATATTTTGCTAAATGAAAAGCATATTTAATTGCTAAATGGGAGAGAGCATGTCGGCACACAATGGAAGGAGGGGATTAGACTTCATAAAGTGGATTTTAATCTCATGGTTGTAAGGAAAGATGAAGTGTTGGATCTCTTGGTTGATTACCATTTTAACCCTTGAGCTTTGCCTATAAATAGAGAGCTCCTCCCTTCATACTCTTCACACCAAATCAGCTCCAAGAGGTGATTTCTAAAGTAGTGAGAGTGAGTGTGGAGAAGCTTGAAGAAGTAGAAGCAAGATCAAGGTGAGTTCTTGCGTTTTAAGTCTTTAAATTTATAGTTAAGTTATGTTTTGATCTTGAATCTTCCAAAGTAGTTTTGTTTTCATGTTTTTGAGGTTAAAAATGAGTTTATTTCGAAAATTTGATGGAAAATATGGTGGAGCAAAATTCTTGGAAGTTGAAGATCAAAGTAGCGAAATTCTGGTAAAATTTACGATTAGGTGTTTTTCTGGAGTCAGCAATGTTGAAGCTATGATTTTATGGATAATATAAAGTTATTAAATTCTGAAATTTTTCATGGTTAACATAGACATCTAGGGCTTTCTAAATATACCTAATTTATAGCATTTTGAGTTCTGTACAAGGAGATAAAATTCCTTGAAGTTAGGCTACGTTTTCTTGGAAAAATCTGGGCAGCATTGAGAAACAATTAAGCTGGGAATGATTCTTGATGTTTTAGATTCTGAGAATATTTTCCTTGAAAATAGACATGTCAAGGGTCATGAGAAATTTTGCAGCACCTCAAAATTATTTTTGTAAAATTAATTATGATTTTTCAAAGTTTCTGCAAAATCTGCCCAGAAAATTCAGCAATGGCGTTTTTAAGAAAATGTGAGGGCAGAATTGTAATAACAAATCCACCAAGGGTAGAAATTTCAAAATAGGTGGAGATATCCTTTTTTTGATATTATTCTAGGAAATATGATATTAATTATAATATCATGGAAAAGGAAATAATCCGACAATAATGTATAGGATATTCGGGAAGTCTGGAGTCGGATTCAAAGGTCGGGCATGTTGACCATTATACGGTGAAAGGTACGTTTGCATACTAGTAACTTTAACTCTGATGTGTCTTGTATGCTTATATGTGATAGGATGATTCATAGGGTCATGGATAGGACTATGTCTTGGGTCATGTACCGTGGCTAAGACTTTGTCTTAGGTCGCTGTTTATACATTCAGTTTTATACAGGTTATAGTCTTGATAACGCCGTCAGATTGTTTTCCTAGCACTAAGGACATGAGGGGCCATCGTGGCACTAGTTAGTGCAAACGTGGATAACATTACATGTGTTGTGTGCTATGTATTGTTGTGTTGTTAACATTACATTTGCTGTGTGTTATGTACTGTTGTAACCTTATATTTGCTGTGTGCTATATATGGTTGATGCTGAAATGTAATAAATATCTGTCACATATATTGTTCATACTTTTCATATGAGGTTAACTGTTACCTGAGGTCCGATGGGTATTGGACCTCAGATTTGTCTAAGGTTCAAGAAAGGAACCAGGATCCGAGAAGGCACCGATGGACAGAGCCGAAAAGAGGCACTAATGGATGAAGCTGGGAAGAGGCACCGATCAAAGCAAATGCCGGAAGAGCTACATTAGAGCATTCTTTCTGGCAAGAATCTGACGAGGTTATTTCAAACCATTTGGTGCCGAAGGCAGGGCTAGTCTATGTGGTTCAGTCAATAAGTCGCCGTGAAAGACCAGGAGACTTCCACTAGACACCTACCTGGCCAATAGGTTTGATTGACTGAGTTGGGTTCTATGCCCCAAGTCTACCTAAGACTTGGTTGAAGATTGTATAGTTACATGTAGGAATTGTAATTATACAAAGCTCTGTAGTATTGTATCACTTGAATATTCCTTCGAGAAGTTTTTAATATACCAGTTTATTATGGGTATTCTATATCAATTACTCATTGTCCAAACGTAAGTGCATGCTCTCTGTTTCCACATTACTATGAGCTGTAGCACCTCAAACTCTGTCGCTTTTTTTAAAACTAGAGAGAGAGAGAGAGAGAGAGAGAGAGAGAGTTCTCCATGGGTTTTAAAGGTTGAAATTATACAAACTTAATGGTCACTAATTCTCGTTGAATTTGAGATCGAGGATATTGGAGTGGGACCATTCGTTGCATATCAAGAATAATTTGAGGTAATAATATAATTACACACACAGAGTTTAGGGCTGGTTTACCAACAAATCACAAGATAAGAGCTTCTTGAACTTTTTGAATTGTCGATTAATGGTCATAGCTTATAACTAATTATAATTTATTTTCTAGCTATAATCGTTTGGTTTACCCAATTGGATAAGAGAACTAGTCTCATGACTAACGAAAGCTCGCATAAATTCAATTCTTAGCTTCTTACTATTGACATAAGGGCTTCGTTAATTAGTATAGGCATTTTAAAAAATGTTTTAAAGGAATTTTAGAATTATGGTCTCGTAATAATAATTTAAGATCTGATGGATTTTTTTATTAATCCTAATAGCAGACCTTCATAAATCGGTACAAGAAGGATTTTTTTTTTTTAACCAGATGAAAATGGCTTTTAAAAGTTAAAACCAGTTCTAGTAGAACCAGTTTAGATAAGAACGGTTTAGAAAATCTCGTTATTATGAGACTGGCATTAATTTGTTCTATACTTTCCCGCTAAATTCATAAAATTAGATATGACTCTTTAATTTGTGATAATCTCTTGCCTAATTTGAATTTATTGTCCTCATGCAAGTGGGTGGCTGACTCTAGTGTTTGGGTGTTGGAATTTTATGCCTTTGAAAGAAGGGAATTGCATTTAGACATTTGGTTAATTAGGCAAACAAAGGATTATAATTTTTTAATTTTGCATTTGAGATAGAAATATGTATTGAAGAGCCCTAAGTACATGATAGGGCTTGTGCTTATTTGAATCTTAACTTTTTCTTATAAGATATCATATAATGAAAATGAAGTTAGAATATACTCCCCTATCCTTTTTTATTTGATTCAAATTTTTGAATTCGTCTAGTCCTTTTTATAAAATCTAATTTAGGGTTATCTGAATATTAAATGCATTTTTACCAATTTCACCCTTAATTAATATTATCTCTCACTATATTTTTCCCAAACATTTCATTGTTTTTCTCATTACCCCTCTCTCTCTCTTATTCCCCTTTTTATATATTTAATACTTTTAACTAGCTTTAACATACCTCCGTCTTTAAAAAAGACAGAGGGACTATATATGTATGTGTATATATAGGTAGATCCAAAGAAACTTGTATATCTATTGATTATTGTAACATCCCATTTGAAAACGGCGGAATTTTTTTTTTTTTTTAACGTTTCCAAATATTTCAAGCAGAGTAATCAGAGTAGAGCATTGGAGCGAGTGAGTAACTGATTCATAACAAACATCAACCATAGTGTAACATTGTAATGATTACGTAATCCTAGAGTTTGAAAGTGAATAACCGAAAGCGGTAAAGACGAGATAAGTCTCCGGCTGCACGTCTACTGATGCTTGCCTCGATCTTCGATCCGTATTCCTCCGGATCCTGAAGCTATAGCTGAGATTCAATTTACCGCATTGAATCTCAGGTAACAGTTAACCTCAAACTCAAACAAGCAGTATATGGACACAGATAGTCATAACAACACAGCAGTATATCAATACATAAGCACAGAGCAGATGTATGATCATAACAATGACAGAACATAAGCACATAGCAATATGTAAAGCCCAACAACATGTCCGCACGTTACCCCGTGCCACGATCAAACACGTGTCCTCGTACTAGGAAAACCATACGGTATTATCATGTCTATAACCCGTGTAAGTGTAAGTATGCTCGACGACTCGGACGAGTCTCAGTATATGAACGTATCTATCGCATATATGTATGTATGCAGTACAAGATTAGTGTTACAAGACGCGTCCGTACCTTCGTTGCGAGATATCCGGCTCTTAGGCTAAAAGCGTTACTTTCGACGGCCGTACGTGAAAACAACGAAACAATGCAAACGGCGGAACGATGGAATTTCGACGACGGTTCGACGTCGAAGTATTCTAATCAGAATAATAACACTATTATGAATATTTGGCAGCATAAAGGCATTTTAGGTGAAAAAGACCATTTTGCCCCTACTACCCCTATTTGGCGGAATTTCGCGTAACTTCGTTACCTTGACCTTATTCCATTTCAAAATTATCCCCACTATGTTTTTACCTCGTCGGGCATCTTTCAATGCAATGAGGCATAAAAACAAGTATAGGAATATATTCTGAAACTTCCTAGATCAAAACAATGAGTTCTACTATAACTACCGAAAGAACTACGGAAACTAAAAGCTAAGGACGAAGAACTTACTCGGACCTAAGGCAAAACTTTTGCAGAGCTTCTCACTCTAAGTTTCGGCCAAGGTAGAGAGAAGAGGAGGTGTGAAGAATGAATGAAGAGTTCATGCCTTTATATAGGCAAAAATTGGGCTACTTTGGTAATTTTCACTTTCCAAGTTTTGTAATTTTTCCTTTTTTTTCAACCATGTAAAATCAAATTAAAATGTGGTAAATTCTTGTCCATGGGCTGCCTTGGTCGACATAAGGGAGGAGGTGGCAGCTTGCCATTGGTCCAAAATGATGACTCATGCTCCCTTTATGCCCGGTCCGACAGAATTTCCACGATCGGCGTCCGTTTCGCGCGATTTTGACGAATCGTGAAATACTGACGGCAGAGTTTCGAAGTTTCTTTCTTTCTCATTAGGAATATCAACTTTGATGAAATTAATGACTCCATTAAGGGTATTCCGTTATCTGCCGAAGATTTTAGGTCAAACGCCCTCGGTTCCGAACGAAATTCGAAAGCGTCAACGTCTGGCGTAAATCCACCGATTCGTAATATGATCTGTCCTAAGTCACTAGATACCTAATTCATGGAAAATACTTGTTTCAGTATTGACTCTAAATCCTCTATCGCATTTACCCTATCGATCAGTTTTTCGTCTTATTAGAAATTAGGGTTTTCGGTTGCGGAATCGACGTCTGGTAAATTCTTTCTTCGTGTAGAATTTTACTTGTACTTAATTTGATCAGTCTGAAAAGACTATTACTTCTGGTTTACCTGTGTAATTTATTTCTAACTTTTCCCCCAGCCTGTCTATATGCTGACTCACCGCATTATATTATTATTTTATTCTAATTATCATTTTAATTATTTAAACAATCCTTTTTAATTAAAAATACTAATAATTTCGGCCCCCTCTTTTAAAAATTTAGATTTAATTATTTTTCTATACTTTTTTTCCATTTTTTAAAAATATAATATTTTTTTACCAAAAATTCCCGTTTTACCCCCGCCCGTTAAGGCTTAATCGACCTAATTTCTTCGTTTAGTGATCTTTTTAGGATCAGGTTTCTTCATATATTTATCTTTACCAATTTTACAGTATATTGTTATCTTACAAACTTTTATATCGACATTGTCATTTTATATCCTATGTAAAATGTTTACCCCGTCAAGTTGCCTTATGGTTCTGAAATGCTTTTTAAACTTTTCTCCATGTTATTTCCTCTGAAATAATTTATTAAATTCTCATAATTATAGACAATAATTCCATAATTTTCTCATAATTTTTCATGATCTTTCAGTATTTATCATAATGTTTTTAGACTGTTTTTATCACCATTTATTTCATTTTGAGTCATTCTCGTTTCATCGATTTTTTACGTAACTTTTTTAACAATTTAATCTATAATTATAACAATTTTCTATAACAGTTCTATCTCATGAATTTGCTTCATTAAAATATTCATTAATTTCCTTTCTCTAAGAAATTTCCAGATTTGCTAAAATCCGGGTATTACAATTATATAAAAGGATGGATGTTGAAAGTCCCCCCTCCTCCTCCCGCCATGTAACAACTAAAATAAAAATACAAAATGAAATATTCTAAAAAAATAAAGAGAGATATCATGATATTGTTACAAATTACAAGAAATTTTAAAATAGTAAAACATAAAATAAAATATTTTATGTTGAGAGTCCCTCCTTGCATGCCCTCCTTTTCCATGAGTATCATAACAACTAAAATAATGGTAAAAATAAAACATGCTTAAAAAATAAAGAGAGATATCCAGGAGATAATTACAAATTGCAAAATACTTCAAAAAATTAAAATATAATATTTTTAAAATAAATATATTAAAAATAGAGAGATAATGAAAAAATAGTTTCAAAATATTTTGAAATTTGATCAGTTGAACCCATCTCAATCTCACTACTAATGCTTTTTAAAAGTAAAAAACTATTTTTATATTTCGTTAAATACTTTTTGAGTGGATTCGTCTCACATCACTCTTCACCTCCCATGCTCTCTGCGTCAACGCAATTAGCCTCCCCATATCCTCTATTGGAGTTGGTAACCAACTCAAAATTCTCTATAAAACTTTGTTTTTGTTGCATTCATATATATTTAATATGAATGTAGTAGAATTTTTTTCATCTTATTTGACTAAATATTCTCAAGCTACTTTGGGTAAATTTATTTTATTTGTAGACATAATCAATAAATTTTATTAATTTTTATGAATAATGATGAGACTAAGTTAAAAATAAAAATTAGAAAAAGTATAGTTCAATTAAATCAATAAAGATTTGGACCTAGAATTTTTTTCGCCAACAAAGTGAATCCAGAAATCAGATGAATGTTTCGATCATGACTTTAAATATCAAAGTTTAAATTTAATTTGAAATCAAAAGATAACGATAATTTTTTTTTTTTTATCGCAAATTATAACTTCCTATCGTTTTCTTAAATAAAAAAATTTAAAAATTGTAAACAACCAGGACTTCATGCCGGATGAAAAAAGATACTCCCTCCGGTCCTAATTATAGGATATATTTAACTGATTTTAGGGAGATTAAGGAAATGAGTTAAATTAGTTAATTTTACTTATTTTCCTAAAATGTCCTTATATAAATTTAAAATGATATAAGTAAAAGTGAATTAATAGTCTTTGCCACATACTCTAACCTCGAATTTTCTTTTCCACATGCTTTCTAATCAAAATAATGGTCTTACTATATATATGTGTGTGTGTACATATAGATATATATACATATATGTGTGTACATATATCTGCACACATATATATGCGCGCACACACACAAACACACACACACACACATATATATATACTTATATATATATATATATATATATATATATATATCTACGCACATATATATTGACAAACACCCACACAAATATACATATATGTACACACATACATGTATGCACACACACATATACATATGTGTGTGTGTGTGTGTATGTCTATATATATTTGTGTGTAGACACACACATATATAGATACATATATACACAAACACACACACACATATATATATATATATAGACACACACACACACACATATATATATATATATATATATAGAGAGAGAGAGAGAGACACACACACATATATATCTCTTTGTGTGTGTATGTATATATGTGTCTATATATATATATTGGCAAATTAAGGTCAACTGATCGATAAATAAATTAAAATCCAACAATTTAAAAGTTTCACTAACTAAACATATATATACTCATCAAAAACCAAACACACTTAAAAGAATAAAATAAGGGTATTTTAGAAGAAAATAAATTGATAAAAAATAAATTTTATCCTATAATTAGAACCAAAACCAATTCCAAAATGTTATCCTATAACTAGGACCGGAGGGGGTATTACAAAGATCTCATAAATCAACCAGGAAAAAAAAAAAAAAAACCCAAAACCTCCTTACTAGCATGCATTTTTTAACTTCCTACTTAATATTGGAATTCAGAATTTTATATATATATATATATATATATATATATATATATATATATATATATATATATATATATCATGTCTAGAACAAGATATAATAAATGAGAGATGTCGTGAGAGGTTTGTTGATCTCTTTTCAAAATATTATATATGATTATGTCTTTTTTCTATTTTTTTTACCATGAGGTTTTGATCTCTTTTTAAATATTAGAATTTTTTCCTTTGCGCTCGCGCATTGCGCGGATTTTAAACTAGTTTAATTAAAAACCTATATTATAAAGTTTAAATTACGCTCAATAACTAGTAGATATTGATCCAAAATGGAAAGGAATTATCCTTTTTGCGGGAAGCCGGCAGCTACCACCGAAAAATATCAAGACTGTAATGTATGCAGAAAGGGTGCTTAGGTATTTAATAAAGGGTTAAGTATCAATTTTGTCCTTGAAGTACGTGTCCAGGAGCAATTTTACCCCTAAAGTTTTTGGGGCCTCAATGTTAATCTAGAAGTCTCAAAATGTAGCAATGTTGCCCCTCCGCGAACAGCCCTAATGTTAGGGCTGTTAACGGAGGGGCAACATTGCTACGTTTTGAGACTTCCAGGGCAACATTGCTCCTGGGCGTGTACTTCAGAGGCAAAATTGATACTTAACCCTTTCTTCATAAAAAAGTCAACCCGGTTTTATAATTAGGGTTAAGGAGCAATTTGGCCAACGAACTTTTACCTCAGGAGCGCCCAACACAAATAACTTTTAAGTTGACCAAAAATACCAAAACCTTTTAAAAATGTGTAGTCAGAACAAAAATGGAGTAAAATAAATTTTGTGCTAACTGCACATTTTTAAAAGTTTTTGGGTATTTTTAGTCCACTTAAAAGTTATTTGTGTTGGGCGCTCCTGAGGTAAAAGTTTGTTGGCCAAATTGCTCCTTAACCCTTTATAATTATAATCATGACAGGAGGGAGTGAGGGTGAAAATTAATTTTTTAAAAAAATAAAAAATAAACATAGCCTACTCTTTCTTTCCCTATAGTGTCCTCTATCGCAGGCATTCCCCAATCAAACAATAATCACTCACCTGCGGAATTGGTTCAGAAAAATATTTTGAACAAATCAAACAAAAAAATAAGAATGAATTTTTCCAAATAATAATCACTCGCCTAC
Source organism: Acacia melanoxylon (assembly GCA_019022615.1). Classification (NCBI taxonomy): domain Eukaryota; kingdom Viridiplantae; phylum Streptophyta; class Magnoliopsida; order Fabales; family Fabaceae; genus Acacia; species Acacia melanoxylon. Next base: position 1,375,924 of record JAFJYJ010000082.1, read on the forward strand.
AGAATTATCTACGCGAACGATTAACGAACCTCTCGTGCATTGTAAGCAGAAATGACTGAGAGAATAAAGCTTACAAAGGGTTAAGTATCAATTTTGCCCCTGAAGTACACGCCCAGGAGCAATTTTGCCCTGGAAGTTTTTTTTCGGAGCAATGTTGCCCCAGAAGTCTCAAAACGTAGCAATGTTGCCCCTCTGTTAACAGCCCTAATGGTCAAACGTTAGTTGACAATCAAGGCTGTTAACGGAGGGGCAACATTGCTACGTTTTGAGACTTCTGGGGCAACATTGAGCCCCTAAAAACTTCAGGGGCAAAATTGCTCATGGGCGTGTACTTCAGGGGCAAAATTGATACTTAACCCTTTAATAAATTAAAAAAAGTAAATTACTTGCAGGGTTTGATACATTTGTTATTTTCTGTGTTTATAAACGTAACAAAAACTATAAATAATTATACCAAGTTGCCTTGACATTAAAATAGGGGAAGATTAACTCTGTTATTGTTTTTAAGTGCTTTCAAATAATTAAGTTCATATAGTCTTGTAATTTTCTTTTCAATCTATCCCTATAATATTTCATCTATCCCATTATCTATGCTACCCTTGTCATTATCATTTGAGCAAGTTCTAGATAACAAAAGAAGTTTTTTTTTTAAATATTATCATCCAGTTCTACGTGTCACAGACATGGATCCTCAGCGCTAGGAAAACAAGCATGCATTATTATCATAAAAACAATAATCCACAGCTAGCTGAATGTAAACAAACAAATGACCTAAAACCCAGTCTTAGTAATGAGTGTGCATGGCCCAAGACCCAATCTTGCCCATGAAATCAAACAAGCATATAAAGGCACACTAGACATATGAGATTAGAGTTACTGTACGTTTAATCATACCCTACTTTGCATAATTTGTAGTATGTTTGTCTTTTGAAGCCGGTCTCGGCTTCTCAGATATCCTATAATATTATAATCACATTATTTCCTTTTCCATATTTTATATAATATTATAATAAATATCATATGCCTTAGAATAACATCCCAAAGGGTTATTTTCAACTTTTTTTACCTTTTTATCCCTAATGGATATGTTATCCAATTTTTAACTTAACTTTTCCTTTAATTTGAATTTCCAGCTTTTTTGGCAGAATTTTTCAATAACTTTGAAAAATCATAATTAAATGCACAAAAATCAAAATGATGTATTCCAAAGCCTAAATTACCCTTGACATGTCTATTTTCATGAAAAAATAATTCCAGAAGCCATAAAAATATGAGTCATTCACAGTTTTATTTTCTTTCACCACTGTTCCAATTGCATGTCCAAAAACATGGATCAGTTTGAAAAATTCATATCTTTTTTGTAAAAGAACTATAAAAATTAATTGTGATACATCAAAAGAAATATCTTTCTTTCCACTACATTTTTGAAAAAATTCAGTATTTTTAGACATCATTTGATCAATCAAAATCCACACGCAACCACTACTATACAGATTGAACTTCTAGAAACATAGATCTTTTTCAAAAATCTGTTCCTTGTATAGAGATCTAAAGTTTCCATATTTTATATCAAAATAAAGCCCTATATGTCTACTTTATTTATGAAAATATCATGATTTTTAGATATCATTTACTTGGTAAAACACTACCCACAAGCTGATTGCCTCCAGTGGACTCAAATTTGGCAATTTTTTCAACTTTTACCACATTGATCTTTTGGTTCCAAAAATAATTTTCCAATACTCCATTTTTCGTTTTAAACCTCTTAGTGACCTTAAAATCATGAAAATAAATTTGCTTTACCATTTTCTTGCTTAGGTCAAATCCTTGTTTAAAATCACTTTTCACATAAAATCATGATTTTAACCATAGGTTTGCTTCCAAACTTTGTCTTTTGAACTTTGGTGATATTGAATCTTGTTTTTGGCATCTTGGAAAACATGTCCCTAGGGTCCCATGCCTCCATATTCCAAGACAAAAATGATCCAACCACTTTATTCTTTAAACATAAAATATCACAAAGTTGAGCTTAAGCTAAGATCTTACCAACTTTTGTGTTTGTAGAACTCCTCATTCCTTAACTTCCAACTCCACTATTAAAATCATCATGAAAAAAAGGGCTCTTACTAAAGTTAAAGGTTAAAGAAAAAGCATAAGCATATGATCCATCACATAGAAGAACTTACCTTGAATCTGCTTGGATCTTTTCTCTTTCCTTCTTCCTTCAAAATTTCGCCCTACTCTTACTCTCAAGATCAGATTTGTGTTTCAATTTTGAGTAATATGCAAGGGGGACCATGTGCTTAAATAAGTGGATGACGAACCCCCTTGTGGGCCCCACTGTAATACCCTAAAAAAACTCACTTATTATAAGTGTCACATAATACCTATTTAAAATAGGTGAATATGTGATCTCAAATTTCTCTGTTGTGTTTATTCTATTTTCTAGGCAATTCTTTAATTTCCTAGAATTAAGGTAACCAAAGATTTGATTTTCTAAATCTTATTAGGGATCATAAAATATCCTAAGATTATCATAATTAAGTACAATCTTAATTATTTCATTAAAGGCAATTAAATATTATCAAAATTCCTAAAATAATTAGAGAAAGTTATCAACAATTATTGGGCAATTAAATTTGCAATAATTGAGATATTTTTGTAATTTTCAAAATTAATTAATAAATAATTTTAAAAGGGCATAATTAAGAATATATCAACTTAATTAATATCCAAAGGATATGTAAAGGCCAAAATTAATACACAAAGAGTTTTTAATCATCAAGATTAATTTAAAAACCTGTCAAATATTTACAATTAGGCCTACTAACCCCTAAAACACTATGTTAGCAATATTAATCAAAGATTAATTAATTCTCCCTTTAATTATTTAAAGTGGCAAAAATTGCTAATTTAAAAGGTTAAGAAATTGTATTGAATCTTAATCCTAAATCATTAACAAATATCACTAATAGTGTTTAGATTTTTCCAACCCAAATCAAATGCTTGGATTAAATTTAATAAAGCTAATCTAAAGGTTTTAGAATTAATTTCATAAAGCATAATCCATGTGAAATTAAATCCACCAATGAAGGGTTTTCTTCTTGATTTCATGAGACAATTAAAATGCAAATAAAGAGGCAAAATGAAGGGGGGTACACGGCCCTTTGGAGAAAAAATCTGAATTAAGATTTTGAAATAGTTAATTTAATTAAACAAGGATAATTACACTACATACATGTCTTAATCAAGCTTTAATGACAAGAAGACTTAATGGTAAATGATGATGTAAGCATAGGTAATAAAGGTATTAAATGGTTAATTAATTAATGGTAAGATAAAAACCATTAGGATAAATTCAGGACACAAGTAAATGAGAACCAATAGAAAAATAAATCGTATCTTGAAAACCATTGATCATAGAACAAATATAAGTAGATATTATGAACAAGCACAATTTAAGCTTGAACTTGGTTATCTCCAAAGTGATTTTCACAAACTTTTATGATTCATACTTAAGTGATTTAAGAGTTTTAAAAATACCTTTAATTAAGTCATAAAATTGAGATTTGAAAAGTGGAAATGGATCTTGAATAAAAACACCAACTTGCACCTAACTAAATAAGATTTTTGAGGTAGAAAAAAAGATGATGAGGCAAGGGAGAGGGAGAAGTCGGTTTTACTAGGTGTAAGGGTAGGATTTAAACTTCTCAACTAAGTTTAATCTAAGGGCTAAAAATGAAGAAAAGATGTTAGGAAGTTAATGGCCAAATTGCTATAAATAGGGAGCTACGGCCTTCACAATTCTTCACACCAATCAGCCCAAAGTGATCTGATTATAGAAGCTAGACAGTGAGTAGAGTGAGTTCTTGAAGCAAGAGGAAGGAAGGAGCAAAGTTCTAGGATATCTGTGATCGCCTTCCAACCGTCAAAACGTACCGAAAATATCAACGAAGGTACGTTCGCGTATTGTAACACTAACTCTGATGGTTATTGTATGTTTATATGTGATAGACGATAACTTTACATCTGCTGTGTGCTTATGTACTATTGGGTTACATCTGCTGTGTGCTTATGTACTATTGGGATATGTAATACCCGGATATTCAATACCCGGATGACCATTAATTATAAATAAATATTCCTTTAAATGTTAAAATTGAATATGTGGTCTCAAAATATTGAGCAAAATTACCTTGTTACTTAGGGGAAATTACGTGAAAATTAGAAAAGAAAAAGAGCTAAAATCCCCGACAAAAGTATTTTTAAAGGCGTAAAACTACCGAAAATATTATGATAAATCTCATATGACAAAGGTTATTGACAAAAACTTAGGGAGTATGTTATCTTTAAATTTAGAAATTTTTGAGATTATTTCCGGAAAATAAAGATGCATAAATAAAATAATATTAAAAGCACTTTTTGGCCCCGGTATTTTTAATATTTTACATGGGGTATAAAATGCCAATGTAAGTCAAATAGTTGTGAGATAATAGTTGATCCTAAATAATAAAATTATCAACAATTAGTAAATGGCTAATTAAGTAATTAATGGCTAATTACTTGGATTAAAATATAAGATAAATGAATTAGAAAAAAATAATAATAAATAAGGCTGAAATTCGAAATAAATAAATAAATAAATAAATATTTTATGCTTGGAAAAATAAATAAAATAAAAAATAAAAAATAAATAAATATCTAGATATTTTGATTAAAATAATATTATATTTGGTAAAGAGCCAACAGGACATTTGAGAACGGATGGAAATAAAATCCTACCCCTAAAGATAGAGACTAAGTAAGTATCAACCGCACTTTTTATAAATCGGTGAAAATTCTTCTCAAAGTGACTGTCTCCGAAGTCGCCGGAACCAACGGGAATTTAAGACACCGGGTAGGAGAGAGAAAATGAAGATAGAGGATTTAGAGTCAATACTGAAACAAGTAGTTGCCGTGAATTAGGAATCTAGTGACTTAGGTCAGATCATATTACAAACCAGTGGATTTTTGCCTAGACGCTGACGCTTCCGAATTCAATTCCGTAACCGAGGTGTCTCGGCCTAAAATCTTCGGCAGATAACGGAATACCCTTAATGGGATCATAAAATTCATTAAACTAGATATTCCTAATGAGGAAGAAAGAAACTTCGAAACTCTCGTCAAAGCATTTCGCGATTCGTCAAGATTACGCGTTTCGGACACCGGATCGAAACTTTATCGATGCACGGCTCGATGTCACCATCAAGATGACATCATTTTTTTGAATTTTTGGGCCAAGGAGGTCGGCACCCATGGATGGAGGGCCAAGATGGATTGTGGCCAAAACCCTAGATCCAACTGTCGAAATACAACCTGACTGAAGTTCGATTTATTTACGAAACTGCCATTCCCTTCCTCTATAAATAGCAACCTCCCTTCCTCTCATTTCTCACAATTCCTAGAGCTTTCTAGTGAGAAGTTAGAGAGAAGGCAGAGCCAGAGAAGTGCTAGCCAGGCCCTGGGTAAGTTTTTCGGTCCCTGGTCTTAAGCTTCGGTGTTTTATTCAGTAGCTATAGTAGAAATGCTGTTTTTATCTTTAATCTTCCAATATATTATAGATATCATATTTTTGGGTAGATATGATACATATGTGATGGGAAAAGAATTATGGCAAAATTTTGGAAGATTAGAGTCAAAAAATGTAAGCTCGCGAAATTCCGCCGATAGGTCCAACTAGGGGCAAAATGGTAATTTTACCTAAAATGCCCGTTATACTTGCTAAAAATTGTTGAATATTGTCCTGATAGGATATCGTTGATAATCGGACCGTTTTTCACTCCATTTGTTGTGCCGCCGTCACCCCATTGTTTTACCGCCGTCGGACCACTTTTCGTCAAAACGCCGTTTTTGCGCCGAAACGTTCCTTGTACCATAACGAAGGTACGGACGCGTCATCGTAACCCTAATCTTGTACTGCTTATATACATATATGTGATAGATACGTTCATAGACCGAGGCTGTTAGAGTCGTCAATCATACTTACGGTTTACGGGTTACGGTATTGATAATACCGTATGGGTTTTCCTAGCGCGAGGACACGTGTTGTGATCGTGGCACGGGGTAATGTGCGACATGTTGTTGGGCTTTACATATTGCTTTGTGCTTATGTTCGTCGTTTTTTGTTCATACATCCGCTCTGTGCTTATGTGTTGATATGCTACTGTATTGTTATGAATATTTGTTGTCCATATACTGTTTTATTTGAGTATAAGGTTAACCGTTACCTGAGATCCATATGGGAAATGGATCTCAGCTGTAGCATCAGGGTCAGGAGGACCGAGGGTTGGAGATCGGGGCAAGCAGACGGCGTAGGATTCCGGATGAAGATTTATTTTCGTTTTTTCGTATTTATTTACGAACCTTGGATGATCGTATCATTACTCTTACACTATGGTTAACGTTTTGTTAATGGTTCAGTTACTCAGTTACTCTTCCGCTCTCATGCTCTACTCTGCTCTACTCTGATTGAAAAAAAAATCCGCTTTTAAATTGGGATGTTACATTTTTGGTATCAGAGCAGTAGTCCTGGCATTGATCTGACTATGTTTAGTATGAACAGTCTGGGGGTGCCAAAGTAAGGCTAGTCTATGTGGATCAGCCAATCAGTCACCCTAGCACGGTGAGGCTCCCATGATAGACACTTACTTGGTCTTTCTGTTCAACTAACGGAGTTAGGTTCAAAAGCCTTTTAAAACTTGAGTGTTCATTCTGGCACGGATCTAGCTATGTTACTACAACCAGTTTGGTGCTTAAACTAGAAAGGGTTTTGTGGATCAGCCAATCAGTCACCCTAGCACGGTGAGGCTTCCATGATAAACCCTGCCTGGCCAAACTGTTTGAGTAGCGTAGTTAGAAATGTTGCATTTTTCAAAAACAGATGTTTGAAAAGAGTACTGACCTAACCTTTGTGTAATGTGTAGAGATGGACAGTGATGGGAAACGTTTTTCCGAGTACCACGGGCGGAGGATACGTGTAGCACGGCGAACCCAACCTAGTGCCATTAAGATAAAAAAGAGCCCTATACACAAGCCTGAGCCCCCGTTTGTCCAAACACCTCCTTCTTCGATGTTTCAGTATGAACCTTCCTATGATCCAATGGAACACATGAGCTATCCGGACCCGAAAATCATCCCGGTCCCGAATACCCCGCACCCGAATATCATTTCGAACCGTATGGAACATTGACTTCCCCATTGAACATCTTAATGACCCGTAACCCGAATACACCCCGGGCCGCAGTATCCCGACCACATATACGACCCAGAGCCTATAAACATGTATGACGCCAACTCAATGCCTGGCAGCCCTGTTAGTTCACCACACTCTTCAGTAGGGGATAATTTCGATTACCCCGAAATCCAAAATCTGGACGAGGAAGTAGCCACTACGAAGGATTACCACCACACCCTAGATGATAATATGGCACTAACCCGTTCGATATCATTCTATTATTTGTATGCCGTAGATACCGAGGACACCATAATGGATAGGTATCTGACCTTCCTCAGCCGAGTCAAGTCCTATTATGCTCTAAATAACCAATTTCCACCTAAGGATGGATCCGATCCACCCGTCTTATTTCCCCGAACCCGCATCGGGCTAGGGTGACGAACAAGTTGCTAGGTGAAGGTCCCATCCAGAATGTCGTTGTTTACCTCCGTTACCTGAAGTGCTTGGTGCGTCTGCACATGTGAGGGGGAGAAAATGTTGAAGAAAGCTGTGGGAAGATTAGTAGAAGCTAGCTAGTATTAGTGTGTATAAATCCCTCTAGAAACCCTGAGGGGTTGTAAAGTAGTTATGGGGATTGTAATAAACCGCTTTGTATGACAGTTTATGATCTGACCAATTACTTGGTCTCTTGTACAAATATGATGTGACATAAATAAATGTTTGAATTGTGTGCATATTATTGTGATAAATCTAATATTTATATATGTCCTTGTTAAGTAAAGGGAAAAGAATTTAAAGAATGGTAAACTTAAGAGACGTCGGAGTCCCTAGAGGACGAGGCCGAGGAAGAGGAAGAGGTAGAGGCAGATAGCCACGAACAGTAGCAATACCAGTACTCGAACCCGAACAACATGAACCACAACAACCAGAAGAAAACGAGATTTAGGAAATGAGAAGAATGCTACAGGAACAACGAACTCTGATTGACACACTTCTTACCGAAAGGCAAGAGAGGCAAGCTGAAAGGGAAGCTGAAGAAGAAGAAGACGAAAACGAAGGCAACCAGAGTGAAACTGAGGAAGCTGAGGAGTCTGATAGATCGCAGACACCTCCTCGACGTGAAAGAGCTGGGCAGACCACACAATACTGGGTCACTCAGTTCTGTAAGCTCAAGCCACAGGCGTTCCGAGGTAAAAAAGAAGCGGCTGAGGACTGGCTGATGAGCTTAGAGAAGATTTTCAACGTGATGGAATGTCCGGAGAACCGGAAAGCACAGCTTGCCATCTACAAGCTTGAGGGTGACGCAGACAGATGGTGGAGGAGTGTTGCTACAACGCTACAAAACCAGTACTGCCCTATCACTTGGGAGAGATTTTTGGGAAAGTTCAATTACCAGTATTTCCCTCCGTCAACTCAGGTGATCAAGGAGACAGAATTCCTCCAGATTCAACAAGGCCAGGAGGAATTGTTTGATGATTACTTTGCTCGGTTCACTAACCTGTCAAGGTATTCATCATATCTGAAGAAGGAAAACGACGAAAGCCGGAAGGCGTACGGGGCGGTTCACGGATGAAGTATGAGATCAAAGAGAAGATGGTCTCTCAGAGATTCCCTGACATGACTCAATCTGTGGAGTCTTGTCGACTTATAGAGCGCAATCTGAAAGAGTTGCGCGGAATCCGGTATTTCAACAACAGCAATGCCGGACGTGGCGGATTTAACCGCGGAGGTTTTCCGCATAAAAGAAAGGCACCGTGGAATAATCCCCGAGGCGGGAAAAAAGGCCAGCTCAGGCCGGGCAACAAAACTATCCCAGATTGACGGGAACCCAGTCATGCCCGAAATGCAGAAAGTACCATCCAGGAGTCAGCTGCGATGGGAAGCAAATCTGCTTCAAATGCCAAAAGCCTGGGCACTACAGCCGGGAGTGCCCGGAGAATACTGCAGGGGCAAGACCTCAGAACGCAGGCCGGATCTTTGCACTGACCGACACTGAAGCCATGAAATCTCCGGAAATGGTCCAAGGTACTATATCTCTTAATGGCAATCTACTGCAGGCACTGTATGATTCGGGTGCTAGCCATTCGTTCATTTCTTATGATTGTTCACGTCGTTCAGGGATGCATGCCTCTAGATTACCATATGATTTAGTAGTATCTACACCACTTGGCGTAAAATCCTTAGCTTTAGATGCATGTTTAAACTGCATGGCGAGTGTGAATGGGCGTGAGTCTAATGTAGACCTTATCCGATTACCACTTCATGATATCGACATCATACTCGGTCTAAACTGGCTAACGGCAAATGGCGCAATGATCGACTGTCGTAGTAAAAGTATATCATTTTCTGATTCACCGAGCAGGGATGAGATTGACGTGAGCCTGAATTTTCTCTCTGCTACGGAAGCTGATAGATGCATGAAGCAGGGATGCCAAGCTTTCATTATATTTTTCTCGATCAAAGCGGAAGCCGAACTTTCACTCCAGGATATTCCTATGGTGAATGACTTTCCTAACGTATTTCTGGAGGATCTCACTGAGCTACCTCCTATCAGAGAAGTGGAATTTGCTATTGAATTGATGCCTGGCACAGGGTCAATATCAAAGGCGCCGTATCGTATGGCTCCGAATAAGATGCAGGAGTTGAAGAAGCAAACTGGAAGAACTTCTAAAAAAGGGGTTCATCCGACCCAAGGTGTATCACCATGGGGAGCTCCGGTCTTTGTTTGTGAAAAAGAAAGACGGAAGTTTCCGACTCGCATCGACTATCGTGAGATAAACAAAGTAACCGTCAAAAACAAGTATCCACTTCCCGGATTGATGATCTTTTGGATCAATTATCCGGTTCCACCGTATTTTCAAAAATTGATCTACGTTCGGGATATCATCGTTGCGAGTTAAAGATGGTGATGTTCCCAAGACGGCTTTCGAACCGAGATATGGGCATTATGAATTCCTTGTGATGCCTTTCGGTTTGACCAATGCACTGCGGTATTCATGGATTACATGAACCGTATCTTCCGACAACACCGGACCAATTCGTGGTGGTGTTTATTGACGATATTCTCGTCTATTCTAAAAACAGAGAAGATCATGAAGAACATCTGCGACTCGTGTTAAAGATACTAAGGGAGAAGCGACTCTACGCCAAGTTAAGAAAATGCGAATTTTGGCTGCCGGAAGTTAGATTTCTGGGCCATGTTATATCAAGTGGCGGAGTTGCAGTTGATCCAGGCAAAGTGGAAGCAGTTCTGGACTGGAAGAGACCAGAAACAGTGACGGAGATTCGTAGTTTCCTAGGTCTGGCAGGATATTACCGCAGATTTATACGAGATTTCTCACGTCTTGCCTTACCATTGACAAAGCTTACAAGGAAGAATCAACCCTTTGTATGGGGAATTGACTGTGAGGAGAGCTTTCAGAGTCTGAGGGAGAGGTTGACTACAACACCAATATTGATCATCCCAGATCCTGATGAGACTTATGTGGTCTACAGTGATGCCAGTGGGCAAGGATTGGGATGTGTCCTGATGCAGCAGGGCAGAGTGGTGACTTATGCCTCTCGTCAGCTGAAGCCTCACGAGTCAAATTATCCTACACACGATTTAGAGCTTGCGGCTATCGTGTTCGGTTTGAAAATATGGAGGCATTACCTATACGGTGTGACCGTAGAACTATACTGTGACCACAAAAGCCTGAAGTATCTCTTTGATCAAAGGGAACTGAACATGAGGCAACGTCATTTGGATGGAATTGCTAAAAGACTACAACGGAGATCAAGTATCATCCGGGAAAGGCGAACGTCGTGGCAGATGCTCTGAGTAGGAAGAAGGTGCAGGTGGCCTACATGATGATACAAGAGCAAAAGTTACTTCAAGATTTCAGAGATTTGAATCTATCAAACCAAATTTGCATGGGTCTCAACACCCCAAAAGACGCCTATCTTGCAGCTCTCCTTGTGAGTCAAGGGGAGTACGACCTGAGGGATGAAGTCGAGGAAGCTCAGAAGCAAGATGACTGGGCTATCTCCATACGGGAGAAAATCTCTCGGGGTGAAACCCAAGACCATGACCTATCACCTAGTGGTGGTTTGGTCAGGTACAAGAAGCGAATCTACGTACCGCCAGTTGATGAGTTAAGGCGGAAGTTGCTGGATGAGGCTCACAAGAGTAAGTACACTCTACATCCAGGAATGGTCAAGATGTACCAGAGTCTGAAGTCTGAGATCTGGTGGCCCGGATTGAAGAAAGATGTGAACCAATACGTGGCCAGATGCTTGACTTGCCAAAAGGTGAAGATTGAACACCGGCGACCCCCTGGTCTTCTTCAAGGACTAGAACGCCGGAATGGAAATGGGAGAACGTGACGATGGATCTTGTGGTAGGTCTACCTAAGATCGGGAACCATGATACAACTCGGGTGATTGTGGACCGATTAACCAAATCGGCACATTTCATACCCATTAGTATCCATTACTCCCCGGAACGATTAGCAAAGATTTATATCAAAGAGGTCGTGAGACTACACGGTGTCCCCAAAAGTATTATCTCTGATCGGGATACGCGGTTCCAATCTCGTTTCTGGAAGGCGTTACACGAAGGTATGGGTACAAAGTTGAAATTTAGTTCGGCTTATCACCCTCAGACCGATGGTCAATCAGAGAGAACGATACAGACGCTGGAGGATATGTTGCGAGCTTGTGCCTTAGATTTCAAGGGTAGTTGGGATCAACATCTTTCGCTAGCGGAATTTGCATATAACAATAGTTATCATGCAAACATACAAATGGCCCCGTTCGAGGCATTGTATGGGCGGAAATGTCAATCACCTTTATCTTTGGGACGGGAGAATCGTCTGAAAGGCAACTGCTCGGACCGGATATGCTTGAACAGACCTCCGAGCAAATCGCGTTGATCAAGCAAAGACTTCTCGCGGCGCATAGTAGACAGAAGAGCTATGCGGACAAAAGAAGGAGACCTCTGAAGTTTGATGTCGACGACCATGTGTTTCTGAGACTATCTCCAGTAACCGGTGTCGGCAGAACGCTGAAAAGAAAGAAGCTCAGTCCACGTTATGTGGGACCATTTGAGATTTTGGCCGAGCGAGGGCCAGTCGCTTATCAGATAGCTTTACCCCCGAACCTGAGTAATCTTCATGATGTGTTTCATGTGTCACAATTGAAGAAATACCTCCCCGACCATGATCATGTCATCGAATTTGAAGACATGGAAGTACGATACGATAATACCTTCGTAGTCGAACCAGAGCGGATTCTCGAACACCAGGAGAAACGGCTTAGGAATAAAACCATTCCGATAGTGAAGGTATCTTGGAAGGGTTTGTCACCCGAAGGGGCGACTTGGGAGACCGTAAGTAATATGAGAGAAAAGTATCCAGAGTTTATGGCCCAGAATCTAGATACGATAGATTAAATTTCGAGGGCGAAATTTTGTTTAAGGGGGGGAAAAATGTAATACTCGGATATTCAATACCCGGATGACCATTAATTATAAATAAATATTCCTTTAAATGTTAAAAGTGAATATGTGGTCTCAAAATATTGAGCAAAATTACCTTGTTACTTAGGGGAAATTATGTGAAAATTAGAAAAGAAAAAGAGCTAAAATCCCCGACAAAAGTATTTTTAAAGGCGTAAAACTACCGAAAATATTATGATAAATCTCATATGACAAAGGTTATTGACAAAAACTTAGGGAGTATGTTATCTTTAAATTTAGAAATTTTTGAGATTATTTCCCCGGAAAATAAAGATGCATAAATAAAATAATATTAAAAGCACTTTTTGGCCCCAGTATTTTTAATATTTTACATGGGGTATAAAATGCCAATGTAAGTCAAATAGTTGTGAGATAATAGTTGATCCTAAATAATAAAATTATCAACAATTAGTAAATGGCTAATTAAGTAATTAATGGCTAATTACTTGGATTAAAATATAAGATAAATGAATTAGAAAAAAATAATAATAAATAAGGCTGAAATTCGAAATAAATAAATAAATAAATAAATATTTTATGCTTGGAAAAATAAATAAAATAAAAAATAAAAAATAAATAAATATCTAGATATTTTGATTAAAATAATATTATATTTGGTAAAGAGCCAACAGGACATTTGAGAACGGATGGAAATAAAATCCTACCCCTAAAGATAGAGACTAAGTAAGTATCAACTGCACTTTTTATAAATCAGTGAAAATTCTTCTCAAAGTGACCTGTCTCCGAAGTCAGTTCTGGAACCAACAGGGAATTTAAGACACCGGGTAGGAGAGAGAAAATGAAGATAGAGGATTTAGAGTCAATAGAAACAAGTAGTTGCCGTGAATTAGGAATCTAGTGACTTAGGTCGATCATATTACAAACCAAGTGGATTTTTGCCTAGACGCCGACGCTTCCGAATTCAATTCCGTAAAGAGGGTGTCGGCCTAAAATCTTCAGCAGATAACGGAATACCCTTAATGGGATCATAAAATTCATTAAACTAGATATTCCTAATGAGGAAGAAAGAAACTTCGAAACTCGCGTCGCATTTCGCGATTCGTCAAGATTACGCGTTTCGGACACCGGACTGAAACTTTATCGGTACCGGCTCAGATGTCACCATCAAGATGACATCATTTTTTTGAATTTTTGGGCCAAGGAGGTCGGCACCCATGGATGGAGGGCCAAGATGGATTGTGGCCAAAACCCTAGATCCAACCTGTCGAAATACAACCCGATCAAGTTCGATTTATTTACGAAACTCGCCATTCCCTTCCTCTATAAATAGCAACCTCCCTTCCTCTCATTTCTCACAATTCCTAGAGAGCTTTCTAGTGAGAAGTTAGAGAGAAGGCAGAGCCATAGAAGTGCTAGCCAGGCCCGGGTAAGTTTTTCGGTCCCCGGTCTTAAGCTTCGGTGTTTTATTCAATAGCTATAGTAGAAATCTTTGTTTTTATCTTTAATCTTCCAATATATTATAGATATCATATTTTTGGGTAGATATGATACATATGTGATGGGAAAAGAATTATGGCAAAATTTTGGAAGATTAGAGTCAAAACAATAAGCTCGGCGAAATTCCGCCGATAGGTCCAACTAGGGGCAAAATGGTAATTTTACCTAAAATGCCCGTTATACTGCTAAAAATTGTTGAATATTGTCCTGATAGGATATCGTTGATAATCGGACCGTTTTTCACTCCATTTGTTGTTTGCCGCCGTCACCCCCCCGTTTTACCGCCGTCGGACCACTTTTCGTCAAAAACGCCGTTTTTGCGCGCCGAAACGTTCCTTGTACCATAACGAAGGTACGGACGCGTCACGTAATACCTAATCTTGTACTGCTTATATACATATATGTGATAGATACGTTCATAGACCGAGGCTGTTAGAGTCGTCAATCATACTTACGGTTTACACGGGTTACGGTATTGATAATACCGTATGGGTTTTCCTAGCGCGAGGACACGTGTTGTGATCGTGGCACGGGGTAATGTGCAGACATGTTGTTGGGCTTTACATATTGCTTTGTGCTTATGTTACGTCGTTTCTTTGTTCATACATCCGCTCGTGCTTATGTGTTGATATGCTACCGTATTGTTATGAATATTTGTTGTCCATATATCTTGTTTTATTTGAGTATAAGGTTAACCGTTACCGAGATCCATATGGGAAATGGATCTCGCCGTAGCATCGTGGGGAGGACCGAGGGTTGGAGATCGGGGCAAGCGGACGGCGTAGGATTCCGGATGAAGATTTATTTTGTTTTTCGTATTTACTTACGAACCTTGGATGATGTATCATTACTCTTACACTATGGTTAACGTTTTGTTAATGGTTCAGTTACTCAGTTACTCTTCCGCTCTCATGCTCTACTCTGCTCTACTCTGATTGAAAAAAAAAATCTACTTTTAAATTGGGATGTTACAGGATACATCTGCTGTGTGCTTATGTACTATTGGGATACATTTGTTGTGTGCTTATGTACTGTTGAGATACATCTGATATGTGCTTATTGGTTGTTGCTAAAATGCCATGAATATCTATCATACATATATTGTTTACATAAGCATTAGGTTAACCGTTACCTGAGGTCTGATGGGTATTGGACCTCAGCTCTTACTATAGCCTCAGGATCCGGAGGAATCAGGATCAAGGACAAGGGTAAGCAACACCAGTGAGAACCCGGCCGGAGAATTTCTTTTTGGATATGTATTATCGTACTCGTAAATATTTGGATAATTGTATCGCTGTATAAGCAACCAGATACACCAACAGTGAATGTTTTTCAAATACTCGCTCTTTTAAATTGTTCTGATGCTCTACTCTGATTAAAATATCTTGAAAATGCTTTAGAAAATTGGGGTGTTACACCCACAAGTAAAATTACCACTTTACCCTTGCAAAATATCCTCTTTGCTTAGCTTAATATAATCACGAAGCTTTTCATCTTTCCTTTCCACCCTCCATCTTATTCGACATCCTCCCCCCATTTTCAGCCCTTGGATGACTTTGCCACATGTCAATTTCCTATAGTCTTATTTGCTCCATTGCTCAAGAATGTTCTAGAATATTTTGGCTCTAATTAACATGTGCTCTTATCTTAAACACTTGGCTTCATCATCACCCCCATGTGCCCAGCTGAAATATGAGACTTGCTTGGCAAGTTGATGATGTGATTTGATGACTCAATTAAGCGTTTAAATGTCCCTTAATGCCAAATGTCATTGTGCAGTTGGTTTTCTAATATATCAAGGTGTATTTGTGCATTATTCATCAAGCTTTATCTTAGCATTTTTGGCCCTAGCTGATTCGAAATTCTTGGCTCTTCTAGCAGGTCTTTATTGCCTTTTACAACTTGTAGACACATGCACAAGTTGGATAATAATCAACTAGATATTTATCCCTTTGTTTGACATGTGCAATTTTGGCATAAAATGTATTTAATTTTATGTGTTTTATTCCCTTTGACAACTACTATTTTTATTGTATTCTACCACTTGTCTTTAGGCAAAAATATAGCCCTATTAGGCAGTTACAAGTGTTTGCCTTTAATCTCAATTAGCGCAAGTTCATTTGTCAAGAGATTGTTGTTAATAGATAACAATTTAACTAAGTGCCTTTCATTCCCTTTTATTGTTTCTTTTGATTTGAAATTAACCATTATTTTATGTGATTTTTATGTCACATTTATTTATAGCCACTAAATGTAATTACATATTTAATCATTTGTCAATTGATTTAGAAGTGAAATTCATATGGAAATATAATCAATATATTATAATTTTTTAGACACATATTCACCTTCATATTTTGCTAAATATTTACATGTAACACCCCATATTCAATACTACCCATTATGAATACTTATAAGCAGCATATCAGAATATCATCAGAGTGGAGTGTTAGAGCGAGTAAGTTGGGTTAATTGAGTGATTAATTGATAAGTCGCTACAAACTTAAACTCTTTGCGGTGTACCTAGTTAGCACCTTAGAGGTACAATTATCCAAATATTAAACATATTACATTCCAAAATAAAAACTCCGGCTGAGTCTTCATACGTGCTGCTTACCCTTCCCACCGGCTCCTGATCCTCCAGATCTTGAAGCTAGGGTAAATTCTGAGATTCAATACCCATTGAATCTCAGGTAAAAGTTAACCTCATGCTCAAGTATAAACAATATATGTATGACAGATATTCATTATATTTCAGTATTAACCATACATAGAACACAGCAGATGTAAAGTTACAACAATACATAGCACACAGCAAATGTAATGTCAACAGCACAACAATACATAGCACACAGCAAATGTAATGTTTGCAACGCTTGCACTCACCAGTGCCACGCCTCCACATGTCCTTAGCGCTAGGAAAACAACCATACGGCATTATCAAGACTATAACCCGCACAAATTGAATGTATATAAACAAGTGACCTAAGACCGAGTCTTAGCCAAAGTACATGATCCAAGACTTAGTCTTGTCCATGACTCTATGAATCATCTATCACATATAAGCATACAAGACACATCAGAGTTAAAGTTACAGTACGCGTCCATACCTTAGTCCGTATAGCTAGTGGTACGTTTGTCTGTTCGGTACGATTCCTGATTTTCCCAGATATCTTATAATAGAATCACCGCATTATTTCCTTTATAAACAATATCCTAAGAGATATCTTAGCCACTATTGACCTTTTTAACCCTTGTGGATTTTTTATTCCAATTATACCCTTACATTTCCTTTAAAACGCTATTTCAGGATTTCTGCCCAGATTTTTCGGTAACTTTGAAAAATCATAATTAATTCCACAAAAAATCGAAATGAAGTGCTGTAAAATTCCATACAATCCTTGACATGTCTATTTTTGAGGAAAAATAACGGCTTGCACTCAAAATATATGAATCAGTACTAGTTTAATGTTTTCCAATATAATCACTGTTCAGATTTTCTTCCAGAAAATATGACCCAACTTCAAGAATTTTTATCTCCTTCTACAGAACTCTAATTGATATGTATTTTATATTAATAGAAACCTATACATGTCTACTATAAGCATGAACAATTTCATAATTTTTGAAGATGAATTTATACATAAAATAACGCCCTCTATCTAACTGATTCCAACTGCCAGCAAACCCAAAAATTTCCTATCTTTCACTATCTTGTTCCATTACTTCCAAAAATTATTTCCCAACATGTTTTTATCTCATTAGGCATTTTTAAATGCAAAGAGGCCTAAAAACAAGCATGGGAATTTATTTTACCATTTTCTAGATTAAACTAACATTTTACCAAAAATTAATACCAAGGGTCAAGAACTAAAGACTTACCCTTGAAGAACCTTGCTCCTTCTCTCTAGCTCCAAGAGTACTCTTAATCTCACCCTCTCAATCTAAGGATCAGAGGTGCTTATGGTTGGTGTGGAGAATTTGTGAAGGGGAGGTTGGCTATTTATAGAGAAAAACCCATGGCAACAATGGTAATTCTCTAGAGAACCAAAATCTCATCTTTCTTCTCATCCTTTAGATTAGAATGCACTTTTTTGAAATTTAATCCTAGCCCTTACACATTCTTGCTGACATGCCTCTCTTCAATATCCATTTCATTGTGCTTTTTAATTGCCAATTACATTGTTTATTCAATTGAAATTCCCATCTGATTCATTCCATAACTCATGCGCCCCTTTTGTTAACTTTTGGGGTAGTTGATTGATTAATTCATTTACCATGAAAATCAATAGCTTAAGTCTTTAATTGGTTGATTTAATTTCATGAGGATTAAGGTTATTTCCTTGATTTTTCCCATTGGCTAGTTGCAATTTTTGACTTTTCAAAGCTAATTAGTAAGGTTTAATTATCATGCAAATAAAGTGTTTATATGCATTTTAATTACATTTGCCATTGGTTAACTTAATTACATGGAGATTTAGGACTAACACTTTAGATAATATCTCAAAATCACTTGGCTCATATTTCACCACAAGGCTAGGCGCACATGTGGTTCATATGGGCTATTCATTAGACTTGAATTAATTAAAAGAATTATGCAAACCATTTTAATTAGTGTAAGTTAAATTGCTCACTTATTTTTTCTAATTTCCTTTAATTTACTTGAGTGTTTTCATAATATTTTCTTTCCTTCTTTGGTCCTAAAATAACCATCATTTTATGTGTTAATTATATCACATTTTATGATCCCAAATCTTAGTCTTATATTTTGCCTTTTGTTTATTTGGTTCCAAGGGAAATTTGCCTAAAATTTTATTCAATAATTTATAATAATTTGAGACACATATTCACCTTCATTTTTGCTAATTACTCATCAAAATATAATACTTATATTAAATAGGAATTTTCAGGTATTACATTACCAAAATACAAGGTTTTTAATAAAAGAGAAATCAAGGTATTAACATCATGTATAATTCCATGTGGGTATGATTACTATCATCTTTGGTCATTTTTTCCCCAAACGTTTTTGTTAAAGAGCAGTTTTGTCTCAGAAATGTTAAGCATGAAGTAATATTGCCCAAATTTAACAGGAAAAAAAATGAAAGAGCGATGAAAATGAAGAACAAAATAAATGGTAGAAACCATGAGCATATGGTTTTTTTTTAAAAAAAAAAAAACACACAAAAAATATGAGGTAGAAGCAAGTGGTAAACAATAAATGGTGAGCTTGCTCCTCTTTGTATCTTACGATCAACATATTGGAATAGTATCAGACATGCTCGACATATTGTAGTCACAATTTAAATTTACCGAGTCAACATTTTATGTTAAATGAGACTAACAGTATTAAAATTAAAGCACTAAATACTTCATAGACTAAAGAATTAAATTGATACATGATGTAAAGTTATAAGAGCAAACATATACTTTACGCATATAACACATACAAGATCTACTTGAAATTTATATTCATTTAATACTCGTTATTGTGAATTGGTATAAAGAATATGATCAAATAAGGGACAGAGGTAAAGGCACAACTAAAAACCTTCATTTAATTATAAAATATTATTTCTTCTTTCATTATGGTGTAAGCACTGTACATCAGACGAGAGCATAAACACAAAATATTTTTTAAAGCCTTTAATTTGTATTTTGAGTTTTAAAAACTTGTTACCCTCTATGACTGAAAATTAGCCTTTGTTTTGTGTTTCTGTTGAACAGTGTCCTCGAACACTAATTAGATCGTTATCAATTAGGATGTCAAGTGTGCGTGAACTTGGTTTGATATGGGGTCCTAAACCGGATAGAATTGATAGACGCAAAATACCCATATACTCAATGTCTAATAAGATTTTGGGTTAAGATATGGTGTTGTATCCACTTCTCTTTTATTTATTATATATATATATATATATATATATATATTTTATTATATATATATATATATATATATATATATATATATATATATATATATATATATATATAAAGTTTAGGTGGGGGTAGACATCGGTAACCCACCAAGGCCACCAACAGGTATCGAATCTCTTCCCTTTTAGGTGAAGGCCGACGCCTTAGCTAATTATGTCACTCCTCATTGGCTGTTGTATCCCCTTCTATATATGCATCTTGTTGTCACGGGGGGACTCTCCAGCCTTCCATGATGCCCCCTGGCCCAACAAGAAATGCAGAAGCAACTTGCTCTTAGAGATTTTAGAATGTCTCCAAGTTTGAGAGACGCTCACATTTTATGTCCAACATTGTCTCGAATAGGATTTGGCTTTAATAGGAGCATACATGTTCCTTAAAAAAAATAGAATGTCTCCTCTTTCTGCTGATAATCTTCTGTTTTTTTTTTTGGTCACTGTTTTTTTCCAATTTTAGTCTGTTTTTTTTTTTTTTGCTCAGAATTTTTAGTCTGGTTTGATAAGGGGCATATCTTGTACTGATTAGATTAACTAAAATTCATATAAGCAATATTTTCTCGTTTGACTTCGTTACTCTTAGTTGTTCACATCGAGATCATAACAGCTTACAACTTTTTCAGAAGGGCCGGGGGACGATCATTATGACCTATCCAGATGATCCATCAACCTATTTTTTTTATTTGAAAACATTAGTTAGGTTTTGTTGCTTATCAAAATCATGCTATATAGTTTACTAACATAAATTGGGTCTAGCGGAAGAAGCTAGTCTTCTATGACATGGTAAACCAATGTTGAAATATCCATTGGAAGATGTGTCTATATTTAGTATCCAATAGTGTCTCAAACAAGATTTTCTCTAATAACATGAGACATATGCCTATAAATATTATTAAAACAAAAAAATTGCTAGTTTTTATAAATGTTACAGTAATTGTAAAGACATTTTAATTTACCCACCAACAAATTTTAATAGATTGGAAATGAGATTCAAATTCGTACCTTATGAAATATGGGACTAAATTAATTAGATTTTATGGACACAAAATTGTGTTTATATCTACAACTCCATATAAGTGTATTGTTCGTATAAAATAATAAAGTAATTAATAGAGCATCAATCCAACATTAATCAAGCAATTGAGTAATAATATGGTAATTGAACTATTGTGTTCAAGGTTCAAATGTTGGTAATTTGTCCTATATATCACATTGATGATGAAAAAAAAATCAATTTTTTTAAATTTGCTAATGAGCCATTTATTTATTTTTATCTATTATGTCCACAATTATTTGAATTATAGTTAGTATATAAAATAATGTAATTAAAAATATTATAATTTGATCAAAAAAAATTAAAATTTTATAATTAACATTGTTTAAGCTTTCAAAACAAGGTATAAATAAATAAATAAAATTCAAAATAGACAGCCCCCCCCTCACCCCAAAAAAAAAAAAAAGTGGTGTTAAAGCAATTAAGATCCATCCAGCATTTGGATCCATAGACTATGGGTGGTGTAACGTCCCATTTTCAAAAGCTATATAATTTTTTTTTTCATCAGAGTAGAGCATCGGAGCGTAAGAGTAATGATACATATATTTCAAATGCCGTAAGTCTGGCTGATTACAAAAGCGGTACAGTGACCGAGAGTTTTCAAAGTAAAAACAACAGAAGTGTCTTCCCGGCAACAGCCATGCCGTGTCAACAACAGAAATTCTCCGGCCGAGACCCTAAGCGTGCTGCTTGCCCATATCTTCAGCTCTCAGTCCTCCTGACCCTGAAGCTATTTGAGAAGCTGAGGTCCAAATGCATATCGGACCTCAGGTAACGGTTAACCTCATATTTATATAAACAGCATATGGAAGACAATAACAGTATTAATCAAAACATAAGTATATAGCATATGCAAGATCAATATAACAACAGTACACTTCACGTGTAAAGTTATCTATGCTAACAGTACATTTCGCATGTAAAGTTATCTATATTAACAGTACACATCTCATGTAAAGTTATCTATACAATTCACTCGTATAGTCGTCTATCACATATAAGTATACAAGTAAATATCGAGTTAGTGTTACGACGCGAACGTACATTCGTTGATGGTAAACGGTACTTTTACGGAAAATGGTACTTTTTGACGGGTGAAAGCGGACGACGGCGGATAACAAAGCGGTCCGATTATCTTAGATATCCTATAAGGATAACATTTATCAACTTCTAGCAGTATAACTGGCATTTTAGGTACAAATTACCATTTTGCCCCTGAACCCCTAATCGACGGAATTTCGCCAGAGCTTTGCTGTTTTCGCTCTATCTCTCCAGAATTTTGACAGATCTTTTCCCTCATCATATTTTCGAAATATATATCATATTTACCCCTAAATATGATATCTAGACTATCTTGAAAAATTAAAGATAAATCTAGCATTCCTACTATATCTACCGAAAAAACTACCGAAACTAAAGACTAGGGACCGAAGAACTTACCCAGAACTCGGCTATACTTTCTCCGAGCTCTTCCTTCTCTCTAACCTCTCTCTAAGGCACGAAATTTTTGTGTAGAAATGATAGGAGAAGTGCCTTCTATTTATAGAAGAAGGGAATGGCAATTCGGTAAATAAGTCAAACTTTATCAGATCGATTCTGAGCCGTCGGATCGCACTTCGCCACGTGGCTTCATCTTGTCCATACACCTCTTGTGCTGACATCATCCTTCCGAAGAAGATGATGTCATGCATGCTTGACTTACCGATAGCGTTTCCCCGATCGGTGTCCGAATCGCGTAATCTTGCCGAATCTCAAAAATCCGGGAACTAGGTTTTGTAGTTCCATTCTTTCTCTTTAAAACTACTGGGTTTCATTATATTTTTGATCCCATTAAGGGTATTCCATTATCTGCCGAAGATTTTCGGACAGACACCAACGGTTACGGAAATCACTTTCGATAGAACCAGCTTCTTGGCAGAAAATCACTGGTTCGTAATATGATCTGATCTAAGTAACCATATCCCTGGTTTGAAAAACACGGTGCGTTTTCTATAAGTCACTTTTAGCACTATATCGCCTTATCTTAATTATCCGGTACTCCTAATTACGTTGTTGATTTTGGAAAACGACTTCGAGACCGCTCAATCCGAGATAGAATTTCACTAGTTCATAAAAGGTCCGGTGGTAAAAGACTAAATTTCTATATCTTGAGGTAGAATTTCATTTCTATGTTCTCATATGTCTGTTAGCTCTTTACCATATATATTATTATTTTATTCAAAATATCTAGATATTTATTTATTTTTCTTTTATTTTTTATTTATTTTTCTAAGCATAAAATATTTTATTATTTATTTAATTTCAAATTTCAAATTTCTCCTTTAAATTAATTATTTACTAATTAATTTACTTATATCTTAATCTAAACAATTAGCCACTTACTAATTGTTGATAATTTTCATAATTAGGATTAATTATTATCTCACAACTTTTGCACTTGACATTGGTATTTTATGTCCCATGTAAAATATTAAAAATCATGGGGCCATAAAGTGCTTTTAATATTATTATATTTATGCTTCTCTATTTTTCAAGGAAATAATCCCAAAAATTCCTAAAATTAGAGACAACATACTTCCTAAGTTTTTGTCGATATTTGTTGCCATATGATATTTATCATAATATTTTCGTGCCATTTTATGCCTCATAAATGCATTTTTCACCTTTTGGCTCTTTATTCACCCTAATTTCAATAGAAATTACCTTAGAAAATAAGGTAATTATTACACTAGTTTTGAAACCACATATTCACATATATCCAATAGGTATTGTTTACTGAATTTATGATATTTATCATAAGTCAGATTTTAGGGTATTACAGGTGGTTATCAATAGTCTCACTATTCGAACCTTTGGTATCTGTAATAATTATTTGATAATAGTGAAGTTCCCCATTATGGGCCCATGTTCTTGTAATACCCTAAAAATCGTATTTATTATAAGTATCATAAATTAATAAATAATACCTATTGGATATAGGTGAATATGTGGTTTCAAATAATAAGTCTTAATTATCTTATTTTCTAAGGTAATTACTATGAAAATTAGAAAAGAGCTAAAATCTATGAAAAATGTATTTTATAAAGGCAGAAAATGGCCTAAAAATATTATGATAAATCTCATATGGCAACAAATATTGACAAAAACTTAGAAAGTATGTTGTCTCTAATTTTAGGAATTTTTGGGATTATTTCCTTGAAAAATAGAGAAGCATAAATATAATATTATTAAAGCACTTTTTGGCCCTATGATTTTTAATATTTTACATGGGATATAAAATACCAATGTAAGTAAAATAGTTGTGAGATAATAATTAATCCTAATTATGAAAATTATCAACAATTAGTAAGTGGCTAATTAAGTAATTAGTGGCTAATTGTTTAGATTATGATATAAGTAAATTAATTAGTAAATAATTAATTTAAGGGGATAAATTCAAAATTATTAATTAAATAAATAATAAAATAATAATAAAATATTTTATGCTTAGAAAAATAAATAAATAAAAAAATAAAAAATATCTAGATATTTTGAATAAAATAATAATATATTCGGTAAAAGGCCAACAGGACATTTGAGAATGGATAGAAATTAAATCCTACACCAAAACATAGGGATTTAGTCTAAGACATCTGGACTTTTTATAAACCAGTGAAATTCTACCTCGGAGTGGACTATCTCCAAAGTCATTTCTGAAACCAACTAGGTCATTAAGATACAGGATAAATAAAGAATAGGGCAGATAGTACAAATGAGAACCTATAGAAAACGAAATAGTTGTGACAAACCAGGGATTAGGTTTCTTAGGTCTGGACATATTGTAAACCAGCGAATTTTTGTCCGGAAGCTGGTGCTATCGGAAGTAATTTCCGTAACCAACAGCGTTTATCCGAAAATCTTCAGCAGACTACGGAATACCCTTAATGGGATCAAAAATTTAGTTAACCCAAGTAGTTGTGAAGAGAAAGAATAAAGTTTCAGTGCCTTGCTATCAGATTTTTGAGATTCTCCGAGATTACGCAAATAGGAGACCGAACTGGACACTTTATCGGTACCGGCCATAAAGCAAGAGCTTGTGATGTCATGCATGACATCAATTTGCATTGGGAAGAGTGCAAGGAGGTCGGCCAAGGCAAGGGAAGGGCCAAGATGAGGCCACGTGGCGAAATGCGATCCAACGGCCGAAAAGTAGTCTGAAAAAGTGATGAATAGTGCCACATCCTTTCCTATAAATAGGAGTTCTTCCCCTTCATTCTTCTTCACCCCAAAATCGAAAACTAGAGAGAGGTTAGAGAGAAGGAAGAGCCCGGAGAAAATATAGCGGAGCCCTGGGTAAGTTTTTTCGGTCCCTGGTCTTTAGTTTCGGTAGTTCTTTCATTAGATATAGTAGAAATGCTAGAATTATCTTTAAATTTCACAGATAGTCTAGATATCATATTTAGGGGTATATATGATATTTATTTCGAAAATATAGTGGGAAAAGATATATGTCAAAATTCTGGAGAGATAGCGTCAAAGTAGCGAAGCTCTGGCGAAATTCCGCCGATTAGGCCAACTAGGGGCAAAATGGTAATTTGTACCTAAAATGCCTGTTATGCTACTAGATATTGATAAATACTATCCTTATAGGATATCTGAGATAATTGATCCGCTGTCGAGCCGCTATTGTACCGTCGTCGGGCTGCTGTCAAAAATTACAATTTTTTGTAAAACGTACCGAAAGTACCGTCAACGAAGGTACGTTCGCGACGTACTGTAACACTAACTCTTATGATTGCTGTGTTCTTGTACTGAGACTCTGTCTCATTTGAAATTGGTGACATCATGAATATACGGGTTATGGTATTGTTAACACCGTTAGAGTTTTCCTAGCGCTGAGGACACGTCTGTACATCGTGGCACTAGGGGAATAGTGCAGACTGGAATAACAAACAAGCTGCAAGGGGAGGGGCTGTGTATTGTTATTGCCTTACATATCTGGTTATATATTGCCTACATCTGTTATGGGCTGTTGTAGAGATTATTGCGAAAATATCATGAATACCTGTCATACATATATTGTCTACATAAGCATGAGGTTAACCGTTACCTGAGGTCCGATAGGCATTGGACCTCAGTCTGACTGAATAGACAGCAAAGGGTCACGAACCGAAGTAGGCACCCGGGGATGAAGCCATAGATATACGTCAGTAGACGGAGCCGTGAGAAGGCACCGGTCAAAGGAAATGCGGGAAGAAAGTCAACAGAACCTACCTTATGGCATGAATCTAATAAAGTTACTTCACATCATTTGGTGCTTAAACTAGAAGGGTCGTCTATGTGGTTCAGTCAATCAATCACCCTAGCACGGTGAGACTCTCACTAGACCTACCCAGCCTGGCCAAATGAGATGATTTAACTGAGTTAGGTTCTATGTCCCAGGTCTACCTAAGGCTTGACGGAAAAGGGTATAGTTACATAGAAGAAATGTAATTATAGAATTTTGTATTACTGTATCACATGAATAATTCCTTCGGGAGATTTTTGTAATATATATATATCAGTATACGTCAGGCATCATCATATGTCTGAGTATTTCATATCAGTTACTCAGTGTTATACCTGTTGTTCAAATTTTTAGTACATGCTCTCCGTTTCCGCAAAACGCTAAGCTGTAGCACCTCAAAACTCTGATGAATTTTTATAAAACCACGTGTCACCGGCACAATTTATGCTACGAAATTTGGGGTGTTACAGTTCTTGCCAATCAAACTAGTTGAATACTAGTAGTGCCGGATACAGGTGGAATACTCCAAGGAAAAAAATTTAGTAGATGGCTAGTTCTCAATGGGTTTTAACGGTTGAAGTTATACAAACTTAATGGCCCCTAATTCTCAATGAATTTGAGATCGAGGATATTGGAGTGGGACCATTCGTTGCATATCAAGAATAATTTGAGGTAATAATATAACTACACACAGAGTTTAGGGCTGGTTTACCAACAAATCACAATGATAAAAGCTTTTTGAACTTTTTGAATTGTCGATTAATGGTTAAATAGCTTATAACTGATTATAGTTTATAATCTAGCTATAATCGCTTGGTTGGTCCGATTGGATAACAGAACTAGTCCCATGACTAACTAAAGCTAGCATAAATTCAATTCTTAATTAGTTTCTTACTATATATAGACATAAGGGCTTCGTTAATTAGTATAGGTATTTTTTAAAATGTTTCTAAGGAAATTTAAGATCTGATGGATTTTTTCATTAATCCTAATAGCCCTTCAGAAATCGGTACAAAAAGGATTTTCTTTTTTTAAAAAAAAAAAACCAGATGAAAATGGCTTTTAAAAGTTAAAACAGGTTCTACTAGAACCAGTTTAGAAAATCTTGTTATTATGAGACTGGCATTAATTTGTTCTATACTTTCCCGCTAAATTCATAAAATTAGATATGACTCTTTAATTTGTGATAATCTCTTGCCTAATTTGAACTTATTTTCCTCATGCAATTGGGTGGCCCACTCTAGTGTTTGGGTGTTGGAATTTTATGCCTTTGAAAGAAGGGAATTGCATTTAGACATTTGGTTAATTAGGAAAACAAAGGATTATAATTTTTCAATTTTGCATTTGAGATAGAAACATGTATTGAAGATCCCTAAGTACATGATAAGGCTTGTCCTTATTTGAATCTTAATAATTTTTTCTTCTAAGATACCATAGAATGAAAATGAAGTTAGAATATACACCCCTATAGCCTTTTTATATGATTCAAATTTTTGAATTGGTCTACTTCTTTTTATAAAATCTAATTTAGGGTTATCTAAATATTAAATTGATTTTTACCGGTTTCAACCCTAATTAATATACTCTCTCATTTTATTTTTCCCAAACATTTTATTGTTTTTCTCACTACCTCTCTATCCCTCTCTTATTCACCATTTTATAAATAAAGACATATTAAAAAAATACATTTCTTATAGATCTAATCCTTTTAACTAACTTTAACAACGTAATTTATTTATTTAAATCTTATTAAAAAGACAAAGGGAGCATGTATATATGTATGCACGTGTAATACCCTAAAAATCGTATTTATGATAAGTATCATATTTCGATAAATAATACCTATTGGAAATAGGTGAATATGTGGTCTCAAATAATAAGTAATAATTATCTTATTTTCTAAGGTAATTTCTATTGAAATTAGGGTGAATAAAGAGCTAAAATCCCTAAAATGGATTTATGAGGCATAAATGGCCTGAAAATATTATGATAAATATCATATGGCAACAAATACTGACAAAAACTTAGGAAGTATGTTGTCTCTAATTTTAGGAATTTTTGGGATTATTTCCTTGAGAAATAGAGAAGCATAAATATAATATTATTAAAAGCACTTTATGGCCCCAGTATTTTTAATATTTTACATGGGACATAAAATACCAATGTCAGTGCAAAAGTTGTGAGATAATAATTAATCCCAATTATGAAAATTATCAACAATTAGTAAGTGGCTAATTAAGTAATTAGTGGCTAATTGTTTAGATTAAGATATAAGTAAATAATTAATTTAAAAGGAGAAATTTGAAATTAATAATTAAATAAATAATAAAATATTTTATGCTTAGAAAAATAAATGAAAAATAAAAGAAAAATAAATAAATATCTAGATATTTTGAATAAAATAATAATATAATCGGTAAAGAGCCAACGGGAGATATGAGAACATATAGAAATGAAATTCTACCTCAAGATATAGAAATTTAGTCTTTTACCACCTTTGGACCTTTTATGAACCGGTGAAATTCTATCTCGGATTGAGCGGTCTCGAAGGCGTTTCGAAACCAACAGCGTAATTAGGAGTACCGGATAATTAAGATAAGGCAGATAGTGCTAAAAGTGACTTATAGAAAACGCACCGTGTTTTTCAAACCAGGGATATGGTTACTTAGATCAGATCATATTACGAACCAGTGATTTTTACGCAAGAAAGGCGGTTCTATCGAAAGTGATTTCCAGAATCAGTTGGTGTCTGTCCAGAAAATCTTCGGCAGATAACGGAATACCCTTAATGGGATCAAAAATATAATGAAACCCAGTAGTTTTAAAGAGAAATAATGGAACTACAAAACCTAGTTCCGGATTTTTAGATTCGGCAAAATTACGCGATTCGGACACCGATCGGGAAACGCTATCGGTAAGTCAGCATGCATGACATCATCTTCTTCTAGAAGGATGATGTCAGCACAAGAGGTGTATGGACAAGATGAAGCCACGTGGCGAAGTGCGATCCAACGGTTGAAATCCGATCTGAAGACATTTCATGAAATTCCCACCTTGTCCCTCCTTTCTTCTATAAATAGCAAGCCCTCCCCTTCTCATTTCTTCACCCCAAAAACGCAGCCTAGAGAGAGGTTAGAGAGAAGGAAGAGCCCGGAGAAAGTCTGGCGGAGCCCTGGGTAAGTTTTTCGGTCCTTAGTCTTAAGTTTCAGTAGTTCTTTCAGTAGAGATAGTATGAATGCTAGAATTGTCTTTAAATTTCCCAGATAGTCTAGATATCATATTTAGGGGTAAATATGATATATATTTCGAAAATATGATGAGGGAAAAGATCTGTCAAAATTCGGAGAGATAGAGCGAAAACAATGAAGCTCGGCGAAATTCCGCCGATTAGGGGTTCGGGGGAAAAATGGTAATTTGTACCTAAAATGCCCGTTATATCTTGCTAGATATTGATAAATATTATCCTTATAGGATATCTGAGATAAACGTACCACTGTCGTACCGCTGTCATACCGCTATTTCACCTGATGTTAAAAAGTACTGTTTTCCGTAAAAGTACCGTTTTTCGTCAACGAAGGTACGTTCGCGTACTGTAACACTATCAATGATGTTTATTGTATGCGTCTATTTTCTATGTGTATGGTATTTCTATGTGAAGTAGTCGATAGCTCTGTGGTATGCTTATTGTACTGTTATTATGCTTGCTGGGTGTTGGGATACGTTGGCTAAGTGCGAATACCATTGCTAAGTGCGAATACCGTTGCTAAGTGCGAATACCATTTCTAAGTGCGAATACCATTGCGAAGTGCGAATACCATTATGAAGTGCGAACCGTATGCTAAGTGCGACATATCTGCCAGGGGGCTTATATGATGTTGGGGTATGCTTGTTAGTGTGCTCATATACTGTCTATGTGGTGTAAATAAACATGAGGTTAACCGTTACCTGAGGTTCAATGGGCATTGAACCTCAGCTCTTAACATAGCGTCAGGTTCAGGAGGACCGAGGACCGAGGAGAAAGGCAAGCAGCACGCATAGGGACTCAGCTGAAAACTTTCCTCTACTGCTATTTACTTTTGAAAACTCTCGGTTGTTGTACCGCTTTTGTAACCAGCCAAACTTACGGCAATTTGAATAAATGTATCAGTTACTCAATCGCTCCGATGCTCTACTCTGATGAAAAAGAAAAATATACTGCTTTTTAAAACGGGATGTTACAGCACGTATGTGGGTAGATCATCAAAAGAAACTTGTATATCTATTGATTATATAATACAAGGGACGTTGAGAGTCCCTCCTCCTGCCATCTGACAGACTTTCCTCTAGCCATGTAACAACTAAAATAAAGATACAAAATTAAATATTCTCAAAAAATAAAGAGAGATTTCAAGATACAGTTACAAATTACAAGAAATTTTAAAATATTAAAACATAAAATAAAATATTTTATGTTGAGAGTCCTCCTCTCATGCCCTCCTTCTACCATGAATATCATAACAACCAAAATAATGTTAAAAACAAAACATACTCAAGAAAAAAGAGAGATATTTGAGAGACAGTTACAAATTGCAAAATACTTTGAAATATTAAAATATAAAATATAATATTCTTAAAAAAAATATTTAAAATAGAGAGATAATGAAAGGGTAGTTTCAAAATATTTTGAAATTTTATGAGGTTGCACCCATCAAGATCTCACTACTAATACTTTTTAGAAATAAAAAAATATGTTTAGATTTCATAAAATATTTTTTGAGCTGATTCCTCTCACCCCACTCTTAACCTCTCATGTTCTCCACCTCAATGCAATTAGCCTCCCTATATCCTCTATCAGAGTTGGTAACTAACTCAAAATTCCCTGTAAAACTTTTTTTTTTGCATCATATATATTAAATTTGAATGTAGCAGAATTTCTTTCATCTTATTTGACTGAAGTATTCTCAAGCTATTTTGGGTGAATTTATTTTATTTGTAGACATAACCAATAAATTTTAAAAAAATTATTAATTTGTATGAATAATGATGAAACTGAGTTAAAACTAAAAATTAGAAGAAGTATAGTTCAATGAAATCCATAAAGATTTGAATCTAGATTTTATTTTATTTTTTGCCAACAATGTGAATCAAAAAATCTGATAATGTTTTAATCATAACTTTAAATATTAAATTTTAAATTTATCTGAAATCAAAAGAGAACGATCGAACATTTTATCATAAATTATAGCTTCCTATCATTTTCTTAAATAAAAAATTTAAAAATATTAAAAAAATATGACTTCATGCCTGTTGAAAAAATGATATTGAAAATTTCTCATAAATCAACCGGGAAAAAAAAAACAAAGGCCTCATTACTGGCATTAATTTTTTTAACTTCCCACTTATTATTGGAATTTAGAATTTTACAAAATTGATATATTATAACTACCTAATCATGATTAGTTATTTCTCTTTCATAAATTAATTAAAAAATTAAAGATCATAAATTAATTAAAAAATATAAATTTTATATATATATATATATATATATATATATATATAACATGGACATGGATATAAGAAATGAGAGATATTGTGATAGGTTTATTGGTCTCTTTTCAAAATATAATATAGGATCAAGTTTTATTTCCTTTTTTCTTTACCATGAGATTTTGATCTCTTTTTAAAGATTATAATTTTTTTCCTTTGCACTCACGCATTGCGCAAATTCTTAAACTAGTTTAATTAAAAAGCTAGATTCTATATTTTAAATTACCCTCAATGACTAGTAGAAATTGATCCAAAATGGAATGGAATTATTCTTTTTGTGGGTAGCGGGCAGCCAGCACCGAAAAATATCAAGACTTTAATGTATGCAGAAAGGGTGCTTCGGTATTTAATAAATTAAAAAAGTAAATTACTTGAAGGGTATTGATATTGATACATTTGTTATTTTCTGTGTTTATTAACGTAACGGAAACTATAAATAATTATACCAAGTTGCCTTGATATTAAAATAGGGGAAAATTAACTCTCTTTTTTACTGCTTTTAAATAATTGAGTTCATATAGTCTTGTAATGTTTTTTAATCTATCCCTATAATATTTATAAGTCATAAGGAAAATCTCGGATAGAAATGGTTCGAATCTACCCGATGAAATGGAAGAAGTGGATTTCAGTATTAATTAAGAGCTTGTTTGGATCCTCTCTTTTTTAAGCTAAAAATTAAAAAAAAAAAAAAAAAAAATTAAAAAAAAAAAAAAAAAAAAAAAAAAAAAAAAAAAAAGCTAAAAGTTGTTTGATGCTTATATAAAAAAAAAAATTAACTCGAAAGACTTGATAAATTTATCGCATACAATTTAAAGAATCCCTAGACAAATTTAAGAAAGAGAAACCCTAAAATGTCAAACACTTCGAAACCCTAAATTCGGAAGCGATAAGGGAATTTTATGTGAAATCTAAATGAGATATGTGATTAATTCAAATCGAAACAAAGAATTATGTACCTATCATACAAGAGATTAAATGATTAAAAAGTCTTAGAGAACGTAATCGAAACCCTAAATCTAGAATATGATATAGATCACAAAAGGAGCCAAATTTGGCATCAAACGAAATCGAGGGCCGATTCAAGGATTATAAGCGCTAATTAGAAGGAAATCAAAAATCGAAGAGAGAAGGATCGAATGAGGTATATGAAAGAAAGTATCTAATTGTTGATAAAATAAAATAAAAAAAATAAAAATAAAAAAGCTCCTCCTATGAGCTTTTGGCTTTTAGCTTTTGTCTTCATTGAAAAAAAAAACTTTTTTTTATTATAAGAGCTTTTGTAAAAACCTATTTCGTCTAGCTTCTGCTTATAAGGAGAAGAGAAGCTAAAAATAAGAGGATTCAAACAGGTACTTTGTCTCTCCCATTATCTATGCTACCCTCATCTTTATCATTTGAGCAAGTTCTAGATAACAAAAGAAGTTTATATATATATATATATATTATCATCCAGTTCGGGATTTGTGGCTGCCCCATCTAACACAAGTTTTTCCTCTGAGACTCATCTGGAGGGATTTAATAAAGCTTTATACCACTAGATCATCTCTATGTTGGCACAAAATAAGTTATTTTAAATGTAAGTAAAACAATGTTATCTCCATGAGACATCCAAATATCAATAAATTAAAAATCTTTACGAAAATAATTATGCATCAGGATTAGTTATCGTCATGGTGTGGCATCATGCTATGAATAAAGTATAATAATTACAAGCTCCAATTTTACCTGAACAGATTTTATATGAGTAGTGGTTATGCGAAAGTTTTTTTTTTTTTTTTTTTTTTGGGGGGGGGGGGGGGATTAATGTCAGCGCAAAATTATTAATACAAGAGCAATACTCCTTACTCTCTAAAAGCAGCCAAACAGATGTCTATCACCTTGGACCTTATGTCATGTATAATTCTATGTGGGTATGATTACTTTTTTCTGTGATCATTTTTGCCCTAAAATTTTTTGTTAAAGAGCAGTTTTGCCCTAAAAATCATAAACAAGGAGCAATGTCGTCCAAATTTAACAGCGGAAAAAAAAAAAAAAACATATGAAAGAGCGATGAAAATGAACACAATAAATGGCAAAAACCATGAGCATATGGTAAAAAACAGAAGAATATGAGATAGAAGCAAATGGTAAACAATAAATGGTGAGCATGCTCCTCTTTGTACCTTACGATCAATAATTGGGATTGTATTAGGTTGGCTCCACGTATTGTAGTCACAATTTAAATTTACCGAGTCAGCATTTTATGTTAAATGAGAATAACAATATTAAAATTAAAGCACTAAAAGTATACTTGATAAACTAAGGGATTAAATTGACACATGATGTAAATTTATAAGAGCAAACATATATTTTAACCTTGTTAGCACTTATTTATACATATAACATTTACAAGATTGATCATGTACTCGAAATTTATATTCATGTGATACTTGTTATTGTTAATTGGTATAAAGAATCTGATCAAAATAAGGGAGAGAGGTAAAGGCACAACTAAAAACCTTCATTTAATTATAAAATATTATTTCTTCTTTCATTATGGTGTAAGAACTGTACATCAGACGAGAGTATAAGTCACTACTTTAGTCAGAAAAATACTGCATATACATAAATACAATATTTATTTATCGAGTCTATCCAGCAGGGTTAAGAGATGTCTAGCCCTTCACAGATGGTACCATTTCTTGACCAGTAGAAGCATATACACACAATGATAGAAGGAGAAAAATAAGAGAATAAATTAATGCTAAATTGACTTGCTCGATTTTCCAATACCAAACTTTTAGCCACTTGGGTTAAAGCACAAGTATAAAAGGATTTGTGGGAGTACTCTTCCAAATCAGAGTATCCAGCATAATATGGTGAGGGTACCTAAAATGGGGAGGTCTACTTTGCCTCTATGTTCTTACCTCATTGTATTATGCTTGACAATGAGTGGGCTGGTTGCTCAACAACACTCGCCGCCAATGCCGACACAAACCCCCTCTCATCCCATGCAACCTAATCACCCAACGCCACCACAGACTCCCTCTCATCCTATGCAACCTAATCACCCGCCGCCTCCACACACTCCCTCTCGTCCTATGCAACCAAATAATCGCCCACCACCACCGCCGCCTTCACCCTCTAAGCCACCAATTGTAGCTCCTTGTCCTGCACCACAAACTCCATCTCCTCCTCCTTCACCCTCAAAGCCACAAATTGTTGCTCCTCGTCCTAGCCCTTCATCACAAGCTCCATCTCCTACTCCTTCACCCTTAAAGGCGCCAGTTGTAACTCCTAACCCCATGCCACAAGCTCCATCTCCTACTCCTTCACCCTTGAAGCCGCCAGTTGTGGCTCCTAGCCCTCCACCACTAGCTCCATCTCCTTCACCCTTAAACCCACCACTTGTACCTCCTAGCCCTTCGCCACAAGCTCCATCTCCATCTCCATCTCCTTCACCCTCAAAACCTCCCGTTGTAGCTCCCTCAAAGCCGCCAATGGTAGCTCCCCGTCCCGCGCCACAAGCTCCATCCCCAACCCCGTCACCCTCACAGCCGCCAATGGTAGCTCCCCGTCCTGCACCACAAGCTCCATCACCCTTTAAGGCACCAATGGTAACTCCTCGTCCTGCACCACAAGCTCCATCTCCTACCCCATCACCCTCAAAACCGCCAATGGTAGCTCCCCGTCCCGCACCACAAGCTCCATCCCCTACCTCCTCACCTTCACAGCCGCCAATGGTAGCTCCCCGTCCCCACCACAAGCTCCATCCCCAAGCTCCATCCCCTAGCCGCCAATGGTATCACCCAAGCTCCAAGCCGCCAATGGTAGCTCCCCGTCCCGCACCACAAGCTCCATCCCCTACCCCGTCACCCTCAAACCCGCCAATGGTAGCTCCCCGTCCCGCACCACAAGCTCCATCCCCTACGCCGTCACCCTCAAAGCCGCCAATGGTAGCTCCCCGTCCCGCACCACAAGCTCCATCCCCTACGCCGTCACCCTCAAAGCCGCCAATGGTAGCTCCCCGTCCCGCACCACAAGCTCCGTCCCCTACCCCTTCACCCTCTAAGCCGCCAATGGTAGCTCCCGTCCCGCACCACAAGCTCCATCCCCTACGCCGTCACCCTCAAAGCCGCCAATGGTAGCTCCCCGTCCCGCACCACAAGCTCCGTCCCCTACCCCTTCACCCTCTAAGCCGCCAATGGTAGCTCCTCGTCCTGCACCACAAGCTCCATCCCCTACGCCGTCACCCTCTAAGCCACCAATTGTAGCTCCTCATCCTTCACCACGTTCACCTACACCACCTAGCCCAAAAACCTCACCTCCTCCCCCATCAAAATCTCCACCCCCTCCCCCGAAGTTAGTATGCGTTACTATTGGAACTAAAATTGTTTGCCTGTGATCAAATCCCACCTCACTCAATCCTATATACTATGTACCTTCATTTTAACGTCCCACTTTCTTCGTTGCCTACTAGTCCTCCTTCCTCTATCACCTACCAAACTCATTTTGATAATATCCTGTGAAGCTTATTTACAGCTCTATGGTCATTTCAGTTGTTTCTGATCATACACTAATATATGGGAAGAAGAAAAAAATAAGGCTAAGTCCATAGGTCTTCTCTTATCTTACGAATATGTTCATGTGGAACAATATACTATGAATAAATACAGTTTTATTTTGTGCTATGTTTGTCCGATGTAATATGAATTTGAATAATACGTCCATTTAAAGTATGAGTACTTTGCTTTTGATAGTTTCTGACTTGTTTTAATTTTTATAATATTTTTAAATTATATATCAAAATACTGATTCAGATTAAAAGGGATTTTATCGCTCCGGTACGAAACATTTTCCTAACATATTATTCCATCCTGTACTTATTTAGACAGTTTTAATATTTGCTAATTTTTTTCTAATTTACGTCATTTATAATCCTCCAACTATAATAATCAATGAGTAAAGGGAATGAGGGAATTGATGAAAATGAGTTGGTTTTTTAGAAAATACATGTTGTATTAACTAATTTAACTAACTTCCTTAATCTAATCAAATTATGTAATCCTTCCAATCCATAATATAGTGCAATTTAACTAATTCACGCAAATCAAAAAGTGACCAAACACAATTAATGTCATAAATTGAAATATTTTTCTACTTTTTACCCTTATTGAAGAATATGGACCCTATGTGTTATTTAGAAGAGGGAGGATCTAATGAGTGGTCAAAATTGAAAAATGAGCATTAATTATCTTATAGATAATTTACATTTTGGACAATACATTTTTTATAAAAATGCCCTATATTATAGACTAGATGGAATAAATATGTTTTATATTAAAAAAAACGGTGGGAGTATTACCCACACATTTATGACATATTTCCAGGACCAGCATAGTGTTAAAAAGGTTATCCTTTCGTATCAACAAATTATCGTTGTCAACATTACCCAGAAAAGGTTAAGTTCGGATGTTTGTAAACTATCTTTTGTAATTTGGGAAAAATCTCAAACCTAATTTTTCATGTTTCTTCATTTTCCAGTGCTCATCAGTTATACATCAGAAAAGATAGATGAGACAGATGGACAAACATTTTTTTAAAAATAAATGTGACCAGTTAATCCAGTAATCTGACCTTCGGTTTTGACTTGTTTGAGGCCGGTTTGACTTTGGATCATTGACGATTCTCTCTGTTCTTTGTATTTGAACTAAACCCCAATGTCATAAAGTTTAATTAAGAACTAAACCCCAAAACATTAGTACTTTATAGATTTTTCTATTCTAAAATATTTTAGATCCAACTATATTTCTCTAGACTAATTATCTGGATACATACTTTTGGAATATTTTGGAATGTACTAGATCTAGGTCTTGAATATTCTAGAACTTTACTATGCTTTGCTCCATCAAGCTTGCTTCTAGACTTTTAATCCTTGGGCATAGAATTTCATAACAAGCCCCATTCAATTATTTGACATGGAAGCATGACCAAAGTCTAATCGTTACTCCCTCTTGTCTTTAATATAGGATATATCTAAGGAGTTCATCTTGATTCTAAATATAACACATATTTGTTAATATTTTCATAATTTACCCCTATTGATGCTCTCCTCTACAATAATCAAGG
This sequence comes from Acacia melanoxylon, assembly GCA_019022615.1. Classification (NCBI taxonomy): domain Eukaryota; kingdom Viridiplantae; phylum Streptophyta; class Magnoliopsida; order Fabales; family Fabaceae; genus Acacia; species Acacia melanoxylon. The sequence goes on from JAFJYJ010000082.1 coordinate 1,413,976, forward strand.
GGGAGATGAAAGGAGAGAATTAAGGAAGATAAGGTGTTTTAGAAAATACATAGCATATTAACTAACTTAACTAACGTCCTTGATCTAATTAAATTAAGTAAATATGTCTTATATTAAGGACTAGAGGAAGTAGCATCTAACTTGTAAAAAGTTGGTGACCGGTAAATTTGTGCTATGTGAATAGTAAATTTAAGATCCTTAAAAATAAATAATATGAATTTGATCTTCAGGAATAATTTTCACTACTTCATTATGTCATTAAAATGTGTAAACATAAATTTTTTTAAGGGAAAATTTCTTTAAAAGAACTTTAAAATTTTCAAAAGACAAAAAGATTTTACAAATATTCATAATATCAAAGAGGTATTAGGGCATGATTCGTCCTTTTCAAAATTAAAAAGAAAAGATAGAATTGTCCCTCTAAGTTTAAAATTAAGAACAAGGAGAAATGCACGATTTGAAGTTCGATAAAGGTTTTCACAATTTTTATAAGAATTTCACAAGTTACAAATCAAAATTCATAAGATCTAATAAAGATTTCACAACTTCATATAAGATTTTCATAATTCTCAAAACAATTTCACAACTTCCTTTAAGAATTTCACAAGTTGCAAATTTAAATTCACAAGATTTTATAAATATTTCACAAGTTCGGATAAAGTTTTTACAAGTTTTCAAAATAAATTCACAACTTCCTCAAAGAATTTCAAAAGTTGCAAATTGTGATTCACAATATCTAAAAAGGGTTTGACAAGTTTTGATAAAAGTTTCACAAGTTCGCATAATATTTTCACAAGTTCTCAAAAGAATTTTACAACTTGCTTAAAGAATTTCACAAGTTGCAAAATTTGATTCACTAATTTTGATAAGGGTTTCAGAAGTTCTAATAAAGATTTTATAAATTCAGGCAAGGTTTTTACAAGTTTTCAAAAGAATTTCACAACTTCCTTAAAGAATTTCATAAATTGCAAATCAAAATTCACAAAATTTAATAAAGGTTTTACAAGTTCTAATAAAGGTTATACAAGTTCAGATAAAGTTTTCACAATTAATTTTGTCAAAATGAAAATTAAACTTCGAAGGTCATTTTCTTTTAATTTTAAAAAAGATGAATCAGGCCCTAACAGCTCTTTAACATATGAATAATTTGAACTCATTTTTGTCTTTTAACATTTTTAAAGTTGTTCCCCTAACGAATATAATGTTAAAACATCCAAAAGTCATCAACAGTGCGATTTGTATATTCTTTTATAAAACCAAAATGATATAATTATAAATACCCTATTTTTTTTTATAACAATAAATACCCACAATTGATATAGAAGGTCATTACCAAAAAAACTCGACAATAAACATCTAGAATTGAGAGGAGTTTCCACCTTCTTAAAGGGTTACGCAATCATGGTGAGTGTGACCTTTTGAGTCTAATCCAAATGTCGTTGTCTTTGAGAACTATAGGAGGTAGGAAATTGTAAACCAGGGAGAGGAAGAAAAGACACAACGATCGATGAGTAAGTTGTTGGTATATACTTCTCTCATATAAGAACTAATTAACTAATTTGAGTAAATTAAAGACGATGATTAATTAGTTAATATGGTACTATATCTGATCCTAAATATAAAACCTAGTTAACTTTTTTTTAAGAAATTAAGAAAGTTAAATAAATTACTTAATTATATCACATATTATGTATAATTAAATTATGAGGTAGGATATTGTCACTACCTTCTTATGTCACTACCTTTTCACTACCATATTATCACCGTCAGATCTACTATTTCATCCAACGGTCCTCATTTAACTTACTTAAAACCAATTCCTTCCCCACATTTCTCTCTCTTTCTCTTCCATTCTCTCGATCGGCAACCCAGCGCATCGCCGCCACGACGCGGCCACTGCCCCTCTCCCTCCTTTGCACCCCTCTTCCTCACTCCACCGTCCCTCCGCCCACCCCAGCCACCGCCCCACTCCCTCCCCACCCGCCTACGCCTGACCCACGACCCACCCAGCAGCGATCGAAGACCATCACGACGCCAAAAACGGTGAGTCCACAATTGATTGATTCTAGTCAGTCTTGAACACCGTACGTTTTTTTTTTGCAGTTCTGATTAAGATTATTTGAATGTTATTTATATGTTTGTTGATTTTCAATTTTTAGGTCATCTATCGCATACTGATTTGGCGAATTTGGCATTACAATCGATAAGTCAAGATCTTCTGCAAGAGAAGCAAAACCACTCAAGAGAACGGACTTTCTCAGGTAAACTAAAAACAAAAGAAGTCTATCTTCTTGTTCCGTCATATTCTTCACTTGGTGCTACTCTCATTCTCATTCGAATGTGATTAATAAGCGCTGGCAGCAAATGGTTGGTTCATTATTTATATAAAAAGAAAAATCTGATTATGCTGTTATATTACTGTAGCACTGCTTTATCATTCTACAAAAAATGAATTGAACAACTAGTTGTATTTTCTTATTAGAAGCATCAGGAAGATGCTGATTGTGATATTACATTGTAGAGGAATATTTTATAAATTGTGTTCTTTATAGGCCAATTCTACAAGAGCAGCAGGCCTTGATTGTTCTTATGAATCACAGCAGAACATTCAAGAAATGGTATGGCATAACTTTATTGGTACTACAAACACTAAAGCATGGTTTTAGGTGTGACTATTTTCCTAACCACTGGAAATTTACAGCTTTTGAAATTTGGGCCCCTTTCGTTAATTTTATTTTAGGATCAGCTGAACTCAAGATTTTAGAACTTGGATGGCTATTATGCCTCTCAACAAATTGTTTTGGGAATGGTAAGAAATCCTCTATAACCATGGATCAAGAAACTCATTTTCTACTTTAAAAAATCATATATTGTGTGCTTGATGATACTGATTACTCTGACAGCTCTCTGATGTTATGTTTTAGGGACAATGGAACACAATGGCTACCAACCGTATTGATTTTCACAGCAACCATAGCATCCAAGGCCTGGTAATGCAAATTTGGCTAGTCTTTGGTGTGTATTTTCTAGTTCTGTATTTTATTGGGCTTCAACAGTTGGATTTGGATTGATCGTTGTTACAGGGACAATTGAACTCAATTAATGTTATACATGATGCCCACTACATAACTCCAGAAGGGATGAATGGGATGGTACATTATTCTAACTTACTGGCTGCTGATTTATGCTTGTAGGCAGAGTTACATTTCAGACCACAAACTAACCCGAATTGTTTTGATCTTCAAGGTGGCTTGCGAAATGTGGTACTTGAATTAACTCTTAAATTGTTGTTGTGTACATTTTCCATCCCCAGACTTTTGATAACAATTTTTTCCCCCTACATTGTAGGAACAGTCCTCTGAAGGATCCTCACATTTACTTGAGATTGGAACCAAACAACTCAATTCAAGGCACCTTTTGCATTAGTTATTTTTTAACTTCTAGTGATTTGTATATCGTCATTTATGTCCAGTGTCATATATTGGATAAAATTCAAGTACTAACTCCTTTATCTGATGAGTTTAAATACCATTCAACAGGCACTGAGTTATTTTTCCCCTATTTTACTGTCCACTTAATCAAACTTTAGCTTTTGTATATCCTCATTTATGTCCACTTTGCTGGATAAGTTTTCTTGCTGTTGTGGTATGCTCTGTTTGGTGGATAGAATGAAATGAAAGGAAGAAATGATTGAAAATAAAGTGATTTCGAACATCAAAAGTAGTTGTCATACCCCTACTTTGAAAAGTGAAGGAGTTTTATGAATATGTTTTGCGATAAATATTTCATCTTCTGTGTCTATGGATCACCATTTGCATCCTGCATTTATTACTCTTTTTATCACCAATTAGTTTAAGGCCAGAAAAAAGATTCAAGTTAGAAATAGTAAACTAAATAATAATCATCTAACAAATGTCATGTAACCCAAAATAATAATAAAAACATAATTTGAGTCAATGTAAAATTTTCTCTGTACATGTACGTTTATTATGTCCTCGTTTCTTGCAATTTCCACAAATATTAGTATTCTTTGATGCTTCTTCAATCCCACTATGAATTCTACGTACTTGTGACATATTGTGCGACTCCCTTTTTCGACTTTTTTGTCTGTGAAATGTTAGAATCCTTCAATCTCATCATAGATGACTCTTCAGTTTGAGAACTCAAGTACTGTAAATCAAAATCCTCAAGACCAATACTATCATCAGGTCTTGGAAATTTTTCTAAAGATTCAGTAAGAGAATCAAGACCATCACAAGCGAATTTAGCTGCTTCATTTGACCTATCTGCAAGATCAATAAGTTTGGAAAATCTAGAGCGTATATCAAAGCCGCGAAGGAGTCCTTCTCCATCAAAATGACAAATTTCCTTATTTGTACAAATTATATCATTTCCTTCCTTCCTCTATCTTTTCAAAATCATATGTTCAAGGATCTGCTCAACATTTTGAACTAAAAAAATAGCAAGAATATGCTCACATGGGATTCCCATGAACTCAAAATATTGACAAGAACATCTAGCTTCTTTATTTTCCTACTTCATCTTCACAGTTGCAGAATGATCCGTCTCTTTCCTATCAAAAACTCGATAGGTAACCCACTCACCATCATTCTCAAGTTTCTCCTTAGATAGAAGAAAACTATGAGAAAACGCATCACTAAACTTTGTGAAAAGTGCATGTGTATAGACCTTAGCTGCATGCTCTTCCAATGGCATATTCAATGTTAAACGCCTTTCTTTGTGCCTAGATTCAAAGTCTTGTTTTTTGAATGACTCATAACGAGCATCTACTGCTTGATTATATTTTTCTACAAACTCCTTTAAGGTTGTGCCAGATGTAACAAAACCATCAAAGAATGAATTAATGCTTTCCTAATTTCATCATTTAAGTCAATGTAGTCCGGATGCTCATCCATAATATACCTAAAAATTTAAAATCAATAAACATATAAATAACATTCAAATACTCTTAATTAGGACCCAAAAAAAGGTATGGTGTGCAAGACTGACTAGAATTTATCACTGGAGCTCCAGACTTCTATACCAGATCAGATAAACATTCATACAAAATGCACAGGAGTCATGACCACACAATTTTCCCCCAAGACATAAAAAACATCCCTTATCCTATTCCATAGACTAAAAAGAAAAGGAAGACATAGCGATGAAGAAAAAGGGAAATTATTGCAAATGTGGTCCTGAGTCCTGACAATGGATCAGTCGGGTCCTCCACTTTCTGCACATTCACTTTGTCATTTTCATCTCTCACATACTGTCAATACCCACTTTAATTCCTGATGTTCAAAATACCTAGCTACCTGCATTATTATTCTATTTATCACATACCTGCATTATTATTCTATTTATCACATATATAGATATGCGCTATTCTGCAGTGAATTTCTGAGCAAAAAAATTCTGCAGTGAATTCAATGTATGTACGTAGCTAGAATATCATAATTTATATCATCTCTTCAACCTCTAGAATTTTTGGCCACATTGCCTGCAATGAGCTTTACATATCCCCCAAGATACGAAGATCACAGGAGGTTATATTTATGATTGTGGGTGTAACATCCCATTTCCAAAAGCAGTATATTTTTTTTTCATCAGAGTAGAGCATCGGAGCAATTGAGTAACTGATACATTTATTCAAATTGCCGTAAGTCTGGCTGATTTACAGAAGCGGTACATTGACCGAGAGTTTTCAAAAATGAATAACAACATAAGAAAGTCTTCTTAGGTCTCTCGTGCGGCCGTCGCCTTTCTCCTCGGTTCTCGGTTCACCTGAACCTGACGCTATGATAAGAGCTGAGGTTCAATGCACATTGAACCTCAGGTAACGGTTAACCTCATGCTTAAATACAACAGTCCACAACAGATGTATGATTAAAAATACATAACCATGTATGTAACATAACCACGTATGATACAGCAATAATAACCACGTATGTGACATAACCACGTATGTGACATAACCGTGTATATAACATAACCACGTATGCTACAACAACAAATAGAACACAACAAACATATATAATCATACAATAACCATCGAGTTAGTGTTACATAAAGACGCGAACGTACCTTCGTTGGTGATAGCGGATTACGTACGTCGGTCGGTATGTGTTCTCGGATAGCCTATAATGGTAATATCGCTTTATTAATCCATGAATAGTATCCTAAGAGATATTCTGACCACTAATGACCATTTTGCCCTTGATGGATTTATTTTACAATTTATTGCCCAAAATTTCGTAGAACCACGTTGGTTACAGCTTTCAGATTTTCGTCTAACTTTGAAAAAATCATAACTAATTCTAAAAAAATCGAAACGAGTATCCGTAAAATTATTTGGAATCATTAAGATGTCTAATTTTGATTAAAAATACTGGTCTCAACCCAGATTCATTATAAAATTCCCAGTTTTTAATTTCCAAAGATCTGTCCAGAATTTTCGTCCATAAAAATGGACCTGATTTCAAAAATTCATAACCACTTGCACAAAACTCATTTTGACATGCTATAAGCATATTTTGAAAGGTCTATATGTCTACTCTATCCATGAAAAATTTCAGATTAAAACGACTTCATCTTCCCAAAGATTTAAGGTTTTTGCGAAGCTAACTTCAGAAATCGTCTAACCGATAAAATTTCGCCAGAACTTCGTTACTTTCATATTTCTCTTCCAGAAATTTTGCTCTATGACTACTCTCACTATTTTTTCGAAATAAAAATATTTTTAACTATAAAAACATGACAATAAAATTGCTTCTAAGAATTTAAGATCAAAGCATAAAATTCTATGAATTTAAAAGCTAAAACTTAAGAACTAGAGAACTTACCCTGAAGACTTTGCTACTACTTCCTTCTTGCTTCTCACTAGCTCTCTTCTCTCTTTAGAAAACCACTACTTGGAGTTGGTTTTGGTGTGAAGAATATGAAGACACAAGGTGCCTATTTATACTAAAAGGTCATGGCACACTTGGTAATTATTCCTAACCTAATTCATCTTGCATGAGAACCATGGGTTTACACTAAATAATCTGAATTCTTCTTCAAGCCAAGGCCAAAAACGTGGCCCTCTCTCCCTCCATCACTTTCTTCCCATTCCAAGAGGATATCCTATCCAAAGGTATCTTTATCCTCGTCCAAAATGAATATTATTATCACATGTGTGTTTTTGTTTATGTTAAACATTCTTGGCTTGAAGAAGGCATTGGTGGCTTCTCCACCTTCATCCATTCTCCAAGCAAGCCTTGGTGGCCTCACCACCATCATGCATTTCCCATTGGTTGCTTAATTATCATTAAGTTCAATTTCAAGATTAAATTAGAACCATTAAATTTACTTTATGAATCTATGATGAGAATTAATGTTTAATTAGGAAAATATCACCTATGGAACCCTTGATCCACAATGTGCCAACAAGGCCAATTAACTCTAATCACTCCAACCCTTGATCCTCATTGTGCCAACAAGGCCTATTGGATTTAACTACTCCATTGATTAACTTTACCATAATTGCATTTAAATAAATTCCTCACTCCTCCACTAGACACACATCACTCACTACACACACACAACATGTCTCCCTCTCATACACTTTTCTTAATCTTTTCTATTTAATTAGCAAGTATACTTTATACTAATCTTAGCCATAAACACTTAATTAAAGGGTTTTACATACTTTACCTTGAATTTTCTTTTATTCAAGCTTAAACAATTAGCCATTAATTACTTAATTAATCACTTACTAATTGTTGATAATTTTTTAAATTGAGATTAATTATTATCTCACAACTATTTTACGGACATTGGTATTTTATGCTCCATGTAAAATATTAAAAATCATGGGGTCAATTATGATCCCCAAAATAATATTAAATCTTGCCTCAATATTTTCCAAGGAAATTAATCCCAAAAATTACCTAAATTAGAGACAACATATTCTCCAATTTTTTTATAAATATTTCATTGCCTCTTAGGATTTATCATAATATTTTCAGGGCATTTATGACCCACAATTGCATTTAAGGATTTATAGCTCTTTATTCACCCTAATTTCAATAGAAATTACCTTAGAAAATAAGGTATTTATTAAACTAGTTTCGAGACCACATATTCACCTATTTCTAATAGATATTATTTACTAAAATATAATATTCCAGATAAATAATTATCCGAGTATTACAGTGGGATACCAGTAAAAGTTGGGGATCCGAAGTCCAAACCAAAATCTGACGCAATTATCCCAAACTTCACAAATTTGAAGACAGATATTAAGTAACGTCAATTAGCTAATGCAAATTCGTACCTCTCAAATGCAGAACAAACGTATAACAAATATTTGCTGAGGAGGGTCAGCTGCTCCTTAAACTCTGGAAAAAGTAAAATTAATTAACGAAAACGTTCACACCAACACAAAAAATAATTATATTTCAAGCTTCCCAAAAACAGTGACCTTCTGATGAACTGCGTCGAAAATGGAAGATTACGATGAAGCTTTATCGGAAGAAACCCTAACAGGAAGAAACACTAGCGAGAGAGGGAGTGGGGCGGTGGGCTGGGGTGGGCGGAGGGACGGTGGAGTGAGGAAGAGGGGCACAGAGGAGGGAGAGGGGCGGTGGCCGCGTCGTGGCGGCGATGCACTGGGTTGCCGATCGAGAGAATGGAAGAGAAAGAGAGAAATGTGGGGAAGGAATTGGGTTTAAGTAAGTTAAATGAGGACCGTTGGATGAAATAGTAGATATGACGGTGAGAAGATGGTAGTGAAAAGGTAGTGACACTTAATTATATCACATATTATGTATAATTAAATTATATATAAGTTCATAAGTAAAATAAATTATTTTGGAGGAAAAAACCATAAATATAAATATTTTAAAATAATTTAATTAACTTCTTTAATTTCCCTAAAAAAGTCAATTGGGTCTTATATTAAGATTGAAGATAGTACGTTTTTTCTAAAACACCTTAATCATCTTCCTTAATTATCTTCCTCCATTTCCTACTTGATTATCGTGGAAAGAATATCAATAGAATTAATTTGGGTATGTAAGGATAAATATGTAATAAAAAAAACTATCTAATTAGATCATATTTTTAGGACATGAAAGAATATATCTTTAACCATTTTAATTCATATTAACATGGAGCTAATTATGTTATAACCTTGAGCAAAATGGTTAAAGATGAATTAAAATGGTTAATATGAATTAATTGTGTTATAACGAATAGAAATCAATATGGGCTAACTAGAAATCAACGGGACCTTTATACCCATAAAAAAAGAAGATGAATCCAATGGGCTAACTAGAAATCAAGGGGACCTTTATCCAAAATCATAAATCCTTTTCAAAAATTTGTGTCGCACCCAATTGATTAATTAGATTAAAGGGTAAATTTCATCATCTAAGTTTTAGTTTGATTTTTTAATTTTATAAGTATTTTTTCATTCCTCAAACCTTAAACCCTATTGCCCTAACTTCATTAGTCTCAAATGTTAATTTTTTTTTATAACACTCATTATTACTTCAAGAATTAAACTTCATATTTTCTGTAAACCTTTAATTTTTTTTATATCAGTTTTCTTTTTTTGTTAATGGCATTAGAATTAAATAACTGAAATAATACTTTATAGATTAAGAGATCAAAATCAAACAAGTTAAATGACTACTTCTACCCATCCATTAGGATGGTAGTATAAATTATATCATTATTATTATTATTATTATTTTCCTATTTGTATGTAATTAAGTAATTGTACATCTATATATACAAAAAAATTCCATTGTCCCACTGCTAAAACGTTTACAACACAATTCCATGTTAGGAATTGCACAACATGAAACCACTAATTGTATAAAGAGCTCTAGTCAAAAGGATCAATGCGAAGATCATGTTCACTTGCCATGACCATTCCAGTGCAAAGACATGTTGGACACATAACCTGTCATCAAAATTGAGTACCACAGTTACCAATTGACTCAGCCCTGCTCAGAGAAACACTGATATGTATATGATATGAGAAAATAATAAAATTTTAATCATGATACTAATGGCGATTGGGTTGAGTAAAAAAGACTTGATCTCCCCTTGAATAAAATTGAGAGTCTAAACTTTGTAGATAAACTTATACTGGGAGAATTAATTCAAATTGGGATCAACAATATTCGAATTTGACCCAATAACAACTGCATAGTAGATAATTGCACCATAGATCTCGCTACCACATCAAGGTCATCGATCAGGCCACTTTATAGAAGTCTAAAGATCAATTGATATCACAATTTCACAAACTTCAATAGTAAAACAAGACAAAACGTGGAGACTACCATGATATGTCTTCTTTAGTACGTTGGCTACAAAATCTTCAATCCTATTCTTCATATATATAAAATGTCAAAAAAGGAAGAAGGACATGCACAGATCCTGATTCATCCCCCCAGAGATCAACCTCCTTTCATGATCTTTATTAATGATATTAGGAAGCTTGCATTAAGAATTGTGTCATATAATTTTCTTTACAGTTAGAGTGTCCTACTTTGGTATTTATTGCTCTTGTACAAATGGAATTTCTTTTAGTGTGTACAACTCGGGGGCGCACACACACATATATATTCAAACAACAACAAAAAGCCTTGCTCCATTAGGAAGAGTCAATTACATGAATCACATGACACTAATGTACTCTATCAACAACCAAATCTTTATAATTATATAAACGGTAACAAAATAATAGAAAATAAAGTCAGTATTTTCAGGTGACAAACCTTGCCGGATCCAGAACAGTTAGAACATCTCTCGGTTTTTGAAGGTGATAAAGGCTGATCTCTGCCATTGACTGTGGTTATCGGTTCAATCAGAACAAGTGATCCTGTGTTTGAACAGCGAGCACACGCAAGATACCCTGGCAAAAAGAAATGGATAACGGAAGTGTCAATCTTCTCTACAGTTAATTTCACAAAACATCTAGCCGTCACTTACATCTCTACCTCACTTCGTTGATCTTACTACACATTGAAGCATTATTGAAATCTCCACTTAATTGGTCACATAACAACCCAAACCATGAACATTCAGGGATAACCAATATATTATTCCATGACTAAGAACATCAATGTTTAACAAGAAATTCAGATGACGGAATTCTGTGGAACAATCCTAAGAATCTTTTTTTTTTTTTCCTGATAAGGAACAATCATTCGAATCTAAAGTAATACAAAATGTAGAAATGTTGCACTTCGAAGCATAGATAGGGGATGAGTCGGCATATGTGTAGTCAATAATCTTAGGAGGCAATTTGTCAAAAACACAAGTCAGAAAGTCAACTCAATTTATAGCTACATCAGAAGCAACCCTGAATTGGAACCAGAATCGTTCCAATCTTTGCAATTCAAAAAATGGCGCTAATGTTGAATCAGTTTATCACAAAGTCCATCACAGATCAATGCAATTTAGCTGCCAAAAATACAGTATCTTGTAAATAGATCAAACAGAGAACTCCAAGGAAAGTAGGAAACATGAGAAATTGTGGAGGTTAAAATATTGAAGCTATTGAGTCTGACTGGAAGGGTGTTCCAGGCATGAAAAAGTCTGTCCCAACTATTTAGTATAACTGGATCCCATGAGTATTAGAAATAAGGAATCACACATAATTTGGTTCTACGATTTTTATTTTTCCCTTTTAATTGCAAAAGCAAGAATCATCACCTCCTCTGCGAGATTAAGGAGTAAAAATGCACATTAAGAGAGGGTGGTCAACAAGAGTCACAAAAGCCTTACAGTCCATTATTAAGTTCAATTCCTAAAACGCAGACGATAGGCTAGAGTTTTTTATTTGATGCCATACCAGTACCAAGACAGTACTTGCATCTCTTTTGCTCCTGCTGCTTAACATTGTTGATCTCAACAACCATTAGTGCTGAAATCACCCCAACTGCCCCACCCGAGAATGATGCTACAATGGGATCAACCTGACTATGATTTCCAAGAAAGTTCAATTAACCACTGACACAAGATGAAAGAGACAAGAAAAAACACAAAGCAATAAAGAAAGAAAAGAGAAGTGAAAAAAGAAAATGGTCAGTGATGGATTGACACTACTCAAAGTTCCATATAAAAAACAAAACATACGTAGCTTCTGCAGGCCCCAAGGTTTCTGAAACAAACAAAACTTTATCTTCTATGATATCAAGTTCTTTGCTTTGAAATTTTGTTTAAAAGCACTGGGTATTCAAATAGATCACATGCAAGTTAAGAGTTTATTAGTGGCTGATCCGTTTTGATTTATTAGGTTCTAAATCTTTCTATACTTTGATGGAGAACCACAAACCAAAGCAGGTCATCGTGGCTTACTGCCTGATGTTCTGAAGATCATAAGCAAGTACTGAAGTTGTAATCAAGAAATTTTTTTGTCTAAATGTATCTCAGTTCAAAACAGGAAGACTTCAAACTACCAGCAAGTTCAACTCTGAAAAGAAGATAAACTCAACTTCGGATTAAATCAATAGCCACAAGATCAGATCAGAGGGGTTTTATCATTAAACATTGTCCAATGGCTGGCTGAAGGGCTTTGTTGTGTTTGTTTGTGTGTGTGTGTGTGTGTGTGTGTGTGTGAGAGAGAGAGAGAGAGACAATATTCAAACGAAGGAGAGAATTGAAGACAGCCAAAATTTACAGAAGCCATCTTTGTGAATGGAGAGGACCCAAGCCGAGTTTGTTGCTTGCAAAATTCTACACACACCTAGGAGTGGGGGTGTTCTTTTTCTAGGTGTAGTTATCATATCTCATGCATAAAAGTGCAATCATGAGAAAAATTACCGCATTGCATCTTTAAAGAGAAGCACAAAGAAAATGAGGGACAAAAAACAGAACGAGAAATGCACAGTACCTCAACTGCATCGGAAGATGCATACTATGGATAAAATCTGCATAGGATGTGCCCCCTATTCCGAGCTTAAGCTCCAACTGAGAAAGAAAAATGAAAATGAGCAGGAAGGACAGAAGTTCGAAAGCCAATGGATATCAAGTTTCCCAAAAGGGATTTGAGTTACTACAGATGACAAATATTGTGAAACAATTTAATACAACTCTTGTACACAATAAGTATCTCCTTGACCTATCTACATGGTAATAAATTCTTTCATGAGCAACATGATAAATTATATATAGGGTTAATACCATCTTTGGTCCCTCAAGTTTCAAATCATTGGTTTTGGTCCCCCTAGAGGCAAAATGGTCCAAGTTTTTACTGAGTTATAGGGACCAATGTTTTAAACAAATACCAAAACCTATGATTTGAAACTTGACGAACTAAAACCAAAATGAGGGAAAACTCGAAGGATCAAAGATTATATTAACACTTGTATATAAAAATACTGAAGAGATAAGTAATCAAGCATTAGAACAGAAATATTGACCAAGAGAAGGCATTAATTCTAATATTTTCTACAATGTGCATATTAACACTGATTTCAATCTTTTAATCAATGAGAAGAATTAAGTAGCATAAGCAAAAGCATGTTTTTTTCACACACGAGTTCAACTCACATTTGATGACATCTTTGTTTATATAGATCAAAGTAATTTCCTTCCAAATGAACTGAAGTGAAGTAGAACACCCATTACACATTAACACACAAGAAAAAAAGAAATTTTGTGCACAAACATGAATGAAAGCAGAAAAACTTACAGTGGGAGCAAGGAGGCCACCAAAAAGCATCACCCCAGCAATAAGAGAAAAACAAGTCGCATAATATTGCTTAAGGTTTGATGCACTCTGCAAAAATAAAATATAATATATAAATTTATCACCGTTTTCCAAGACTTTGTGCTTCATGCTAATTAAGCATATAGACAAAATCATGGGAAACATTTATTAAATAATTATAATATTTTTTTCACCAACTCCCAGAAGCTTACCGAGGGAGGCAAAAACATAATTAATAATCACTATTCACTCAAGACTTTGTGCATACAAAATCACAGGTAACATATATTAAATAATTAAAATTGAAATATTTTATCTCTAGCTTCACGAAGCTTACCAAGGGAGGCAAGAAAGGAATAAATGATGGAAAGTTTGGAAGTTCATTCTCTCGCTCTTCTTTCAACCCTAATTCAGCAGTTTTGATCCTCTGCTGTATCCTGAGTCTACGAACCTGCAAAATAATAATATTCGTTATTGTATAAAAAAAGTTGTCACCTATAATAATGCATATACGGGAATTTGAATTTTGAGCAGGTCCTTAGTTTCAAATTGAAAAAAACCATTCAAAAAGGTCAGTTTATTTTCTTCTAAATGGTTAAAACGAAGGATAATAAAACTATAGCCAGCAAGACCAACAACATCTTATCATCAACACAATGAAGGAGAAACTACAACCCTGCAATCAATAAAATGTCTAACTCTAGGTCTCTTTCTTCCATAATGTTTATGACCTTTGTTTGGGAACCAAGAGCTTATCCAAACAGCAGCCATACATATGAAAGTATTCCGTTAATCATTGAATCATCAACCATAGGATATTAAGTTATGTTTTATAATAACAAAACTAAAGAAAAACATATTATACTAGCATACACTTTGCAATTATGCCAGCGGACCAGCCATCCATCCTATCTTTCCAAGATGCATGAAAATCTCACAGGAAACAGTGTCATCAAAGTGCGAGAAATAGGTTATACAAGGAAGAAAGGCACAGATCTATGTAAAGCAATACCAGAACAGTTTAGGTTCAAAAGCGCATGCAAGTTTAGAGATGTAATGTCATTGAGCAACAATTGTGTTCACTCTCATTAAAACAAGGAAACTAAAAGGGAGGTATTGAGCATAAAATTTCACCAGAAACTTTTTGTCACAATTTACCAGCGAACAAATGTGAAGGATCAAAATGGTGTTATCATGTTATAGAACATGTATGCTATCATGTTATCCACCATGGCTTATAGGGCTAAAATGCTAAATAATACTCACGGTATTAAATGTCCAGGTAATAGGACATTGAATCTGAAAATTGATAACAGGACACCACAGAAAAACTTTCTTCATCTAATAGTGTATAAAATATCAAAAGTACCATCCACTTCATCCTTTTTGTCTAAGATAAAAGAGTACACTAGTTTACTCCCTACAGATACTTTCATGTATCCACTTCATACTTTTCATACTCTTTTCATATAAGTGTACACTAGTAGTATAAAACTTTTCATGCAAGCACCTCTCCCTTTATATCCACAGCAACTATCGTCACCATTTTAATTTTCAGTTTGCCACTTTTACCACCACCAGTCCACCACTCCTTACATGTTACAACGTATTGAAGCAACAAACATGTAATAGTGTGGAGATTGATACATAAAAATAGATTATATAATATTATTGAATTTTGTATATAATGCCTTATCGGCTAATCCTATATGACACAATAATCAAAGCCGTCATATTTATAATTCACCCATCAATATAACAGAACCTATAAATTCTTACCTCTTCCATATGCAAGAAAATCTTGTTCCTACGACTTCTAATGTTATCCTGAATTTCTTGTAGTTCCATTTTGGCAAAATCTTGTACTGTTTCAGGCCCTTCTATAATGCAGAATCTGTAATTGAAAAAAATAAGTGCATAAATTTCCTTTTTACTGCGGTAGTAGAGAGAAATAACAGCGCTCAACATGGTCAACTAACCAGGTAACAACAGGAACCTAAATTTTCAAAAGTTTGGCAAAGTTGCAAGCAACAACAAGAATTAACAGAGAGCAGCACAAAACAAAACGAAAAAAAAAAAAAAAAAAAAAAAATCAAAGAGAAATACTTGATTGCACCATTTTTATCTGTAACATCAGAGTCTATAGCAACTGCAATCAATTAAACAAAGTGCATGCAGATTTGCAGCCAACTCTAATAAAACAAAAACAACCCCAAACAAACAAACAGAGAGCCAATTGAGGACACCCTTCAATTTTCTTCTAGCTTTCTCTCATAGTTATATCAAATCAAGCCTGCAACAGAAAGGGATAACAAGTTTACCCAGCAGCGTTTTTTTCAGCCACATCAGAGTCAACGGAGGCGGCAAAAGAAGAGTCCGATTCTAACGCCATCACGGGCCATCTCGAGCTGAACCTACCACTTCCATGGAGAAATCTCTTGCGAGTGTATGGAGAATCATACCGATGAAACGAAACTACAGAATAGAAGAGGCCAGGATTCCGACCCAAACAGAGTATCATCACGAACAAACCTCAGATGAAAGAGGCAAAGGGAAGAGGAAGTGGACCCAATAGCACTTTGATGGAAGAAACTAATATATATCCACGGATTTTGGATTGTCATGAAGGTCCTACTTCTTCTTCTGGCTCTGTTGTGTTGTGATGCACATGGTTTGCGACGTGGAAGGTGTGCATTGGTGGGAGTTTGATTTAATAAGAGAGAAACGGCATTTTGCGTGGTGATAGTACCGTCAGATTCCATGGAGAAATAGCAATCACTTTTGGACTGTTTTGTTTTCACCTTCTTAATGGATAATTCACGCAAACTACACTTCGACGAGAGCGACATTTTACAAAACCTGAATTTCATGAGTGATATAAAAAAGATAAAATAAGAATTAAAGTATTTTTAAGAATATTTTGATGTCTTTATATATCTTTTTTCACTTCTTCTGTTAAGTTGTTATTATTAATTTAGTTGGCATATTTTTTTTAAATATTTTGTATTTTATTTATAATTAATGTGTTCGTTTCAAAAATGTCTTTGGTAAATAAAAAATACTTGACCTTATGGTTCATTTCTTATTAAGAGAATGAACTATATTTTAGAAAAATAACAATGTTTTAAAGACTTAACTCATTGTTCAGGGCAACGATCAGTAGGATCGAAATGTTTATGGGTAAGAAAAGAACCGGAAGTGAAGGATGAAGAAAAGGCTGTTTGTATAAGTGAAGTAGACATTGAAGGTGAGGGTTTCTGGGGTTTATCCCTTAGAGAGGCGAAACTTCAGTTATTGCACCAAAAGAGTGTTTTTTCTGTTATGGCCCACTCGTCCACCAATATTGAACCCCTCAGCTGAGGGAGGGGAAGAAAGGTGAGATACAGAGCATAAGTTAGAGATTAATAGGGAGGAATCAGAGGAAGCAAGAAATAAACTTACTGGGTAGAGAAGACAGAGATGAGAATGGTCAGCAACCTGCAAAAAAATCTCTCAATCGAGAGAGAGAACCGGGAGGCACTGATACCTGAGAAAGATTAATACTTTACTGATTTGAGACATTTACTAACTATAAGTTTCTTCTTATAAATAAATCTAGAGATAGTAGTGTTTATCAATTTCCCCAATTTAAAAATATTATGATATAAATATGATATTAATGCCACAGTTTTTGTGTGTTATCCTTGTTCTTTAAAAAAAAATTAATGATGAAGGGTTTCTCTTCTCAAAACTTAGAGCGGAAATGATTTTCATCTCTTCTGACAAATGTTTTTCTTAGGATTTAAATTTATGTTTCCTCCTTATAGGAATGATATCGCTTACTATCTCAACCAACAACAACTTATTTCCTAAATTTCGAATTTATGTTCTCCTCCTTATATGGATGAAATCGCTTACCATCTCAACCAACAATAAAAAGTGATCAAACATAAAATTACTGACCTTGTAAAAATCAGGGAGATTATGAAGCTTAAAAACGCCAGACAACTTCAATTTGCTTTGTTATCTGAAATGCATTGAAAAGCAAGAAAATTCCACGCATATGTTTTGCCTAAGAACTGGATTTCTAGAAATGAACTTGTCAGATTCATTTTTCTGAGCCTATCATCATCTCAATCACTAGTTCTTCCCCATTATGAGCTGGTATCAATCCAAAAGGAAAGATATGTCCTTGAAATACTTGCCAAAAGAATTCATATATCTAAGGCTTTTCAGTATCAAATTAATTTTTCAAATTTAGGGGCAATAGCGTCTTTGTCATCTCCTCTATTTAAGAATACAATTTGTAATGATCATGCTCTCTGTCGTCTTTCATTACAATTTTATCATAAATGAACCATATTTATACCTTAATATGACCGTACCTATTTCCTCTTCATTCTTCATTTCAATCTATTGATCAAAATTTGAGCGTTCAATATTTAATGTTGTCCAAATTAATTTTTAAAATATTTATTTATTGTAGTTTTAAACTGTCCAGGCAAAAAATTAGTATTTTAAATGATTTATTTTTTGATTTTATAAAATATTAAAATTTCCCTCCTTCTAACCATGGTAGATTATAACTCATAAAAGAGAACCAAAAATAATTTTCTTCCTCTTAAAAGTTATAACTATAAAGATTAAACTTTTTTGTTTTCATAAATATTAAGAGACCAGCAAGAAGTAAACTAGTCTTAGTGAACTAGTTACCATTGTGTCCCACCCGTTAACCTGGCCCAGTGTTCTTCTTTTTGCAAATTTAGGAGCAATAGTGTCTTTGTCATCTCCTCTATTTAAGAATACAATTTGTAATGATCATGCTCTCTGTCGTCTCTCATTACAATTTTATCATAAATGAACCATATTTATACCCTAATACGACCTGTACCTATTTCCTCTTCATTCTTCATTTCAATCTATTGATCAAAATTTGAGCGTTCAATATTTAATGTTGTCCAAATTAATTTTTAAAATATTTGGACCATTTTCATTTTGCCATACGACAATGTCCATGTCCTATTTCTCAGATTACAAGACAGAATGATCAAATAGTCTTTCATTTGGCTTTGATCTTTAAGTGCGGTTCCCATAATTATTTTGGTCAGAATAATATCATTCCCGGTTCAGTTTTTAAACACAATTTTCCTATGCTTATAACACAAACCCAGAAGCTTTTTTTATTTACTCTACATAAACATGCTATATAGAAAAGAGAATAGCCGAGCTGCAAATGACAAGCATCATGCTACCAGCATAATGACATAATAGTTGAACTTGAACAAATCAGGCATAACAGACAAAAACTAATATAACAAGAAAAACGACTAAATAATAAAGGCTTCAAAGCATACCTCTCTCAACCCTCCTTGAACCACTTCTAATGATAAAAAGGTGCGTGGTTGGTCATCATTTACAAAAACTTCCCACTTACTAAAGTCAATCAAATAGCTGCTTCACAACAAGAAGAGTTAGAAGCAAAGATGATCATAGGAAAACAGAAAAACACATGGTGTTCTGACTGACAATTGACCAATTTAAGCACAAAGTGACTGCTGTTGACATTGAAGTTCCTGTCGAAGCATCGATGCCATGGAGTCAATCTGATGCACTCGTATTGGGACGGTTCTTCCCAAGCAAATGTGAAACTCACTTCCTAAATCATCCTGCTCAAGCATCATACTACCAGCATAATGACATAATAGTTAAACTTGAACAAATCAGGCATAACAGACAAAAACTAATATAGCAGGAAAAACGACAAGTGTCTCATAAGAAAGAGGAAATGAAGTGTCTCATAACTTTTTAATGTTCCTTTGAAAGTGGCAATATGAATTCATGTTCCGGAAGAAGGAGATGAAGTGTCTCATCACTTTTTACCAGTAGATTAGAAATAGAGTGCTCTGAAAGTTCAAAGGAGCATTAAATATCAAAGGAGCATTAAATATCCGGAAGAAATTTTATGAAGCAATTTCGCCCTAAAAATATAAACGAAGACTGAATTCACTAAGCCAAATTAACATTGACAATGAACGTTTTAAATGGTAATGAGTAAAATTGCTATGTTTTGGTTATTTTCAGTGTAAAATTATTCCTCAAAAAACTTTCAAACACAAAATGCTCTTAAATGGTTACTTTCAAAGTAAAATTGCAACTTCTTAAGTCTTAACCTTTAAGGAAATATGCCAGGCATGGTTGCCTGGGGGAGGTGGTAGGAAAAAATGAGATGCTTCTCCTTCTTAACTATTTCGCTTTTTCAAAACAAACGTCAAATAGCCTCAAATCTTTTTATTTTCTTTTTTTGGATTGAACAACTTTAGTATAAATCTCAATTCATTTACAGAGTAAATAATCTCTAACGTAATATTTGGGTAAATATATTTTAATGTGTTTTTCTGTTCATAGTGTATTGGTAAAAATGTACACCATGCTTTCACAAAATTTGTGGGAGAAGCTTTAACACTTACATGTTGGCATCATCTCATGTTGGTTGAAAACGATCATCTTGTCCTTTTCGGGAATTTACTTTTAATTATAATACAAGCTCTCGGCCACCTCCTTGCCGATTCTAACAAACAAGAAAAAAGGAACTGTGATCTCTTAGGTACCACACTATGTGTTCTCATATACTGCTACCTTCTTTGATATAGCTGGCCCTCAACCAGACTCTCAAAGCAATTATCTCCCAGATTCACGGGATTCTTATGATTTTACACAATTATCCTTGTCTCAACTGGGATCCTCAGCCCAGTCTGAAACTTTTCAATTTAGTTCCTCTACATATCCATCTTACTGTACTCAACCACCAGCCCTGGACCAAGATGATCTTCCAGAACCATATGAAGATTATCTTGTTGATCCACGTCAATCCCTTCGAGATATGATTGATGACAGTGATAATAACAACCTCTTTTCTAATCATGAACCTATTTGTCAGGGATGGTAACTCATCACCAGCAAAGTTTCGGCAATTTGTCGTTTTGCTATTATTTTAGCATGTTTTGCATTATTGTACTAAAATCAGGCTGAATGGTGAGGATAACACTATAGTTGCTGAGAATGGTAAGGAGTGCACCAATAAAAGCATTTAAATAACTCTTAAAGGTAGAGTCTATAAGAGCAACTCTAGCCATAACAGGAAGGCCTTTTCTACCATAAAGGGTAAGGATTAGATGAACTAGATATAAAAATATCTAACTTTTAGAAATTAAGGAAATTTTTCATTTAATCATTTGTATAGGAAATTTCTACCTTAATTAATAGGAAAATTTATGAGTTTAAAAAACAAAATTAATTGAAATATTATATTTAAAACCTAAATAAATCCTACGGGCTATAGTACATCCCTTATAGGGACAAAACATACATGAGACATATCTGAAAATATTATGATGTATATATATTGAACAAAATCCACTCATTTCCCTTTACTGATGGTTTTTAAAAAAATTGAAAGTTGAAGGGATGCATTGCAAGCGGTATAGGGATAAAAGGAAAACTGGGGCTTTTTTAATGTTAAAGTGACAATTTAATCTTAGGTAAGAAATATTTAATTACTATAAAACTGTTAGATTGCATATGATGCCACGTCAGATGACATTTATCTTATATCAATTTAATGTGGCAAGGGGTCAAAAAAAAAAAAAAAAAAAAAAAAAAAAAAAAGCTAGCGGAGTTAAATTTAACCTTCGAATTGTTATGGAGGTTATTTGCTAGTGATCCAAAATTCAAAGAGATTCGTATAATTTAGCCTTGTCTTAATAGTTGATGGGTAAGCATGAAGATCCCTTACTAGATGAAAGTGGTGTATAGAGTTTATCAATGGATTTGTATAAGACTAAAGTGACAAACTGGAAATTTGAAATTTACTTCACATCAAATCATCAATCTAATATTTTTATTTTTATTTTTTTTGACAAAAAAGACGATTTTACAGAACGTCAACTACCAAACTTCTCACCACTAAATCCTACAAATGATTTCAGATAACATTCTACGCAGCCAAAAATATAACGGTAAGACCCTTACTCCTAAGCATATCAATGTCCATCAGAAATTTTACAAATCGTGTATGTTTTATGGCCAATCTTGCACTCAATACCTTTGAATTTACAGGTAAAGGCACATTTCCTTACAGAATTCTCAACAGCACTTGTCTTGATTACTTCAACCACTTTCTTCAGGGAATGACCAATGTCACCCAATGCCCACGCTAAGGATATATGAGGTCGAGGATCCTGAAAAAAGGAAAGAACATGTCAGGTCCTAAATAGAACAGTGAAACAGAGACATAACACCAGAAGTGATAAAACATAAAACCACACTGACCTTGTAAAACTCAGGGAGATTATGAAGCTTATAAACGCCATTGACAGCTTCAATTTGCTTCGTTATCTGAAATGCATTGAAAAGCATAAAAATCTCACGCATGTGTGTGCCCAAAAAGTGAATTTCCAGATTAGAACATAACAAATTCATTTTTCTGAGCCTATTATCATCTCAGTCACCAGTTTTCCCCATTCTGGGCCAGTATCAATCCAAAAGGAAAGATATCCTTGAAATACTTGCCAAAAGAATTCATATATCTAAGGCTTTTCAATATCAAACTAATTTTTAACTTTCACTTTTTTGCATGACATCACAAAATACATTATTTATGTGCAAATGACTACTTAGCGTCGAGTTCATAGACATGATATCAAAGCAACAAGCAGCTAGAAGATCAAGCTAAATGCAGGAAAGCATTTTGAACTCGACTTTCCCATGCCTATGACATATGATACACCTGTGGTTCCCAAAATTATTTTGGTCAGAATAAAATCATTCCAGATTTAGTTTTTAAACTCAACTTTCCCATGCTTATAACACAAAATCACAAAAAAAAAAAAAATCTTATTTACTATACATAAATCCCAGAAACAGCCTCTTCAATAGTGGGGATAAGGCTACATACATCAATCCCTCTCTAAACCCCACCTAGCGGGAGTCTTGTGCACGGGATACTCTACATAAACATGATAAATAGATAATAGAAAACCAACTGACATACAAATGCAGGAAAAACAACTAATATTGTTTAAAAAAATAAAAGCTTCAAAGCATACCTCTCTCAGCCCTCCTTGAACCACTTCTAATGACAAAAAGGTGCGTGTGCGGTCATCATTTACAAAAACCTCCCACTTACTAAAGTCAATCCAATAGCTGCTTCACAACAAGAAGAGTTAGAGGCAAGGATGAACACAGGCAAACAGCACAACACATGGTGTTCTGACTGACAATTGACCAATGTAAGCACAAACTGACCGCTGTTGAGTTTGAAGTTTCTGTCGAAGCATTGATACCATGGAGTCAATCTGATGCACTCGTATTGGGACAGTTCTTCCCAAGCTAATGTGAAATTTCCTTCCTAAAACAGCCTGTTCAAGCTTCTCTTCATTTTTGCAGAGAATATTAAGTGGTAAATCAACATCGACAGCATGAAGACTTGGCTCATGAGATGAGACTTTCTTCAAGAAGGCAGCCAGTTCTTTCTTTGATGGAGATGGTATATAGACTGTAAGAAAGCACCAATGAGTTATGGCACGTTATAGGGAGAAGAAATCATATATCTAGAGGCGAGAAAGGACAGAAAAAGTTCAGTGCCCACAAGTATCCCACAGGTAGTTGAACATTTGAACTTTGAACGTAGGCTTGTTCCAATAGACAGGTATCTATTAGAAAATATCTTCACACATCCTACATTAAACTTCATTTTGGGTACTTTCAGAAAAAATCCATCAGTAAGTTGTGCTTATTACTAATTCCTATATCTATTGCCAAACAATTTTCTTTCCTTTATGTGCAAATGTTTGGTTAACTTTATATTACTCCTTCATGAGCATTTTCAGGATTTGCTGAAATATTATTCTGAACAAATGCATATATGAAAATCCTTAGCAAGCTCCATTTATTTGCGAGGAAAATACATGCAGGCCATAAAGAAAGTCTGAAATTTGTGGTTCCCGTCAAATGTTTTTATGTTGCCATACCCCATTACAAAGTATGAAAAATAAACAACTAAAGAGCGAACATGGAAGACTTACTTGGTATGTAAACATGTAACGCATAGTTACCATCAACATGAGGGAAGCTCCTAAATCTACTTGTCTGACCAGTCTGTAGAAAATCTTGAGAACCTTCACCATTAAAACAAAAAATTCTTGTCATTAGAAGGCAAATAAAATCAAAACAAGGAAATTAATATAAATCCTTTTGTTTGATTGTAATAGAACTTCAAAAATATGAAATGAGTCATTGAATTCAAAATATTCTAATTTTGACCATTAATTTAGATTCTTAAGTTGGTGCAAGTTTTTTTAATTTTTATTATTTACTTTTTATATTTCCCCGTGAATCATCAGCTCCAAGAAAATCAGAATTATCTTTTGTTCTGTTTCCTAAACAATGAATAATATAAGCTAAACAACAGGAGTACCAAGAGATTTTGGAGGATTGAGGAGTGAGACAGGAGGAGGAGGCAATGGAGTGAAGCCTTCAGAGTGCTCTAAAGTTGGGTTGGAAGAGGCAGATTCAGAGTCTGAGTCAGAAGATATATCTGCATAACATGCTTTCAAGGCCTCCATCTTTAAGTCTATACTTCAATACATACCAAGATCAGGAGTATAAACCTGAATCTTATGTCAAAGAATTTATCAAGAACTATTAAATACTGCAACTTTCAAATTAAAGCATCAGTATTCTTTCTTGTTTCATTTGTTCAATATGTATCTAACCATTGAAATGCATCTGACTGCTGTATGATAAATGAAAATACGGTTTTCCCATAGCCTTTTCATTCATTCATAATTCATAAATAAATAAATAAAATAATGAAGATATGACCTAAGATGATTAAATCAAATGAAGCAACTGAAGATTGAACTGCAGGCAAGAGATCGACTTCTTGCTATGGATCATAAACAAACAATCTTTATTATTTGACAAAACATGAAATTTTGTATAACATAACATATAGTTTTAAAAAAACACATGTAAAGACATAAACAGAAATTATTTACTTCAAGCTGCACTCCGTACAAATACTTTTCTTTTGAAGAACTATATTATGATCTTGGGAGTTCTACAGCAAAAAAAGCCAGAAGTAGCTAGAAAGATGAATTTGAGAACACTAAGTAGATGAATAAGAATAATTTGAATTTCACACCTACCTTCATGAAAATGAAGGCATACAAATTGGAGATTAAAGTGGCCAACAAATTATTCATTCAACATTATCAAGAAGCCACAAAATATATGGAGCCAACATGAAAAGGAAAGCCCAATTCCAAGTCTATGCATATAGTTAAGTAAAATCATCAGATACGTAACATCTCGATCATTTGGAAGAATGCATACCCAAATTTCAACAAACTTAATTATGAGCAAAATTAATTCATAAACACATACTCTCACGTTTATCTGTGGAGTTTTTTCATGCTTGAATATGTATACAAGGACAACTTCAGATTTCCAGCTCATAATATATCAAAATTAAAGTGAAAATAGAACAGGGCAAAGAGAAAGAAGCTTTAATCACACAATCTCGCATTTCAACAATGGAAAGCAATCCAAAGATTCACAGCTATGACTTGCTTCCCTGTTTTTCTTAACCTCTGTACATGAACTGAACAATTCTTGGAAAGATTGACACAGTGGATTCGAACATGAAAGACAGCATCCAATTACATCTAATTCACATCAAGTCAACAAACGTGGAGTTCTTTATCTCTTGCTTACACTATTTGGAAGTGGAAGTAATTTGAAAAACATCCTACAATCCATCTAGCCCACAAAAGCCCTAAGATAGCTATATACACACTGGTTTGTAGTATCAAGCCAGCGGCGGAATTATCAATCAACGTTAACCAGGTCAGAATAAGTGCTTAGCAGGTAGAAGGGTTAGTATCGGATCCAGTGTGTTGGAGAAATGAATAAATACACGACTCATGAGTGACATCCAATAATCAGATTAACATCACGAATCCATACCACATAACAAAAGCAAGCTGCACTGAAATTCCAACTTCATAACAATAACTTGAACAAGCAGAGAGATTCATTCGACCACGTAAAGAGCATCAGTAAGGATCATGAAGCTGAACTCCTTTTTTTCACCCATTTCATTACGACAGCACAGATCAATTATCGAAGCAACAAATGAAGAAAGGAAGCAAAATATGAAACAGAACATAACCCTGGACCCTTCCAATTCACCCTACCAGCGCATTACCAAAACAAAATAACAAAGTGGAAATTGCAAGAGCTAGAAGCAGGTAATCAGAGAGTGGAAAATGTACTTATTCATTACCTCTCAGTTTCTATCCTCTTCCTCCCTATTCGACTGCTAGATATCTCCGTTTCTCCTCCTCCTCCTCTGTCACTCAACTCTGATCTTGGGTGGGCGTATCACTTTCTCGTCGTTTTCTCGTTCTCTTCACTTTCTTCGCTCAGTTTTCTGTGTCCGACTCGTAGAAGATTCGCATTCGGAACCAGCTGCTCCCTTATTTTTGCGCCAAAACGACGCCGTTCTAAAGAAAAGGAGGAGAGAAGCCGGTTCCAGAAGATTCCGAGTTCAATTCTCCCAACCGGTATTTATTTATTTTGGTGGTCATGATATGTCATTTTTTCTTAAAATTATTTTTAAAAATGTTAATATTTATTTACTAACAAATTATGCTCCCAATCCCATTGACCGATTTTTCTGGGTTCGTCATTACAACCCATTAAAAATATTTTGGTGTTTATTTAGTTTGGTTCATTTTACATGATTATGTGCTATATGAGATAAATAATTAAATATATGAGTAAAATTTCGTGTAACTCCTTATTCACTTCATCAACAATTATATTTTTCATCAATAAAATAATATAAATAATTAAAGAAGTATGTTTTATAAAAATCACAACGCATTTCCTACCATAATTAAGTCAGCTAATTTCTTTAATCTCCACACATTATTTATCTAACTCACATATTCACCTGATAACTATTAATTTTAACGTTTTTTAACAAAAAGATTTCAAGTATGATTATCCATGGTGGCGCTCGCGCGTGTGGAGCTGAACCTGAACCCTGAATTCGAATTACCGGAACGAAGCAAAAACCTCTTTAAAACCCTAGAATTCTTGAAGTTTCAGACTATTGCTACCACCTTAGTAGAAGTTGAGGTGAAGCAAACTCTGCGGAGAAATATGGTTCTGGGGCTAAGAAACTTCACTGAGAGGACCGGCGATGGCATTGGCCAACCGGTGCTTGATACCGACAATGGCGAGGAGCTCATGCGCGTCCAACCAGGGGTTGATATCGTTCTCGCTAATCGTCCTCGCGAGTCCCATGGCACTCTCTATGTTTCTAACAAGTATGCTGTTTCGTCTGTGCATTTACATTTGTCTGTCTGTGTGACTTGCGATTGTTTTGTCAATTTTAGGTGAATGGTTATCCAAGTTTGGATGAATTGATGTAAACAAAGATTCGTTTGGATTAATGCTTGAAGAATATTAACAGCATGTTCGACGTAATTTGGTATTGTGGGCATATAAAACTATGAAAATGAAGTTGTGTCCATTAGAATTTGGCAGGATTGCTGGACTGACGACCGACTAGGAAGAAGCCACAGGATAGCGTTGACACTTGAGCTTTGAACTATTAGTTTACAGTGGGCAGCTATGTGATTTGAGACCTGAGAGGGGATACAATGTTCTGCTTCTTATGGTCTTTAAACAGAAGTTGAGATAAATAGTAAATCTAAAAGAACAATAGAACGGGATGCCACAGACACTGCATGATTAATCTTCGTTCTTGTGGTCTATCTTCATTCGTCTATGCAAGTTGGCTCATTATTTTTCATGAGAATTGTGGTTAAAATCAGATTGAAATATATTTACCCAAGCATAAGTATATATGCTTGTGCGGCATGTGTATTATACCGTTACAGCGTTTTGTCAATTCATTTCATCATTGTTTCAATGGTTGTTGATTTTATTGATTGTACCAATTCAATACTGCTGATTAGCAACTTTAATAAGGTCAGGTATAGAAGTTTGGGGGATGCATGTTTAATTGTTGATTGTGACACTGCAGTTGTGCTAGTAAGCTGACTTCGGTTTTACAGGCAAGTGATATGGTTGAGTGATGTAGACAAGGCTAAAGGCTATGCAGTTGATTTTTTGTCTGTGTCACTTCATGCAGTATCAACAGATCCAGAGGCCTATGCAGTTCCTTGTATATACACGCAGGTATTTATATGCTATAATTATTGAGATCTGTGTACTTGTATATGTAATGATTTTACAACAGGTATGTTTGCGTTATATGGTTTGTATTGGGGTATAGTGTGATCAGGGTTGTAAGGAGTATGAAGTAACTGTCCTATTTTAGTTTTAAACTTGGAATTGTACAATCAAACTTCCCTGGTTTGAATCTTATTATATGGTTTTTGAAAACAAATGAAAATTCACCATGTTCAAGAAATGTTATGAGAACTACGGTTGGAAGAAACTGAGAGTTAAAGTTTAGTTCGTTGAAATCCAATTTGTGAAGAACTTCTGTACTGGATTTGAATTAGGATACCATGAGTACAAACTAGATTTTTTGTCATATGAAATTTCTTTATATTTTCTCTTTGTTTTGATGTCTCCATTCCCCCCCTCCTTCTCAAGTGCCCTTTAAGCTTTTTACTCCTTATCAGTTTACCCTCACTAATTATTAAGTTCTTGTCCTTTGATACGATCACTCCTGATTCTGACTGGGGTTCTTCCCTGAAGATTGAGACTGATCCAGATGGGTATGAGTCTGACAACTCAGATCCAGAATGCAGTGACACCTTAGATCTGTCCAGGATCAGAGAGATGAGGCTTATTCCATCAGATCCAAGTCAATGTATGTTTAATCCTTTACAATTGTTGCTCCAATTCATAGGAATGAATGATTTTCATGTTGCCATTTTACATTCTGGTAGCATTGTGGTTGGTTCGATTTGGTCAAGAGTTGATAGTGTATCATTTTGTAATTTGGCAGTGGATTCTCTTTTTGAAGTATTCTGCGAGTGTGCTGAGCTTAATCCAGAACCAAATGACGGTGAGTAAAATTCTTCCTTAGGAGTTAGATTGTGTTTTTGTTTTACTACTCATTATCTCCCTTTAGTTGTTGAAGATAGAGGGTAATTACATTTATACACAAGAGAGAATCAAATGTGTTAATGAGATATAGATTTGAAATTTGAAAATAATATCCTAACAATTATCTCCTATAATTCTTAGATTTAATTTATCCCTATAATCATGAGATTCCTAATAATATATGGGATTCTACAGTTGTAACTTGCACTTGCTCACTATTTTTTTTTTTTTTTTCTTTTAGAGGAAGGAGAAGAGCATGAATGGATTTTCAGCGCGGATCAAATGGTAGATGAAGGTGTGTAGAAGTCATTTATCTTGGTGCCTTTTAACATTCATATGCGTGTATTAGTTCTTAACAATCCATTTTCCAGAGGAGGAAGATTATATCTCTCAAAATCCAGCCCACGCAATTGGTCAGTCAAATGGTGATCATGACCTGGCTCATACAGTACTACAGGTAAGCTCATAGAATTCCTTTATCTACCTCTATGTTTGCAGACTGACATTCTGATATAAAGCATCCATTCCTTTTGGAAGACCCAGTTGATCCACCAGTGAACAAATTTAAAACCTGACCTATCTCTATTCTATAGTACTATTTCCCTATTTGCTCTTCCTTTCATTTTTGGCTTCTTAAAAAAATTATATATGTTGTATTTCAAGATTCATTGATCCTCTTAAATTTCTTTGAAATTTTGCCATAGAATAGTAGTTGTCGACTCCTAAATAAAATAATGGTCTTTGCAAACTGAAATCCCCCCAAACAAAAATCCTCCCAGTTGTGCTTAACAGGGAGGGTCAAGCTATATGGACTTTTGTAATTTATAGTAATATAATTATTATCATACTAAAATAATTATTGTATAGGTAAATTGGCTAACTCACCCAACTTATTGGTTGGCCTACTCAACCAATGGTTGAATGAGTTGGGTTGATGTGATTATATTCAAAACTAATGTGGGTTAAAGAGTCCGATCGTTTGAGGTAAACCCACTTTAACTTCTGATTCTTCTAGTTAGCAAAAATGAGTTCTTTGTTATGGGGAGAAATTTTGTCAGCTTTAAATCCCCTTTGTTTCTATTATTTGGGCCAATGGCCAGTTTAGTAGCCTACCTTTGTCACAATATCGTCCATTTATCCTGGAATTTTTGTATTTAGATTGATTTATTCTTGTCTTTGAATGCATAACTGGAATCTAGATTTTTTAAGATTGGCCCTTGTTCTACATATATGATTCTCTCTCTGTTGATGTTGTACCCTGTCCTTTAGCAGCTTGAATGCATGCGCCTTTATTTCATATATCCTCCCTTCTATAAAGATTATGGCATTAATTTTTTTCAACACAATTTATTGTAGCTTCGTATTGATGATGAAGTCTTTGAGGACGCAGAGGAGATGGAGCATGATAGAAACAACACCCATAATTGACTCTGTGATTTCCTCAAAATAGCATCTTCTGGTCGTCTTAAGGCCATATACTTGTCCTAAATCGTGTAAACTTTGGTCTTTTGTGTAATAAAAAACTTAATGGTTAGAATAACTATTCTTGTGATGCAATCTCTGAAGTTTTGTGCTCTTACTAGAGTCATAGCTGATGATTGCTTTAGGTGGTGTGTCCTCAAGGCCTTGCCTTTACCGTCGTCTTAGTTCATTGATGGTTCTGAGTGATGTTTACTTGGGCTCTTGAGCCATCATGAGGTTGTAGCATCCTGTGAATTGTGGTAAGTAATCTTCTTTGTAATGCGCCGGTGAAGCTTTGCGTTATGGGTTGAGATCCTTATTTTTCATTATCAAGTTAAAATATGTAGGATAGAAGCACAAGCTTTTCTGAGGTAAAAATTACTAGGAAAAAAAAAATATATGTAGGATAAATTTATTCTGAGATGAAATGGTTCCATTGATGGGAAATGCTACAATTTCTTTATATTAGAATTACTATAATTTAGATCCAAAGCTGTTCATATTGAGTTTCTATTCTTGAAAGTTGAAACAATATAACATAACTGAAATGACATGTTATATTTTCTTATTCATTATTGGTGAGGTTATTCTGGCGCTACTATAGGATTATGCAAGTTTATTATACAGTAATATAGTTTTCCTATTTTGGGTAAGATTAAATAATCTTTTCTACAGTATTATGCTTGGTGTGGTATGAGACTGACTATTTAAGGGAGTTGAATTGAGTGTTTTCTAAAAGTTGTTTTTAAAAAAAAAAAAAAAAAAAATCCGACCAAAATAATGAAGCAGTGAATAGGGTGAAAATAGAGCCATGAATGAAATTAACTTTTGAAATAAGATTAAGAATTTAAGAGTAAAAAAAGA
The DNA here is from genome assembly GCA_019022615.1 of Acacia melanoxylon. NCBI lineage: Eukaryota > Viridiplantae > Streptophyta > Magnoliopsida > Fabales > Fabaceae > Acacia > Acacia melanoxylon. The sequence goes on from JAFJYJ010000082.1 coordinate 1,445,150, forward strand.
CTTTATGAGAGATGGACACGAAGGCCATATTGGTTCAGCCTGATCATGTTAGTCTAGTTTTCAAATAAATTATGAGATTTTCACTTATTCTCAAGAGTTTTCAAAACTGGGCAATATCACACCATGCTATGATTTGTCTTCTCAACATTAACACTTGAGGTTAACAAGTGTGGAATAAAGGAGAGCAATCTCTTGAAAATCAACATCGTTATTGCATTAAATAGCATGGTCATCGCCCTAAACAATCTTTTTTGATGTCATTAAATTGAACACAATTCTTCTTGTTTCTTAAAATTTTGTTAAAACAAAACCATAAAAAAAATTATTCTGGTCCATTTTCATCATGTGACTTTCTTCATACAAAAGTAAATTCCATTCATTTAAGGTTTCTGAATCAAAGTTGATTATTCATTATTTTGTAAGGAACTAATTATCCACCATCTTAACTTTTGTAAGAAAAAATAACTCCTTGTTATTGGTGTTAGCTTCTACTCATCCATCCTTTTTAGTTCCTTTATAAGGAACTAGCCTCCTATCTTGATTTTTGTAAGGAGTAATGCTCAAGGATTGTAATTTCTTTTCATCAAGATCCCTCATTTCATTACTTGGTACCATTTTTACATTTGATTTTGTCATTTTTCTTCTTGTTTTCTCTTTCCTTTCATTGTTTGCTTCATTCTCTTACCTTCCTCTTTAGGATCCTTTTTTTCTTCAACTCTTTTATGGGATAAAGAGTTCACTTATATAATATACTTTAACAAGATCTGATTTCTACAAGTGTTTTATGAGATAAAGAGTTCACCTATATAATGTAGGTGAAAAAATCTAATTTCTACTAGTGTTCTATGAGATAAAGAGTTCACCTAATATAATATGCTTGAAAAAGATCTGATTTCTACAAGTGTTTTTTGGAATAAAGAGTTCACTTATATAATATACTTTAAAAAGATCTGATTTGTACACGTGTATTATGAGATAAAGAGATCACCTAAAAAAATCTGATTTCTACCAGTGTTCTATGAGATAAAGAGTTCACCTATATAATATGCTTGAAAAAGATCTGATTTCTACAAGTATTTTATGGAATAAAGAGTTCACTTATATAATATACTTGAAAAAGATCTGATTTCTACACGTGTTTTAATCAAACATGATTTATTCAAGTTGCTATTATTATGGGAAAAAAATTATAACATTAATCCGTCTTCCTATTTAAAACTAAAATTAGATTATTATTTTTCTTAAAAAGAAAATGTAACATCCCATTTTCAAAAGCAGTAAATTTTTTTTTTCCATCAGAGTAGAGCATTGGAGCAATTGAGAATCGATACATATATTTATAAATGCCGTAAGTCCGTCGATTTACGAAACGGACATTGACCATGAGTTTTCAAAATGAATAACACCCAAAGAAAGTCTTGTAGGGTCTCATGCGGCGTCGCCTTTTCCTCTCTCCTCGGTTCTCGGTTCTCGACGCTATGATAAGAGCGAGATCCAATTGCAATTTGGATCTCGTGTAACGGTTAACCTCATGCTTAAATACGACTACATATACACGACAATGACAATCAATACAAATGTCCATCAACGGATGTATGATTAAAAACACATAACCACGTATGTAACATAACCTCGTATGATACAACATTAATAACCTCGTATGTGACATAACCTCGTATGTAACATACCGTGTATATAGCATAACCTCGTACACTAATACACAACAATCATATACAATCATATAATAAACATTAGAGCTAGTGTTACAGTACGCGAACGTACCTTTTTGGCGGTACAACAGAACTTTTACGGAAAAACGTGAAATTCGACAGCGGGAAAAACTGCGGTATGACGGCGGCACAACAGCGGCTCGATTAGCTCAGATATCCTATAAGGACAACGTTTATCAACATTTGGCATCATAACAGGCCATTTCGGCGAAAATTACTATTTTGCCCCTAGTACCCCTATTTGGCGGAATTTCGCTGAACTTCGATTACTTTTGACCTTATTCCATTTCAAAATTATCCCCACTATGTTTTTACCTCGTCAGGCATCTTTCAATGCAATGAGGCTTAAAAACAAGTATAGGAATAAATTCGAAACTTCCTAGATCAAAACAACAGTTCTACTATAACTACGAAAACTAAAAGCTAAGGACAGAAGAACTTACTCGGAGCTAGGTAGAATTTTTGCAGAGCTTCTCTCTCTAGAATTTCGGCCAAGGAAGAGAGAAGAATGGTGTGAGAAATGAAGAAGAGGAGGGTCTTATTTATAGAAAAAATTCGGGACGTAAAGGGAATTTTTCGCTTTGTTTTTGAACCGTTAGATCTAGGGTTTTGGGAGGAGCAATCTTGGCCCTCCATCCATAGGTGCCGACCTCTTTGGCCCAAAAAGTCAAAGAATGAGTTGTCATCTTGCTTTATGGCCTCCGGTCCGATAAAGCTACCCGTCGGTGTCGTTTCGCGCGATTTCGAAACTCAAAAATGCGAGCGTGTAACTTTGAAGGTCTTTTCATCCTCTTTCATATTATCAATTTGGATCCTCTTTTTGATCATATCCAGGTATTCTCCGGTGCGTCGGAAGATATTCGGACAAACGCGTCCGGTTCTGGAAATCGCTTCCGATAGAACCAACTTACGGACAACAATTCACCAATCGTAAAACGTCCGGTTGTTGCCTAACTTAATCTCGTGTTTAAAAAGACACAATTGTTTCTATAGGTTCTCACTTTGCCTATCGACTCTACTCTATCCGATCAACTTTTCGTCTTATTTGAAATTAGGGTTTTCGGTTGCGGAAACAACGCACAGTAAATTCTTTCTTCGTGTAAAAATTCACTTGTTCTTAATTTGATCAGTCCGGAAAGACTTTTACTTCTGGTTTACCTGTAGAATTTATTTCTAACTTGTCCCCGTGGCCTCTATAAGCCGACTCACCGCATAATATTATTATTTTATTCTAATTACCATTTTAATTATTTAAACAATTCTTTTTAATTAAAAATACTTAGAATTTCGCCCCCTCTTTTAAAAATTCAGTTTTAATTATTTTTCCATAATTTTTTCCATTTTTTAAAAAATATAATATTTTTTACCAAAAATTCCCGTTTTACCCCCGCCCCGTTAAGGCTTAATCGCACCTAATTTCTTCGTTTAGTGATCTTTTTAGGATCAGGTTTCTTCATATATTTATCTTTACCAATTTTACAGTATATTGTTATCTTGCAAACTTTTATCTTCGACATTGTCATTTTATATCCTATGTAAAATATTAAAAATGTTTATCCCATCGAGGTTACTTTATGGTTCTAAAATGCTTTTTAAACTTTTCTTCATGTTATTCCCCGAAATAATTTATTAAATTCTCATAATTAGGGATAACAGTTCCATATTTTTCTCATAATTTTTCATGATCTTTCGTATTTATCATAATAGTTTTATTGTTTTTATCACCATTATATCATTTTTAGTCATTATTCATCGATTTTCTGTAACTTTTTTGACAATTTACTCTATAATTATAACAATTTTCTATAACAGTTTTAAACTCATGATTTTTCTTTATCAAAATATTCGTTAATTTCCTTTATTCAAAATTTCATTTACTAAAATCGGGTATTACATTTCTCCCCTGTTAAATAAAATTTCGTCCTCGAAATTTGCTCTATAACAACTTATACTGTTTATCTAAACTTCGGACTATTCGCTCCGGAACTTTTCTCTATATGTCGGCCGCTCCGCTTGACGAACGAGAATTCGCTCTGGTTTGACCGTAACGATCTTGTCATGTTGTACTTTGATATATAGTATTTTCCGTGGCACCCATATACCCCGGTCAACACCAAATATCAAAATGTCTCCATGATGCCCATACACCATGGTAACACAAGATACCTTAAATGTTTCCATGACGCCCATACACCATGTCAACATAAGATACCTCCTACTCAATGACACGATCGTGGTCTGATCGTAGTAACTAAGAAACATGCATTGGAAACTAAAATTTTCGTGACAAGTAAGATAACTATTTATCAAACCATAGGGAATTCCTTACTATACATGTATCTTAACGATTTCTTTCACTTTATTTGTACTCGGTGTAGTTTTCGAACACAGGACTTTTCGTCCATTAAAAACACGGGACTTATTGTCCTTTCCGAGTTTCTTTCAACTCAAAAGGTACTTCAACCACTTGTGTTAGCGATGACAGTTCTATACGATACTCACTAACTCTAGGTCTTACATCGATTAGTTTAAATTGAGAGGCTACAATAGGCAAGAGGCGTAAGTCATCACGCATCCTCCCGTCGCGGCAAGACATATCCCGACCCATACCTAATGGCACCACGACCATCTACTTGGATCCGGACAACCAACTCTTGGTGCTATGACCAACTTCGTTCTCGTCTATGCAAGCTCGTCTCGATCTGTGTTCTACGCAATGATTTAAGTTTTACTCTTTAAGTTTTATCAATGGTTATGAGAAAATTTCGGTATGAATGCGGTACTATCCCGCTAGATTCGTAAACTAAATATCTATGTTACTATCTTCAGAAGATTGCTATTCCTTGATGTACAGTTGAAGTGGTGTTCATGATAGTCATTTTGTCCATCCTGCGATGGTTGATACAAAGTCAAAACTCTTGTACTTTGTTCGGTATCATTTGATACGGCGTTTTAGATGTTGATCCTATGCTAGGTATTAATGTCATAGTGAATTTCGAGAATGTCGTCGATGTTTGTGAACAGAGTTTTTGAACGAGATATATATTTGATTTGGAATTTAGACATGATTACATAAGAAAACTAGTTCACACCCAATGGTGTAGCTACTATTGGATCGTAAGGTAATACATATATGTATGCATCCCAAAATGATTCGCATATTCATATGATATAACGAGTGATTAGTACCCATGTCGTACAACAACTAAGGTAGGTTCCTATCAAGAGATAGTTATGCGGATCCTCTCTGGAGATTATTCGGCCTCGTTAGTTGTCAAAGCAAAAACCCGGCCTGGGTTTTGTGGCCTTATCCCCGTAGTCCTTTGAGGACAGTTCGTGTATAAGTGCCCCGGCTTCGACACTTGTAGCATATCCGCTCCCCGCACGTTGGTTCTGGGTGGTTCGTTTTGCATTTTGGACATGGTCGGGGTCCGGGCATTCCTAGGTTGTTTGTTGCTCGGATCGGTATGGCATCTTGCCTCCCCCTCGAGGGTTATTCCATGGTGCCGCCTCTTCGCGAGGAACTTCCGCGGCTCAACCCGTCACGACTTGCACCGCCGCGGTTGTCGATTCTTGATGTGCGTAGTTCCATTATGTTACGTTCGATCAACCCTGCATGACTCCACCGCTTGGATCAATTCGGGAACTGTTGGGATACCGGCTTTTCCCTTATTTCGTACTTTAGCCCGTCTACCATCCCGCTTGCCTTCCGGCTCTCGTCAACGTTACGTTTCGATACGAAGAATATCGAGACAGTTGGTAAACCGGGCGAAGTAGTCATCGAATGACTCCTCGTGACTTTGTCGAATATGGAGGAATTCGACTCCTTGATAACTTGTACCGAAGGAGGAAAATATTGTTCGTTGAACTTCTCCGAAATTTCTCCCAAGTCACGGGACAATAACGGATTTGCAATGTTACTTGCAATGCTTTTCCACCATCGGGTCCGCATCCCCTTCCGCCTTATAGGCGCAAGTTGGGCTTTTCGGTTTTCCGGACAATCCATCACTTCGAAGATCTTGTCCAGTCTCATAAGCCGGTCTTGGCCGAATCGAGCTTACCACGAAAAACCGGAGGTTTGAGCTTGCGAGTGGGTGACCCATTCTTTGCGTGGTCTCAACCACTCTGTTGGGTCGAGGTAGCACCGCTATTTCCCTATTACGTCGAGGGGGTGTCGAGATCTATCGACTCCTCGTTTCACGTTCATCATCGGGTTCGGTTTCATCTTCTTCCTCGCATTGCGTCGTTCCTCATTGGCTCGGTCACCTTCGCTTGTCTCTCTTGTCTTTCCACAAGGAGTTCATCAATAAGGGCCCTTTGCTCTTGCGGCGATTATCCGCATGTCTTGCAACTCATTTTGTTCGGTTCTTTTGTGGTTCTTGTCGTTCGGGTTCGTGCATTGGTATTCTTGGCATCCGCCTCTGCCTCTACCTCTGCCTCGGCCTCGCCCGCCTCGGGAGCTCCGGCTCCTCTTAAATTTGCCATGTCTTGTTCTTTTACCTTCGTTAGGGAGAACGTTAGATTCAAAAAGACATTAATTAGTCTTATCGCAGACTTTAACACACTAATACTACGAACGGACACTCGTACGATTTTCCCTCACTTAGGGTTTCACAGTACGCAATTTCGATCGGGAGTTCCTCTACATGAGTCAAATGCGCATGTACTTATCGAGTTTCATCCGGCGTGGCCCGGCTCCACGGCTAAGCTCCGGTTAGGATGGAATCACCGCCCGATAAACCGACGATTATAAGAAATCGATACCACGAGTGGTGCACCGACGAGAGGTGGTACACTGATTTAGGATGGTATACCGGTGCGATCGGTACACCGACTTAGGGCTATATCGGCACTCATTTTCCAAAAAGTGCTCAAAGTTTTTGAAAAAGGCTAATTTGAACATAACTCCGTTAACCGAAACGTAATGGCCGAGATAAGTGTCTATCATGGGGACCTCACCAACTCTACGGCGACCGATTGGCCACACCCACATAGACTAGCCTTAACTGTCCTACCAAATTGTCCGTCATAACATAGTCATATCAATGCCAGGACTACTGCTTTGATACCAAAAGTGTAACATCCCATTTTCAAAAGCAGTAAAAAATTTTTTTCCATCAGAGTAGAGCATTGGAGCAATTGAGTAACTGATACATATATTTATAAAATGCCGTAAGTCTGGCTGATTTACAGAAACGGTACATTGACCATGAGTTTTCAAAATGAATAACACCCGAAGAAAGTCTTGATAGGGTCCGTGCGCCCGTCGCCTTTTCTCCTCGGTTCTCGGTTCTCCCGAACTCCGACGCTATGATAAGAGCGAGATCCAATTGCAATTTGGATCTCAGTAACGGTTAACCTCATGCTTAAATACGACTACATATACACGACAAAGCGGCAATCAATACAATGTCCATAACGGATGTATGATTAAAAACACATAACCACGTATGTAACATAACCTCGTATGATACAACATTAATAACCTCGTATGTGACATAACCTCGTATGTAACATACCGTGTATATAGCATAACCTCGTACACTAATACACAACAATCATATACAATCATATAATAAACATTAGAGCTAGTGTTAAGACGCGAACGTACCTTTTGGCGGTACAACGTAACTTTTACGGAAAAACGTGAAATTCGACGGAAAAAGCTGCAGTATGACGGCGCACAATGCGGCTCGATTAGCTCAGATATCCTATAAGGACAACGTTTATCAACATTTGGCATCATAACGGGCCATTTCGGCGAAAATTACTATTTTGCCCCTAGTACCCCTATTTGGCGGAATTTCGCTTAACTTCGTTACTTTGACCTTATTCCATTTCAAAATTATCCCCACTATGTTTTTACCTCGTCAGGCATCTTTCAATGCAATGAGGCTTAAAAACAAGTATAGGAATAAATTCTGAAACTTCCTAGATCAAAACAACAGTTCTACTATAACTACGAAAACTAAAAGCTAAGGACAGAAGAACTTACTCGGAGCTAGGTAGAATTTTTGCAGAGCTTCTCTCTCTAGAATTTCGGCCAAGGAAGAGAGAAGAATGGTGTGAGAAATGAAGAAGAGGAGGGTCTTATTTATAGAAAAAATTCGGGACGTAAGGGAATTTTCTCGCTTTGTTTTTGAACCGTTAGATCTAGGGTTTTGGGAGGAGCAATCTTGGCCCTCCATCCATAGGTGCCGACCTCTTTGGCCCAAAAAGTCAAAGAATGAGTTGTCATCTTGCTTTATGGCCTCCGGTCCGATAAAGCCTACCCGTCAGTGTCCTGCGTTTCGCGCGATTTCGTGAGAAACTCAAAAATGCGAGCGTGTAACTTTGAAGGTCTTTTCATCCTCTTTCATATTATCAATTTGGATCCTCTTTTTGATCATATCCAGGTATTCTCCGGTGCGTCGGAAGATATTCGGACAAACGCGTCCGGTTACGGAAATCGCTTCCGATAGAACCAACTTTACGGACAACAATTCACCGAATCGTAAACGTCCAGGTTGTTGCCTAACTTAATCTCGTGTTTAAAAAGACACAATTGTTTCTATAGGTTCTCACTTTGCCTATCTCGACTCTACTCTATCTCGATCAACTTTTCGTCTTATTTGAAATTAGGGTTTTCGGTTGCGGAAACAACGCACCGGTAAATTCTTTCTTCGTGTAAAAATTCACTTGTTCTTAATTTGATCATCTGGAAAGACTTTTACTTCTGGTTTAATTGTAGAATTTATTTCTAACTTGTCCCGGTCTGCCCATTTATAATTTCGACTCACCGCATAATATTATTATTTTATTCTAATTACCATTTTAATTATTTAAACAATTCTTTTTAATTAAAAATACTTAGAATTTCGGCCCCCTCTTTTAAAAATTCAGTTTTAATTATTTTTCCATAATTTTTTCCATTTTTTAAAAAATATAATATTTTTTACCAAAAATTCCCGTTTTACCCCTCGCCCCGTTAAGGCTTAATCAGACCTAATTTCTTCGTTTAGTGATCTTTTTAGGATCAGGTTTCTTCATATATTTATCTTTACCAATTTTACAGTATATTGTTATCTTGCAAACTTTTATCGACATTGTCATTTTATATCCTATGTAAAATATTAAAAATGTTTATCCCATCAAAGTTCTTTATGGTTCTAAAATGCTTTTTAAACTTTTCTTCATGTTATTCCCTTTGAAATAATTTATTAAATTCTCATAATTAGGGATAACAGTTCCATATTTTTCTCATAATTTTTCATGATCTTTCAAGTATTTATCATAATAGTTTTAGACCTGTTTTTATCACCATTATATCATTTTTAGTCATTCTGTTCATGATTTTCCGTAACTTTTTTGACAATTTACTCTATAATTATAACAATTTTCTATAACAGTTTTAAACTCATGATTTTTCTTTATCAAAATATTCGTTAATTTCTTTATCTCAAAATTTAGATTTACTAAAATCTGGGTATTTGAAAAGAACTAGTATAAGTTCCAATAGGTTACTAGCCTTCATAACCCATTAAGTGGCGTATGTAATACATTTTTTTAATCCAAAATTACAATTACAATTTTTTTTTTTTTGGAGAATTAGAATTAAGAACCAGAACTCTGTGATTTTTAGTTTTAAAAAATCTCTAAAAATGTGTAATTCGTATGGAATAACAAAATAATAAATAAATACATAAATTGAACAAGTGACTCATATATTCCTTTTATTTCGATACCTATTAGCGTTGTTGCTAATTTGTTTCTTCCCCATCTCTTCAGCCAAAAATGAAGATCTGGGAATTAAATTATTATAGACAATGAAACACGTGAAATTGTAAATTAATAGCTATTTTCATCTGGTATAAAAATTAAACTCCAAATCACCTTTAAACAGAGGGGATGACAAAGACGCTATTGCCCCTAAATTTGCAAAAAAAAAAGAGAAAACAATAAGAATACTGATTTGTAATGATCATCTTCTCGTCATTGCCTCTCATTATAATTTTATCATAAATGAACCATATTTATACCCTAATATGACCTGTACCTATTTCCTCCTCATTTTTCATTTCAATCTATTGATCAAAATTTGAGCGTTCAGTATTTAATGTTGTACAAATTAATTTTTAAAATATTTATTAATGTAGTTTTAAACTGTCCAGGCAAAAATTTAGTATTTAAATTATTTATTTTTTGATTTTATAAAATATTAAAATTTCCCTCCTTCTTAACCATGGGAGATTATAACTCATAAAAGAGAACGAGAAATAATTGAAAAATAATTTTCTTCCTCTTAAAAGTTATAACTATAAAGATTAAACTTTTTTGTTTTCATAAATAATAAGAGACCAGCAAGAGGTAAACTAGTCTTAGTGAACTAGTTACCATTGTGTCTCACCCGTTAACCCGGCCCATCCAATGAAAACCCTAACACACCCGATATAAAATTAACGAAACCTATCTCATGTCTTCTCCATCCTCCCGCCACCGCAGTGTTGCCGTGTCTCTAGCTACACTCTCCGGTGCTCTTCAGGTCTCTCTGCTCTTTCTTCTCTCTCTCGCTTCTCTTTACTCTGTCGATCGATGCTCTTCGATTTAGATTTCTGGCTTTTGATTCCATCTTGTATTGATAATTTTTTTCTCGTAATTCTCTAAATAGCTTATATAAAGAGGTGTGACAATGGCGTACGCGATGAAGCCTCCTGCTAAACAGGGTTTGGAGGAATCCCAAGAGCAGATACATAAAATTAGGATTACGCTGTCCTCTAAGCACGTGAAAAATCTTGAGAAAGGTGTGCTTTTTTTTTTTTTTTTTGCCGGTTTGATTATTTTTGATAGCTTTTTACTGCTACCGTTGAACCTTAATAAGCATTAGCTTTGAACTGATGGGTTATAATTCTAGGTTAACTTTTATAATGCTTCTTAAATTACTTTTATTTAATGTTAATTTTAGTTTGTTAGGCTCCTTAAAAAGTGTTGGTTTTGAACAGATGATGTTAACTTTTATAATGTTTCTTGAATTAGTTTGATTTAGTGTTAATTTTAGTTTGTTAGGCGGCTCCCAGATTGTATTGATGATGAAGGCTAATTTTTTCGCCTGTTCACAGTTTGTGCGGACTTAGTTCGTGGTGCCAAGGACAAGAGACTTAGGGTCAAGGGACCTGTAAGGATGCCCACTAAAGTTCTCAACATTACCACTAGGAAATCTCCTTGTGGTGAAGGTAATCTTAGTAAAAACTATCCTTAATTAACGTATGCATTGCTTATGGAGTGTAATGTGGTTTAGTTAACTGGTCTGTTGGAGTTCTATTTGCCGCATGTACTGTATGTTTCATTTCCTGTTGAGAAATGTTGGCCTTATTATTTAATTTAGAAAATGCAGAATTGTTGCTGCTCTGGAGTTTCTAAATTTCATATAATCTTTTAGATGTGTTATCCTTATTGCTTTCATCTGGCTTTGCTGAATGTGGAGAATTTGGTCCCAAATTATGAGGTAATTAGGTAGAATAATATGTATTAGACCCTTGTGCTGTAATCAAGGCTTTCATTTTCTCAATGGGGTAAGTGCAATCATGCTGTATGGTTTGTATTGTCTTTGAAGTTGGATCAAATTTCTTCATTTCACTGACATTATGTTTGCTGTCTGCCATATACTGAGTATTCATATGAATGATTTGAAATTTGGTTAGATTAGGGGTCTTGTAGTTTCTAGTTGGTGTTTATTTATTCTCTTCTAATCTGGCGTGGTACTTTTATTTGCCTCTTCTTTTTCGGTCCTTCTAAAAGAAGCATTAGGGTAATTGATAATTTGATATTATGTTTTTGTTCTTAACGTTGAGATCTAAAAGTAGGTAACCTTGTTGCCTTTTTATTGCGCTTAAGGATCTATTTCTTGATTCAGGTACCAACACCTGGGATAGGTTTGAGCTCAGGGTTCACAAGAGAGTGATCGACCTCTACAGCTCTCCTGATGTGGTCAAGCAGATCACCTCCATCACAATTGAGCCCGGCGTCGAGGTTGAGGTCACAATTGCTGACGCTTGATCTGCCCAAAACTTTAAATTTTGGTTCTTGATTCTAGTCTCTTGTAATATGTGGGAGTTCAACAGCGCGGTTACTAGTTTCAATGCATCATTCCCTTTTGTAGTTTAAATTTTTCCTCCTGTTTTCTAGTTCTATGATTGTTGACATATAAACGATATCAAAATTGAAACTCAAGTTTTGAGGTTATATTCTAATCTGTCATTTCAATTAAGTTCAAATCTGTGTCATTTAGTACTGGGGATTTCTTAACTCCTAGAAAGTGACCTAGAATGATGCAAAATATGCCCTGTGACTGTGATAAGGACTAACTCGTTAGATACCAATTCCCAAACCGAAAATTGTGTATTTCCACTGGTATTTCAGGGGGTCCATGTTTGGTTCTTCTACCCTTTGGATTTGTTGGCCTTTTTAAACTGATGAGTGATCTTTTTTGGTCTCGTGTACCCCCCAAGAAATGAATAGATCATGCCTATTAAAGTTTTTTAGAACTACTTCCATTTCGAAAATTGTTGGGGTCTCGATTTATTCTTTAATCATAACATCCGGCTGGGTATGCGCAGTTCATAAATCAAGTTCATCTCTTAGCATATATAGTAAACCTTAAAATTTCCTTGATAGAGGGATTGCGATGACATAAAGTATGGTCTATGGAGAAACGGATTCATGAAGTTTCCGCAAAACTCGAGAATTAGTTTATTTTACTGTAAATCAAATGTTTTTAGTTAGCAGAAATTATGACCAATCCAAATCATAGGTCACAGGATCTCAAGATCAATGTGACAGTAAGTTCATATATTCAGCAAGGTTGAATTTCTAAATCTCTAGGTACAATTTTTCAATGTACCCAAAAGATAGCATCAAGCTCTTAAACTACACATCATAAACAATTTCTAAATTTCTTAAATACTAAAATTTAACAATAATTATTGCTTTCCTCCCTTAATGCATTGCATCAATGTTTTTTAATGTGCAAGATTAGTCTCATCAACTTTCTGCCCTTGAGTGCTCTATTATGCAACAATCACATTCTAACCCCAAACTAATCTAAATAATCCATTTTTGCTTTGTGCCAACAACTAAAAAGTGCCTACCGAAACCGCTTCCAAATACCTCAGATATAATGTACAAACTCCTAAATAAACTTCCTATCTCTTAAACCCAAAGATCTATCTTGAACCACGTTACGTCAGATAAGCAATGGAGGTATATACAGATCCATGGGCAGACCCACTCACATGAGAAGGGGGCCAGTGCCCGTCTTGAATTTTGATGTGAGCATTTTTTTTATACAAAAGAAATAACATTAAAAAAAAAAAAAAAAAAAATTACAGAGGAGAAACTAATCCCATTAATTAGTGCCCACCCTTGATAATAAGTGTCTAGTTTTTTTATGGGGTTTGGATTCTCTCAGAATTTTTTTTTCATTTTCTTCTCGATATCGATCTCCACCTCGCATTTAAAAAAATAGATGGTTCGATTTAATATTTTATAAAACTATTATTTTAAACATGAATAAATAAACTTAACTTTTAAATCATGATGTACACAATTTAAACCTGTAATACAAATAAAATTAAGAAAAAAATTAATTTATAAAACACTATTATCATTATTTTAAAAATATTAAATCGAACCGTTCACTTTTTCATCTAAACGTGGAAATAGGATTCTGAGAAGAAAATGAGAGAAGATATTCTGAGGAAATCTGCTTCCTTTTTTATGTGAGCAATTAATTAGTGCTCACCCTTGATAATAAGGCAATTAAAATATATATATACTGAACTTATTGAAGTGTCTGATGATAATAATAAGACAATTATGATATAATTCCAAAAATAAGGCATTGACATTGTAATTATTTTTATTGTAATAATATATGTGAACTTACTTATTAGACATACCATTCATTGTAATTTATGTAGCTGCATTTCTAATAATAAATTTCGCTTTTCTAAATAAAAAGGTTTGTAAAATAGCTCGCTTCTCTTATTACATTATTAGTAGTCACTTGATTTCATGAATATTTTTTTGATATTTTTTTCTTTTCTTATTTATATTCTTTTATTTTTTTAATGCATTTGAAACTTTCCTGTAAAAAAATTTTCTGAGGCAGCCCCTGAATCCCTCCAACATTGATGGCCACCCTTAATTATTTTTCTGGGTCCGCCGCCCCTGTTAACAGATCGGTATCCACCTGCCTGAGCTGTGCTGTCTCCTGCATATTAATACAATCAAGGAATTGAACTATAATATGAAAACAATCGGTGGGGGCACTATGAAGGTTATATTCTCCAAATTAAGTATAAAGATATAGAAACATTCAACTAACATATTAAGTGTAAAGGCTAAAATTTAAAATGCTATGTAATGTCACGGCGCAAAGAGGAAGCACGACTGTTCTAACGTTCTTCCCTACCAAAATTGAGTTAAGTCATGTTTCTATTGGGGAAACCAATAAAACAGCATAACACAATAAAGAGAGCAAGCCAGAAACGAGATATTGTGCATTATTTCTATGGAAAACCAATATTACAGTACCTTAACACAAGATAGAAACAGGGATTGGTATAGGACAAACTTCAATATTTCTGTTAAGTGAAATAGTATTGGACAAACAGGCAGGACAGCCAAATGTGTAGGTAGCAACTCATATGATTCATTTATCTAATTTTGAACGTTTTTCCATATTAGCATCCAGTTTCCTAAGAGTTTCATTAACTGAATGTATTTTCTTGGAGACATGTTCACTGTGGCCTTCAATATCCTTCAACAATGTTTCTAGCTGCTCCCGGTATGATGCGCTCAATCGCTTCTTAACCCGCAATTCAGCAGTCAATTCTTGAATTTTCTTATCCTTATCATCCTACAAAATCAAGTACACAGAAACATGTACAAAAGAATCAGTACAACTCTACAATTAATTTTTCCAACAGGCTACATGGCAACTCCAGAGTGGCATGCATATGCAAGACCACAAAATAAGAGAAAATTAACAACCAATTCAAAATTTCAGATGCTAGACAATTATCAAGGACAATCTTACAAGTGTTCGAGGAGTTTTCTCCAAGTCAACCATCACTGGATGATTATGGTCCTTAACGAATTTCCGGACAATCCACTCACCATCCTTTTCTCTTTTCAACAGCATCATTGCTGTACAAACATGTTGTCGATCTTGCTTCTCAAATGCAGTTTTTGTTCGACTACAGGACACACCTCTACATCCAAGCCCACGAGAGATGATCAAACCATCTTGCTCAGACTTTCGTGAAGATAGAACACGAGTTGTGAATCCTTCCCGTGAGGCGTAGTTATCATAGAATTCTCTT
The DNA here is from genome assembly GCA_019022615.1 of Acacia melanoxylon. Taxonomy (NCBI): domain Eukaryota; kingdom Viridiplantae; phylum Streptophyta; class Magnoliopsida; order Fabales; family Fabaceae; genus Acacia; species Acacia melanoxylon. Next base: position 1,460,241 of record JAFJYJ010000082.1, read on the forward strand.
GCAGCTTTTTCTGATTCAAATGTCATACCTTCATATGGTTCTTGATTCATGTGAACTTCATGTGCACTCATACCAGCATCCTCAGAAGTTTGCACGTCCCTATTTCCATCTTCCAGGAGAGCTTCCATTTTGATTTAAAAAGCCAACCACAATAAGCCAATCTCTGAAGAATGACACCTTACTCCTTACCATAAAGAACCTGTCCAAAAATAGCCTGCTATATAAGAATGAAGCTAAGAATATTTTGTAACTGCAAATCTAAATTGTGTGAAAAATCAAGACGATAACAGGCCACACAATATAGTATTACTATGGTAATTATGCAAGGAAAATGCAATGTATTAAGGTGTTTTTGCCCAGCAGAATGAATATGTTATTGGGAAAATCCTTTTGAGGGCCCTTTTTGGTGTAAAAATCCCAAAAAAGACCCTCAAAATCTGACAATACCTGAAAAGGCCTTAGGCCTTTTCAGGTATTTTCAGAATCTTGCGGGAGTTGTTAACGGGGCTGATATAGTTGTTAACGGGGTACTGATATAGTTGTTAATGGGGGCTGATTTAGTTGTTAAAAAATTGTTGTTAATGGGGCTGATATAGTTGTTAACTAACAACTATATCAACCAAATTAACAACTCGCCGAAGATTCTGAAAATACCTGAAAAGGCCTTTTCAGGTATTGTCAGATTTTGAGGGCCTTTTTTAGAATTTTTACACCAAAAAGGGCCCTCAAAAGGATTTTCCCTATGTTATTACTACCAAGATGCAATCCCTACATCAAGAAAATATATAAAGAAAATGAGTATTTTTCTGTATCTATAAACTTAATTTGGTGAGCTATCTCTAAACATTAAAGAGGAAGCATAATTGTATTTTAAGGAATGTTTCTATATCTTTAAACTTAAAAAAACGTTTTCCCCTGCTGAACGTCTGAACCTAGCTTGTTAGGAAGCAATGACCTTACGATATCCGCATTCCATTGTGCACAGCACAAAAGCCTAGCCATGATATCCTCTATATCATTGTCTTATCCTTGCTTTTCGAGCACAAAAGAGTAAGCAGACTATTAAGCTTTCAAGAGAAAGAGCACAAAGACAATGACCATCATTTTCAACAAAACCTCTCGTACGTCAATTTCACCCTACAAAATATCAGAATTTCATTGTCGTTATCACTTATCAGTAAGAAAATTATAATTGGAGCCATTCACCCCTCAAAATCATCCTTGAAGATAAAATAAGAAGATTCATGTAAGTGTAAACAAAACTCGTAAATGCGTAAAGATGTAAAAGGTACAGCAACATAAAAGCTTCAATTCAGAAACAATGCTTACCGAATCACTAGTGATCAAATCCAGCATAGCCACTACAATTCTAGGTATTTAAAGAACTATTCATCACAGGAAGGAGAATATATATATATAAATAACTTCCGCAAAATTGTGCCTTGGGTAAGAAAGGTAGAGAACAGTGTTGCAGCTAGAGAAGAACGCTTACTTCGAAGATAGGAGATAAAGAAGTGGAACAGATTGAAAATTTTGTTCGCATACATTGAAGTTCAAGTATTTGCATCTTCATAGATTGAAAAATTATTTGCAAAGAAGCAGAACATATTTGCACTGCCGAACACCAGCAAACTGTCCACTCTAACTCAAATGAAAATCTATGCCCCACAATTATAATAGCCAAAGAGAACTACTATAATGGAATCATTAAGCTAAACGAAAAGAGAGATTTATGTGTATGAGATCCGAACCTTGAAGACCCTCCAGCGCACTCTAAAACACTACTTTTCTATAATCTCTGTCACTACTGACACCACCGGTGCCGATCCCCTTGTCCGCGAAGTCCCAGCCAACGGCGACGTTGCTGCAGCAAACTCCCAAAATCCTGGATTTTCCTAGTCGTTTCCCAGCCAATGAAAGGTCCTAGCAACTGATTTTCTATCCCCTCGATCACCGCCGGGAAGGATTACCTCTTCATAGCCAACACTTGTCGCCCCCGCCGTGCCGCTAAGCCCTTCTTTATTTGTGTTTTGGGCTTGAAGCCCCATTCTTTTTTAATTTATTAGAATATATAAAAATTATAATTATGATTTCTTTTTGAAAAATTTCAGAAAAATACCTTGAAAAAATGAAAATTCCAAATTAACGTTTCCTACTAAAATTAGTTGTGAAATTATAATTAAGTGTAGTTAATACCTAATTAATTCTAGAAAACAAAACTGATTTGGATTTTGAGGTTTTGAAAGTAATTTTCTGAAAATTTTCATATTTTTTTGCCAGATATAATTATGATATATTTAATAAATAAAATACCAATACTATTAATATATACACACACATCCGGGCTTCATGAACTACTCACCCTTTACTAATCAGTTAGGGAAAAAAACCTCAGATATTCCACATATATTAGTTGTTGTAGAAAAGAAAAACATGAGAGAATTTTGTCACATAAAGTGTAAAAATATTTTCCTTAAAATCCAAACAGGTACCAATAAAAGCAGTGGATTCATGAATGCAGTTACATAATTATCATGATTAATCCTTTGATGTCGTGGACTTTCCGAAAGAGCTTTTATGTTGGTTATGAGACCATCCCCATACAAACCGACAAGGGACCTTCTTGTTTTTTCATTTCTGACTCAATTTATTGTTGGTATGTGGCTCCCTAACGGTTTCACACTCATTTCACTGTTCATAACAATTAAACGACTTGGTGTTTGTGTTTCTAAAAAAAAAAAAATCTTAAAATTGACATGAGTAAATTTAAATTTCACAATACATGATTAAGTAATTTATTTAGCTTTCTTAATTTTTTAAGAAAAGTCAATTAAATCTCATACCACTCTGATCATATTTATAAGTCCCTTTTGATTAAAAAATTTGGTCCTATTTATAAATCATCGTTCAGGTAATAAATGAGATTGTGACATTTTTGCCCATATTAATTGCACTAACAAAAATATAAAGAGAAGAAAAAGTTGAAAGATACCCAATGAAAATAGAAAAAGAAGCAAAAGTTGAAAGATACTTATTCATAAATGGGGTAAAGTTGAAAATTTACCTCATAATCATTGAGCTCACTAACTCTTCTTAGTATGTGTGTTTTGGTTAAAAGAGACTTATAAATGGGAGAGTAGTATGAATCTTATACTACCTCCGGTTCTAATTATAAGAGCTAGTTGACTTTTTTTGGAAAAAATTAAGGAAGCTAAATAAGTTACTTAATCATTTCATATGTTGTGTTTTCATGGATTATATATTAGTTTATTGGTCAAACTATTTAGTTTAAAAAAAAATAAAAATAAAAATACTCTAAGTTTAATTTAATTAGGCTTCCTTAATCTCTCCAAAAAGTCAACTAACTCTTATAATTGTGACATAGTATTTAAGAGGACGGGGAGAAATTAGGAAGCATATGATAACACGATTACTGTGTGTGGAATGAGTCCACGTGTACAGAAGATTCAGGTCAAGATGCAAGGTCAATACATAAAGAAGATTCGCTTTGTCCAAAAAAAAAAAAGCATAACGAAGATTCAAGTCCGGGAATGTTGGGATTGTGTTCGCGTCGTGGTCTCTCTCTCTTTTGGTAAAAAGACGAGAATCGTTTGAAGAAATTGGTGTTGCATGGAATCTAACACAACATCAAAACTCACGCCGTCTTATTATTAATACACTCCAACAAATAACAAGTATTTGATCAGTAACAGAACCTGCATGTGAGCACATTGAAGTTCTTTTCTCCGGTATTAACACTGTGAATCTTCATCTTCCAAGCTACTATTGTTATCTCTAACACAAGCCTTTTCTTTCTCGCTGTGACGACATTTCATCTCACCCAACAGAGTCTTCCAAAGATTGAAACTCTCCACCACACTGCTTCCACAACTTGTTTGATTCTGCTACAATTCAATCCTCTGTTACGACGGAGTGGTTGCCGGAGATTTGGGACCTCTCTTATGACCCCCAAAACATCTCCCGCACCGGAAGCTTTTCCGGCGGAACTTGCATACATGCTTCTATTTAATGGAAAATTTTCACTTTACACACACCGGGACCGGGTCCGGCGGGCAGCCCGCCCGTCTAGCCCGTCCTGGTCTCGACTGACAGAAAATGAACAGCCCTAGTTTTCTCTCTATTAGAAACCCTAGTGCCTCCTCCGCTCATTCACTTCACTTATTCACTGACTCTGCCTAATGGAATTTTAGTATGTTATAAAGCTGAAGTGAAGCCACCGATTTGCATGAGGTTCTTGTCTAGGGCCACAAATGATAAGGTTGACGTTGATGCTTTCTTGGGTTTTCTAGAGGTTTAGGTTTGGCTTCAAATTAATATCTTGTTCAAAGCCTTTAGTTTATTACTGCCTTGTAACTCTCATGTGAATCTGATGAAGATAATGATGGAGATCCAATGCAAGATAGACAGTTACGGTTCCTGAGATTTGTCAACTTGTTATGGTTTAAGTTAATCTGCGGAAAAAGTTCTAAAATAATTTTATGGTTCCTGAGATTTGTCAACTTGTTATGGTTTTTACTCAATTTTTTTGTTCTGTTAGGAATGAAATACTTAGCTTTTACAATCAATTTCACAAGATAAGGCTACAGTTAATTCATTTAATTAATTTGTTTATTCCCCACAAATATTTTTGCATGATGATTCTGAATTCTGATTTCAATCATTTGGTATTCAAGTGCTCTTTACTGTGTGAAAAAAGATGACCACTGCACACACCCCTCAAGAAAACATTCAAACAACTGAAGGAGATTTGCCTTTTGCTGAAGAAGGGAATGACACAAATAATGAGGGTGAAGGTGGACCAAGCAAGAGACATAAATCTAAAGGAGATCCTGGAACTGAAAATACGCTATCTTTGTACTCGGGCTCTCACCTAGCATCCTGTGCGACTGTAACTCGTCCTGAATTTAGTCAAGCGCGATGCAGAAAAGCTCTTGCAAGATTTATAATAACGGATGGAATGCCTTTCAATATTGTGGAACGTGAGGGTTTTAAAGAGCTAATTAGAACGTTCCAACCTCACTTTCAAATGCCCTCAAGAGTGGAGGTTATGAGGGATTGCTGGAAGTTGTATCTTGAAGAAGCAAGAAATAATGAAAGGTATTTTAAAGAAACAAAAGTTCGTGTCTCCCTCACAATAAATACTTGGACTTCCAATCAGGATTCCAACTATATATGCCTAACTGCCCACTGGATTGATGAGGATTGGACATACCACAAGCGAATCTTGAATTTTTGTGTAGTTGAAAACCATGAGGGGGATACAATTGCAGAAGAAATTGAGAAATGCTTATTGTCTTGGGGCTTTAATAAGGTGTTTACTATTACAGTTGATGATGCTCCTTCAAACGACACTACAGTAGCATCTTTGGAGAGGGTTTTGAAACATTGGAACGGACTAGTATGTGATGGGGACTATTTGCACGTGCGGTGTTGTGCCCATATTTTGAACTTGGTTGTTTCTGATGGTGTGAAGGACATGCACAAGTGTATTGAGGGCATTCGGAATGCCATTATATATGTAAGATCTTCTTCGGCAAGGTTTAGTAAATTCAAGGAGCTTGTGGAAAAAATGAAAATTGATTCAAAGAGTCTACTAAGCATAGATTGTCCAACTAGGTGGGATTCAACTTACATGATGTTGGAGAATGCCATTAAATTTAGCAGTGTTTTTGAAAGGATGGAGCAGGAAGACAAGGATTATGTAAACAACTTCTTGGAGAATAAATTAATTGGTCCTCCTGATGCTTTGGATTGGAAATATGCTAAAGATTTTGTTATCTTTTTGAAGGTGCTCTATAACATCACTTTGCAATTTTCTGGATCACTTCACGTGACCTCAAATATATGCTTCCAACATATAGTTGATGTGTCTGATATTCTACAAGCAATGGCAAATAATCATAATTCTTTGCTATGGAATATGGCTAAGGGGATGCAAAGCAAGTATAATAAGTATTGGGGGGAGTTTGAAAACCTTAATCCTTTGTTGTTGATAGCTGTGGTACTTGATCCTAGGTATAAAATGAAATATTTGAATTTTATTTTTGAGGATAAGTTTCATGACGCTGCAAAGTGTGAAGCCATGTCAAAGAAAGTGTTAGATGTCTTGTATTGTTTATATGACCATTATTCAAGTGAGCTCGACACATCTCAAACTCAAAATCAGAGTCAGACACAAGTAGAAAGTGTGAGTAGTAGTTTAACTCAAACCCTTATTTCTGTTGATGAATCCTTAACTTTGTTGGGTTCTACGTCTTCAATGCAAAGGTTTCTTGCCCAAATTGAGACTAAGATTCAAACAGATAAGTATGCAGAGGTGGAGAAGTATCTTCAAGCTGAGTTAGCTAAAGCACATGATCCTAAATTTGATATTTTGATCTGGTGGAAAGTGAATGCTACTAAATACAAAGTCTTTTCTTTGATTGCACGTGATGTGTTGGCCATGCCTGTCTCCACCGTGTTCTCAGAATCTGCATTTAGTACAAGAGGCTTTGTCATTGATGAATCCAGAGGTTCCCTATTTTCAAAGATGGCTGAGGCACTGATTTGTGCACAAAATTGGCTATCTCCATCTACATTAAAACCAAAAGAACTTGATATTGATAACTTTTATGAATCGGATAATGCAGTACAAGGTAATATCTATTCTTTGTTTTATTTAATTCATTTTTTTGTTCAAATTTATTAACTTAATAGTAATGATTGTTCGTTTCCTTATTTTTCTTTCCAGAAGTATTAGCAGCTTCATATATCTCAGATGAAGATGGGGATGAGGATGAAGATGAAGATGAAGATGGAGAGGAAGAGGAAGATGAAGAATCGGATAACTGGTAAATGTTATTGATTAATGTTGATTGTTACTTTGATTGAAGAAATTGCAGTGTGGTTGTATGGATGAATTGGGTTGTATTGGGATTACATTCTAAGTCTTATGAATGTGGTTACCAGTTAATTATTTCCATCATTCCATCTCTAGTTAATCCCGAATTGTTTCCTGATTAATAGATGAAATGAAATTTAAGGTGCCGTTTTATGATGACAAACCATTATCTGCATCTGTTCCTGAGCGTGTAACATGTACTGTAAAGGAAGAGATTGTAGCCACGCCGTGGTATATATTAGTATATTACTGACTGAACAAACGAATAAAATTTTGCTTTTGAAAGCACCTAGTGGTCTTGTCAGTCTTTATCACCTCGTTGCTAAGTCTATCTTCATTTTTGTTAATGTCTATTTCATCGCATAATCTGGTAAAAATATGCAAATAATAACTTAGAAGCAGCTCCCTTTTTATTGATTCAAGCATTTGCTTAACACCTTGGAGCTTTGGCTTCCCCTTGATGGAGTCAGAATATCAAGCCTACATACAACTTGAGTTGTCTAGAAATTAGCCAATCTTTAATAATTAGGAAATTCCACTAATTAATTAAAGTCTAGGAGGATACTCTAATAAATTAGAAATATTCGACCAGGACAGACCTATTTATAATGATCCTATTCAAAATTCAGAAATATATCTAAATCTAAGATTTAGATAACTAATAATCCTATATCTTATCTAATAAGATATTCCTAAATATAATAATAAAATATAGACTAACTACTAATCCTAACAATTATATCTTATCTAATAAGATATTCCTAATAATAAAAAAATATAATTGGATTAAATAAAAGATAATCAAAACAATAAATTAATTCCTAATAAATTAAAGATAGTGAGTTGGATCGAGGCTATCCTCGGTCCCATCCTATGAATATCCCTAGCCAACACTAAGGATATAATAGTTGGCCTTCTAATTCTGGCCATTGACACTATCCGTATCCTTGCTGGGACTTAGGTAGACACTAAGGATATCTATTTCACCTCTACTTAGCAGGTAAGAGAGGGAACTCATTGGCTCAGACTACATCTCATGAGTGGTTTTTGGTTTAATTAGAGGTTTTAGAAGATACAAAGTGTGGTGGTTATGGGTCATGTATGAATTTGAGGTTTTAACACTATAATATGGTATATATATATGGATATAATCACTCACGTTGCTGTCTTATAATCAATACTTGCATGTGTTGTAAATTAAATATTGGTTACTACTTACTGGAACTGTCTCACCCTATGGTTTATAATGTTTTACAGGCAATATTATCTCTAATGGTGGACATCAAGGAAAACTCCTAAGGCTTGAGGCACTAATTGCCTCACTTGTGATGACATGTGCTAATTTATTGCATATTTTCAAATTATGGCCCTCTGCATACTTTTGATGTATTTGGGAAACACTTGCATGATTTGAGTTTTAGAATGGTTGACTGATTTGTTTTGGATATTGTTATTGACTAATGATTATGGTTTTGAAACCTGTAAGTTGTGGCTGTGGATGATCCATAAACAAAGATTTATCTATATTAATGAAGTTTATTTTGGAAAATGTGCTTTGTTGTAGTTGTGAAGGATTTTGTCCTTGTGAATGGGCTTGAGGGCAGAACCGTTTTTTGCATTGCAGGTTTCGAATGTGCTCAAGCCTCATTTATTTACGAATAAATGTCTGGGATCAGAAATTGTGTGTTTTGAGTTCTCAGTCACGCTAGACTTTTTTTATGACGAATTTATTTCTCAGGTTTCTTTCCTCATTTTGACGAATTTTTTTTTAATCATGGTTGCTTTTAATATTTTAATTAAATTCTTTTATATAGTGTATTTTAGTATATTTGTTTCCTACCATAGTAAGGCCATTGCTCGATGAAAATGTTATCATCTGCCACTCTAAATATAAGATCTAGATAGGATATATTTTGTTTCTAAAGATAAGACTTCAATTGATAGGGAATATGAAAAAACCTACAGAAGGAGGAGCTAATATTTTATTTTATTTTGATTTTGCAAAGTAGGAATATTTAATTTTGGACAAAGCAGCTAAGAGCTAGTGGGATTACTTTTTAAGTGGGAGGGGGCCAAGTTGCCCATTAGTTAAAAGCAAGTGGATTGCAAGTTGTTAAAGAGCAAGTTGCCTATTTTTGCAAGTGGTTATTTTTATACCAAGTTGCCATTAGTTACAAGTGGATTAGTCTGTAAGTAGCAAGTGCCTATTTTTGCAAATGTTATTTTTTGTCAAGACACACTTGAATGAATGAGTATATGATGAATTATTTGCTCTCTCCCTCTCTCTACATGTTATCTCCTTTCTCTCTCAAATTCTGAAACAGTTTCTCATCTCCCTCCCTCTCCTCTGTTTTGTTTTTCTCTTCCCTCTGTTTCTATTTCCCTTGTCTTAAATCAGGTCTATAGCTGTGAGATTGAGTGTGTGAGTCGGTTTTACATCATCAATCCACTTGGTCCTCAAACATATAATTTTTGTCTTCAAAATACACATATAAATTATGAAGGAAGTTTCCATCAAGGATAATTTCCAATACACATGATTAAAGAGGGTATTTAAGAGAAACAAATACACTTTTGTGACAAATAACTAAATTAATTTCTTTAGTATTCATAAATTAGTTATGTATTAAGAATAAGAGGCAGTAAGTTTTTATAGTTTTGAAAGAAAGGGTATTACCTAAGGGCCATAGTAAGTTAACAACATGTAATGATAAGTTCAGATGCAAGAAATGACAATAAATCATTAATACTAACTTGTTGAGATTTTTTTAGTGATTACATTCATTCACTGAGATCTTAATGACTCTCCCATAGCTTTTCCTCTTCAGGGTACATGAGACACTTCTTCACCGCCAAGACAGAGAGATAAGGTGGCAAAGGATTTCCTCATTTTACTCCTTTTTTTTCCCTCTCCCCCTAATTCCACATTAGAGCCATACTAGAAAATGTCTTGTAAAAGGGACATGAGTATAAAACTAAACAACTTGAAGTTCAATAAAATATGCAAAAATTATTATTATTAAAAAAAAAAAAAGCTAAACAAACATGACTGTGTAGATTCCAATTAAATATTTACAATGAGCAAAATTATTGTATTATAGTGATATCCTCAAATTTTGGGTTTTGCCCTCCATACCTCCAGAAATTATATTAGTCTTTGTTTTTTTTTTGTTTTTTTCAATAAGGCAAAATGATACTGATAAAGTAAGAATATTATAAATTACCAATTATAACATAATAAGAAAAAATTAATTACATTATAAAACATACGGATGGGGTTGTGAATATAGATACCCAAGAGAAAGCATTCACGTCATTCCAAACTACAAATTTTATAGTAGGAAGAGAGAGGTTGATTATTCTTTTGCTGATGCAAAGAATTTCCAGTGAGTCATTCCTAGATATCAGTAGATCTTTTCTGATAAACATCCAAAGAGTTGCCTGAAAACAGAGAAGAATAAAAGGGGTTGAGCTCCGGGTGCGCTTGGTCCAGCAAAAATGCTTAAATAGAATACCATTGTGACATTAGACTAGTCTTTGTTGTTGGCAAATGATACTAATGATCTTAAATAAAAAAGATAATTAATATTTTTAAAAATTTATTACAAGAACAATCATTGATATGATTTGTAAAATATATACAAAATTAAATAGAACATATATCTTTAAGTTTGATATAAAAATATTTAAAATAAAGAAGAAAGCATCTCAAAATGCCATAAGTCGATATCCAATTAATCAAATAAAAAGAAAAATCTGGCCACAGAAAAAGCATGTAAATGATCTAAATTTTGATTTATTATTTATTTTGTTTATTTTTGTTGAATACATAGCTAATTAATTTTATTTCTGACTACATTATGAATTGCTAAAAAATTAAAAACAAAAGCATTGGACTTCTTAAGTACTATAGATATTATTAAATTTACGATCAATTAATATTTAATACTGAATAATAATATAAGTCATAATCATATAAAATTTATATTTTAATTTGTGAAAAAATATCAACGCCCACAAGGTAGCTCTTTCATTTTGTAGTCTTTATTTTTGGAACTTAGCTCCTGCCCATGTTACCGGAAAAAAACATTATTTCATGGCTCTTACTTTTATTATAATTTTGTTTCACAATTAACAAATTCATTAAATCTTATGCATAGCAGGGGCAATGAACTAGTGAATTGAACCATTTAGTAACAATGTTGAGAATTTGAGTTTAAAAAACTTAAAGTTCTTATCAAATAATATCTATCATGAATTTAGGTATTTAAGAGCCAAAAGAATTTTAAAAAAATAAATAAATGTTTTTTGAATTTCAAAATTTTCTATTGAATTTTTTGTAATTGAAATTTGTTTTTTTAATAAAAAAAACCTAAAAATAACATTTAAAACAAATATTTCTCTCAGTTTACACAACATTTTTTAAAGAGACTAGTGGGAGTATTTTTAAATTTTCTCTCATACATATAAAGCTATAGCAAATGCTGATGCATAAGTATACTCAGAAGCAAGGTGCGATACCCTTGAGCAACAATTGTTTAATTAATAACCCATATATTGAAATTGGAAAAAGAAATTTCTGATTATCTAGAGATCTAGTCATACTAATAGCTGATTAATCTAACACAATCACATCGAAAAAAAGGACAAAAGGCAAATTTCATGACGTGGTCTGGTAGAAAAGAGAAAGATACACCCAAAAGGATTAGAAAAGATTAGTGTGCCTATTTAGACCAACTGGATATTATAATAGAGCAATACTGATAACTAAGTGATAAAGATTAAAGACACTAGAAAACCACAACCAATCAAGCAAAATGAGAATCAGGCATAAAATATCCAAAAGACCACACTCTCATGCATTTGTTGCAGTCACCAATCAGGTTTAAGAGCTTTTAAGATTATACGACCCAACAACCTATCATTTTTACTCTTTTTCCTCTACTTACAAAAATCAAATTCGCTTTTTTTTTAATACCATTAGCTTATCTGAGTTACTGGGGATCTGCACAAGGCTGAAGATATTGCTACATAAGATGCAAACCGAAGCAAGGTTAAGAGTCATTTACAAACCATCAAAAAGCTTTTATGACAATCCAATTCAAGCAAATGAACCGTGAGAGTACCACACCGCAATAACAAAAGCATGAGCCTCAAAGTCAATACTCCAGACGAAGAGTTCTTATCCTATTCCATAGCTTAGGGATAGCCAAGACATATTACCTCAATGGAAGTTGGCTAGTATATACATAAAAGAACTCGCTAACACACCCACAAAACCACAGATTAATTTAGATGTCCCATAATAATTAGGAAGAATTAGATGCAACTAATCTCCCAAGGATCATTCATATGCTAGATTTTCTTTTGACATTAAACCAACAACATACTAATAAATTACTTTGAAATCCTGGTAACAATTGGAAAGGATACTTGGATGAAAAGAAGAGCATCCATAGCTTACTTTAGTGCAATCAGTGACGAATCAAATGGCCACATTTCACATGCAACACTCTCAAATTCCAATGGGAGTGAAGCAGCAAGTTGAGAAGATGCAGAGGGACTTTATATGGAATGGGGCTGAAAATAAACAGAAGATTCATGCAGTTAGTTGGGAACTTCTATGTACCTCAAAGGAGAGAGGAGGGTACGGTTTGAAGGACATAGGAGTGATGAATGATGCTTTATTGGGAACAGTTGGATGGAATTTAATTGTAAAGCCAGAGCGTTTGTGCTCTAGGGTATTAAATGCAAAGTGTGGTAGAGGTTTGGATCTGAAAAAGGAAAGTGCTGCAAAAAATTCAGATTCAGATGTTTGGAGGAATCTTGTGCGAATTTGTGTTAGAGTAAATAGTTAATTATTAGTCTGTAAATATTCATTCTAGGTGTGCTAGTTGCCATACACTTGTATATGCCACATGGATGGCTAAGATTCATTTGTAACCCTAATTTGTTACCATATAAAGGATAAGAGCCAGAGGAGATATTATTCTTGGCTATTCATTTTGTCTCTTTCTATCTTGGTACCAGAGCCATTTTTCTTAATTACCTACCTTTATTTCCCTTTTCATCTGATTGTGATGGCCTCGTCGCCTATACGGCCGCGTCTCCTACAACTAACTCTTCATCGTCTCTGCCTGTGTCTTCCACTCCCAAATCCTACTCCCTTTTTCAATCTTCCACCCAGACATGTTCGATTAAGCTGGATCGCAACAATTACCTGGTGTGGGCATCTGTGGTTTTGCCGCTGATTGAGGGAAATTGCCTCCAGAATCATCTCGATCTTGTGGCCCCTGTCCCACCGATGACCACCATGTTGCCTGGTTCGACCACCGCCGTGCCCAATCCGGCCTTTGAAGACTGGTTCTCCATCGACCGAATGCTCATAGGGTGGCTTCGCAATACTATGTCTCAGGAGGTCGCCACCCAACTCCTCCATTGTCGGACTTCATACGAGCTCTGGGCAGAGGCTCGAGCTCTTACTTCAGCGTTTTCCAAGTCCAGGCTCATGATCTATCAATCTGAGCTCCATAATACTAGGAAGCACGGTCTTACGATGACTGATTACCTAGCGCGTATAAAGAACGTCTCAAATCATCTTGCTCTAGCCGGTGCTCCTATTTCTGCTGATGAGTTGATTCTCTATACTCTCAATGGTTTGGATGGGGAATATAACCCCATTGTTGTTAAGCTTATAGACCAGGTAGGACTGACTTGGGTCGAAGCTCAATCTTCCCTTCTTGCTTTTGAATCTCGTCTGGAGTAGTTGAATCAATTCTCCTCCCTTTCGATTCAACCATCTGTTAATTTTGCTGCCAAAAATTCTGATTATGTCCCTGATCACAATCGATCTTCTGGTCGTGCTCCCTGGAGAGTCAACAGAGGTGGTCGTGCCTCTCGGTCTCGTGGACGCTCAACTGGTGGTAATGCCGGTAGGCCGTTTTGTGATTTGTGTGAAAAACCTGGTCATCGGGTCTCCGACTGTTATAAACGCTTTGATAGACCTTTCACCCTCCTTCTCATTCCACTCCTCAAGCCTACTATGTTGATTCTGATGCTGTTTCTAATCCTGATTGGTACATGGATAGTGGTGCAAATCACCATGTCACAGCTCATTCATCTCAGCTTGATTCGATAGCCTCTGTGGGTAAGAATAATTCTCGCTTATTTACCTGTACTGGATCCACTGCTCAAATTCATGGTATTGGGATTGCATCTTTTCTTTGTTCTGATTCTAAACTTCAGCTTAATGATGTCCTTGTTGTTCCACATGTTGCTAAGAATCTATTAAGTGTGAATAAGCTAGTCTCAGATAACTTTGTTGCTGTGATTTTTACTAATGAGGGTTGTGTTGTGAAGGACAAGGAAACAGGGTCTCTACTGATGAAAAGCACCCCAAGACAAGGGCTATATCCCATGAGCAGAATTGATTCAAGACCCCAAGCACACCTTGCAGAGACCTCCACCACCTCAGAAAAGATTTTAAGTTGGCATTACAAGCTTGGTCATCCAAGCAATAAAATTTTGCAGCAAATTTTAAATGATTGTAATGTCAAACTTCGCTTTAGTGATTTTGTTTGTGAAGCTTATCAGTATGGTAAATCTAGGAAATTACCTTTTTCACATTCTGTGTCTCATGCTGTTTCACCTTTTGATTTGGTTCACACTGATATATGGGGCCCTTCACCTACACAATCTGTTCATGGACATCGTTATTATATCCATTTTGTTGATGATTTTAGTCGATATACTTGGTTGTACCCTCTTAAGCACAAAGGGGAAACAATCATAGCTTTTAAGCATTTTCAAAAAATGGTTGAGACTCAATTTCAAACTAGGATTAAGTCCATTCAGTGTGATAATGGCACAGAGTATAAGCCTATTATTCCTATTGCTGCAAATTCTGATATTATTATGAGATTTACATGTCCCTATACCTCCTCTCAGAATGATAGAGCAGAGAGGAAGCATCGACATATAGTGGAAATGGGACTGACACTTTTAGCTCAGGCCAAAATTCCTCTTACTTATTGGACTGAAGCTTTTCAAACAGCTGTGTATTTAATTAATTGTCTTCCAACTCCGATTTTACAAGGAAAGTCTCCTTTGGCTTGTTTACACAAAAAGGAACCTGATTATCATTCTTTAAGGCCTTTTGGTTGCATTTGCTATCCTTGTTTGAAGCCTTATAATTCCCATAAGTTGGAATATCACAGTAACAGATGTGTCTATCTTGGACCAGCTCCAAATCAGAAGGGTTTCCGGTGTCTAAGCCCAAGTGGACGTATTTCCATTTCTAGACATGTAATTTTTTATCCACTAACTTTTTCTTCTCATAGAGGCCCTATGAACAAGGAAAGTGTGAAAATATTATGTAATATTATTATATTATATTATATTATATTATTCTCCCTAGGTTGTTATAACCTCTCCTCTATTCTCTCCTAGATTTTCTCCATCGGTTACTCCTTTATTTTCTTCTTAGTTTGTTTAGTTTTATCTCTCTACTTATTATATAAGTAGGTATTGTATCACAACATTTATCAATGCAATGAGAATATAATTCTTCTCTCATAAACTCCACATGGTATCAAAGCGGGATTAATTCCTGAAAAAAAAATTGTTTTTCTGGCGCTGGTGACTCGCTGCTCTGTTCAGAATTTCAGAGATGCAGAGAGTTATACAGCGCCGGGAGACACACAACTCCTCTGGTTATTGTCATCTCAGCTGGGTCATCTACTCCTGTTTTTGAGCAGTCTCGACCTTGTCCATTGTTTTGATTCTCGTTTTTAGCTTCAATTCACGGTGAGTTCCGACGTTGTGCAACAGTGAGAGAGAGCATATTCGAGTTCAGTCTCCAACCTTTTCTTGAAACACGTGCCCCACCAACGTCTTCCCCATCCTCCGATCGGCCAAACCCCGGTGGTCCAATCAATTTCCGACAGCGAGTGACCGGCGCGTGAGTTACATGCGCCGCGCAGACAATTACGTCTTCCCGGCGCGTGTGAGCGCGTGGAAACTCTGTTCAGGCTGTAGTTTTGTTATTCAGCATCGAATTCTCCATTCCAGTACCAACGTGGTGGTTTCAGGTTCATTCACATGTGTTTGGTGATTGGGTCACTTCATTCAGTACGGTTTTGACTCTGTTTGGCTCTGGTTTGTGCGTTTTTTGATTATGAAGCACAGCTAGGTAAAAAAATCGTCAACTCTTGAGCACAGTTCTTCATCAACAACCCATCTCCTCTTCAACGTTGTCATCGTTTTCAAGCCTTTCATCATCGTTGATGGTAGTTCCTTTGTCATCGTGCTCCTCAACTTGTCAGACGACTGGTCCCGTCGTCCTCAACTCATCGCAGTCGCTGCCCATTAAACTTGTGACAGCCGCTGCCCGTCTCTCAATGTAGTCGAGTATCTGCTACTCTCTAAATAGGCCTCTGAGACTCAAAAAGTACAAGCTTAAGGGGGAGTGTTAGTAGTATAAAGTTGTATAAGCAAGTTGGACATGATTAACATCCATGATCCAACTTGAGGGGGAGTGTGGGAATATTATGTAATATTATTATATTATATTATTCTCCCTAGGTTGTTGTAACCTCTCCTCTATTCTCTCCTAGATTTTCTCCATCGGTTACTCCTTTATTTTCTTCTTAGTTTGTTTAGTTTTATCTCTCTACTTATTATATAAGTAGGTATTGTATCACAACATTTATCAATGCAATGAGAATATAATTCTTCTCTCATAAACTCCACAGAATGTCCTTCAGAAGAGGTACCTGTTTCTCATTCCAGTGATTTTGGTGAACAAATACACAACCCAACTCAGCCCAATCACAATGGTGTAATTCCTCTCCCAATCCAAGCCCAAACTGAACCCGCAACTCATCTTTTCCCTTCTCAGTCAAATCAGGTACGACACACACCACCTCAGCCCACTATAGTCTCTTCTACTCCTCCTTCTTCAATACCTTCAGCCCAACTCCAATCTCAACCCACATTAATTCCTCCTTCACCCAATACTCCCTCCTCTCGACCCATCAACCCTCCCCCTGTTATACCACCCCAAAATTTCCTTCCATTATTCCTTTTCAGCCCACTTCACCTACCACGTCACCCTCCCCATTCCCATCATCCCCTATATAGCCCTAAAATTCCACTTCAATTATTCCTAGTTCGGTCAAGTCATCCAACCCGTCTTCCTCGTCATTTTCCTCCTCTGGTTCCTCTACTGGTTTTCACCCTCCTCATCGTCTTTCTCCCACCAATGATCACTCCATGCTTACCCGAGCAAAAACTGGTGTGATAAAACCCATATATCCATTCGTTGGGCTCTGTGAAACTGAAACACCTCACTCTCTCTCTCTCTTTAGCTGCTGAACCACAAACCCTTGCAGATGCTTTCGCGTCTTCTCATTGGCTGAACGCAATGACCACCAAGTATGAAGCACTCTGTCATAATCATACTTGGATCTTGGTGCCTTATCGAGGTCAGAAGTTGGTTGATTGCAAATGGGTTTTTAAAACTAAGTTCAAGGCTGATGGGTCCATACTAAAGCACAAAGCCAAACTAGTTGCTAAAGGTTTTCAACAATCAACCGGGGTTGATTATGGTGAGACTTTCAGTCCAGTTGTGAAACCAATGACTATTCGCCTCATTCTCACTCTGGATGCCACTTACAGATGGGACACACATCAATTAGATGTTAATAATGCCTTCTTGAATGGATACCTGAAGGAAGAAGTATTTATGAATCAACCGCCTGGTTTCCGAGATTCTACAAAACCATATCATATCTGTAAACTCACCAAGGCAATTTATGGGCTCAAGCAGGCTCCGCGAGCATGGTTTGAGAGACTTCGACATGTATTGGTCAATTGGGGGTTTCAAAATGCCTGTTGTGATGTCTCTTTATTCTTTCTCAGATCTGATCGTCTTCTGGTATTTATTCTCATCTATGTTGACGATATTTTAATTACTGGCAATAATTCAGTTTTTGTTCAGAGATTCATTGTCAAGTTGAACAAAGTCTTTTCTCTCAAAGATTTAGGTTCCATTTACTATTTTCTGTGATTAGAAATTCATAGAGACAGTTATGGTTTTATGTTAATCAAGCCAAATACATTTTGGATTTGCTGAAGAAATTTAACATGTACGATTGTGCACCTGTACCAACCCCTATGGTCACTAGTCAATATTTTTCTTCTGATGATGGAAAACTGATGACAAATCCGTCTCTGTATAGAAGAGCCATTGGTTCACTATAGTATTTGACAACTACTAGACCAGATATAGCATATTTTGTTAACAAACTTAGTCAATTTCTTGCTAAACCAACAGAGATACATTTCCAAGGGGTCAAAAGAATTCTGAGATATTTAAAAGGTACTTTTCAGTATGGCTTACACATCAAACCAGTGGGATCTTTTCGCTTGATAGCTTTTACCAATGCTGACTGGGCTACCGACATTGATGATAGAAAATTCATGGGTGGATATTGTGCTTATCTAGGCGGCACACTTGTCTCTTGGTGCTCCAAGAAACAAAAAGTAGTCTCCAGGTCAAGTTCAGAATCTGAATATCGGTCCCTATCTTATTGGAGCATCTGAGCTTAAATGGCTTAATCCTCTGATGAGAGAAATTGGTTTTTACACTCGACAACTTTCCATAATATGGTGTTATAACTTGAGTGCTAGAGCTCTTGCTTCAAATCCTATGCATCATGCTAGAAGCAAGCACATTGAGATAGACGTACATTTCATCAGAGATCAAGTTTTATCTAGGTCTATTGACGTCAAATATGTGTCTTCGTCTCATCAAGTAGCTGATTGTTTCACTAAAGCTTTGTCTTATTCTCAGTTTTCTTATTTTAGAAACAAACTTGGTGTGTGTCCCACACCCTCTCGTTTGAGGGGGAATGTTAGAGTAAATAGTTAATTATTAGTCTGTAAATATTCATTATAGGTGTGCTAGCTGCCACACACTTGTATATGCCACATGGATGGCTAAGATTCATTTGTTACCCTAATTTGTTACTATATAAAGGATAAGAGCCAGAGGAGATATTATTCTTGGCTATTCATTTTGTCTCTTTCTATCTATTTGGTCTAAATTAGTAAATAATGTGAGATGGGAAGTTAGAAATGGGAAAAGTGTGAAGTTTTGGCTGGATAGTTGGGTGAAGGAAAACAAGAGACTTCCTGATTGCTGTAAAATTCAATTAAGTGAAGAAGAAAATACTGCTAAAGTATTTCAGATAGTTGATCCAGGTGGAAATTGGAACCATACGAAGTTAGGGAGGTTAGTGACAGATAAAGTAAGGGATTTGATTCTTGCTATGCCACCACCTAATGCTGATTTTGGAAATGATGTAATTAAATGGGGGTCAACTTTACAAGATAAATATGAGGTGGCAGATTTATACCAGAAGTTCAAGGATGAACAAGGTGAAAAGGATGTAGTGTGGAGTAAAATTTGGAAGTGGAAGGGACCTAAAAGAGTCCAAGTTTTTATGTGGATAGCTGCACATAACAGGTTACTCACTGCTGTAAGGAGGAATTGGATTTTGGGTGGTAGTACTTGGTGCTATAAATGTAATGGAGAGGATGAGACTCTTATGAATGTCATGAAAGAGTATGGGAACAATTGGGTGAGACTGACATGGAATCTGAATTTTACAAGTGGCAGGGCAAGGATTGATGGATTTTGTGCAGAAAAGAACAGAAGAAACAAACTGAATTTGGTATAGCATGTTGGCTACTATGGTCTTGGAGAAATAGAAGCTTGTTTGAGATTGGATTTAGGTTGCCTGAGCAAGAATGGTGATAGAACATTATGTAAATGAAATATTGTTGGGAAAAGAAAAGTTTGAAGGGGTGGGTGCAAGAAGCTACGAGCAGAACATAAGATGGATGACGCCTGAGGTGGGGTGGACGAAACTAAACACTGATGGGGCATCAAAAGGCGAGTTAAATGCTGCTGGATGTGGAGGATTACTTAGAGATTGCAATGGAAGATGGATCATTGGATGCTTGAAAGCTGGAAACATACTCTGCAATTAAGGCTGAGATCTGGGGTATTATTACAGGCCTGCAGTTGGCTAGCAAGGTGGGTATACAGAATTTAATTGTGGAATTTGATTCCTTATCTGTTGTAAATATATTGAGTAAGATTAGGGATGACGATGTGATAAGTTCTAGTCTTTTAAAAATTGTAAAATGTGAGCTGAATAGATTTGGCCAGATTCGTATCATGCATGTATATAGGGAGGGAAACTCCTCTGCTGATTGTTTGGCCAATTTGAGTTTAGGTTTAGACGAGGTTTTTGCAGTTTTTGAAGCTCCTCCTCAGGAAGTGAGAAAGTGTTTGTACAGAGATTTTGTAGGGGTTGTTATTCCCCGCATGATTTTGATATAATGAGAAAGGCTTAGCCCCATATATTCACCCAAAAAAAAAAAAAAATCTTATCAGCTCCGGAACTAAAATATTCTGAAGCAACTTCCAAACTAGAAGAGTGCCTGGGAACATACTTTTAGGATGTAACGCTCAATTAACAGTCTAAAAGTAAACACATAAAGATAAGGCTAAGGACCTATACATCCTCAAATAAAAGAGACTCACAAGCAAGTTAAAATTATGTAACTACAATTACCGGAATGGCTAGGACAATACCTGCCATCAGAATCTGTAAAATCTGTAATTCCAACCCCAACTGTTAAGGGTACAAAAACATTTTCTGATGTACATCGTGAAACCTAGGAAGCACATAAGACATGAAATTCAAAGTAAATATTGGAAAGTATACTCGATTTAAGGATGTGCGCACAAATTGAAGTTCCAAATAACATTGAAAACTTCATTTCTAGCATGATTGACAAACCTGCAACATAGGCAAGTCACCAAGAGGGAAGTCCCCAAAACCAGAAATGTCCAGAAAGCTGATCTGCAGCCCAAGGCATAGATAAGTCTATATAACATGGTTCATAGTAAGAGTAAAGAGCTGAGTTTTTGAAGGCATACCTCGTCAACTCCATCCTTGTACTATTTTCTGGCAAGCTCAAATGGCTTGCCAAGATTTCTTACCTAACAATTAAAATAATCAGATGACAAAAGTATTAGTGTTGACTAACAGGGGAAAATACATCAGAACGTTTGATTTTTGTAGGGGTGAGTGCCGATGGCTAAAGAGAGAATGAGTTTAAAACTTCAAACAAAAAAGGACAACACTCATGGAATTGTTCATTAATAAAATCATATTTAACCAAAACGACAATAAAGCCTTATCCCACTAGGTGGGGTCGGCTATATGGATTGTACAACGTCATTATATTCTATAAAAAACCATAACTTTAGATAGATTATTAACCAAAAGATTCTTCTTTATAACCTCATTGATGAAATAATATAACGGAACACAAAATTAATCAGTTTATTAAATTATCATCATGTTTCGTTACGTATCTTGATAACTAGTTTGTGGCTTTGTGCTGCACAGGTAATGTCTAATGCTTTTAACATGAGCAACCCAATAAAGTTAAAATAAACATTATCGACAATACCACTTTCTCCTATGTTTCTTATGACAAACATCATACTGGTCTCCTTTGGTTACAACAAGGTCCCCCTTGTCATTTGCCCTCACATCAAGACAAGCAATCACCTTAACAGATAACCTCTTGTTAATGAACCAAATAAACATTGTTATTATCACACTGACCCCAATCTCCCTCCAAAAGAAGAAAAACCCCTAAAAAATAAATGAGTTAAAAGAAACTGAAACCAGAGTATAACTGTCAAAGCCAGGAAATAAAGTAGACAGGTCCCAAGAAAAATTTAGCCTAAGAATATATACAGAAACAACTATAATACAGGCTTCCATCACCATACCCTTTTTGCTAGTTTTGAAACCTTCCCTCCACCAGCCTTCTGTCATTAGATGAACATTACAAATGGTTAGCCAACTTGAGAAAAAATTGATAGTAATAGAATTGATTTCTGCAATGTGCATATTCAGAATAGCATGAAAGCCACCTTTGTCCTGTTTGAACTTGGATTTAAGAATCTTCCTAAAACAGAAAGGCCGACATCTGTAAATTTCAATTTTAGGAATCAGTATAAGAAATAGTAATAAACAACTCAAAACTTAAGAGCTAAGAAAATAAGAGGCCAAAGTAAAATTTTAATTTCAAATCAAAGTAGATATCTTCCCCTCATTTTCCTTTTCATTTTGATTTTTCTCAGTCATTGAGGCATCCAGACAGAATTCAACAGAATTAGATATACTTTTTATAGTTTATTATTGCAAAAACAAAATAAGGCCCGGTTTGGGATCCCACCTGGTGTTTGGATCATTTAATTATTTGATGGACTTTACATCTTAAAGCTGTTTTTTTGTTGAAGCCAGATCTACTAGCTTCTCATCCCATCACCAAAAGCCTCTTTGGACCGTTGCACCCCTCCCCCAAAAAAAGTCTTGCTTCTATCCTTTTCGCGTGATACTCTCCTCTCCTCTATATTTGATGAATCTGATGAAGCATATATCACATTCAAGCAAAATAATGAAATATATCATTTTCGATTTTTTCTTTTTGCATATTTTTATTCCGATGAATCTGGGATTAGTTGGGATTGCAAAAATATATCACGTTCAAGTAAAATATAGTATTTGATTATTATTATTTTGCATATTTACGTTAATGAATAAAAATAATGAAATGATTTTTATTCTACGTATATATTTTGCATATTTTCAAAATTGTGCAGATATATTTTTTTAATGGTAATTTTATTATTTAAGCACTTCATTGTGTTGTAATTTTTTTAATGGTAATTTTATTATTTTATTTAGTAAATTTATATTTATTTTAAATTTTTTTATCCAAAATTATCATATTTTATGTGTGTGTGAATTTGATTCATGTCATTTTCAGTCATTATCCATCTCATCTATCTTTTCAAAAGTTATGTCAAATAAGTGCCTATCAGAAACAAAAGCCACTTCTGCCACCGCTATCCCAAACACAAATTACATCAGGAAAAGTCCATCAGAAAAAAAGTTCATCATGAAAAGTCCATCAAAAACAAAAGTCACTTCTCCCATCGCTATCCCAAAAGGGCCCTAAGCAATCATTCAATTTCTCTCCTGCTTGACCAATAATTAGTTACAAAACATTAAAATTCGTGTTTTATACATGGTTAAGGTATCCGATGAACATACTCTACAAAATAAAACAGAAATTAAATTATTATATAGAAGATAAAAACTTGCCTCCACTCTTTTCAGGATGGAACTGAACAGCAAGCACATTTCCTCTTCTAATAGATGCTATAAACTTGTCACCTTAATTACAAGTGGAGGATACCCACTCTTTATGTTTGTCTGACTGAGTTAACCAAAAAAAAAAGTTACTTTAGCAATTGCCAATAATGAACAAAGCAACAACCAAAATAAGAAAAGGGAAAGAAGAAATATACTGGCATTGCACGATTAGAGTGCACGAAGAAAACTTGACGGTTTCTGACATCCATTGTGACTTGTAAAGCATTCCAGCCGATATGCAGAACTCTAGAACCATTTGATGAGTCAAATCGCCCAACAGTTCCATGTATTAGTCCAAGACCATTTACGGTTGCAGAAACACAGTTATTGATTCAATACTATCAATAACAAGAAGCATTATAAATAATTAAAAATTTGCATATGCAATGCCCTGGACATTTGGTCAAATAACACAAGTTAGAGGACATTTTCTCCCATATTAGTCTTGTGTGTGTTTGACAAGTTCACATCCATTAAAATTCTCAAACGGCTAACTGCTGCATATAATTGAGTAAACAAGAAGATGATTACATCTTTTCCATTGCAAAGTGGATATGAGTAGCCTTAAGTAAAGAAGACCCACAGAACTCATGGAAGCCTTATTATGAATGCATTCAATAGAATTATATATGAAATTCCCTAAACCATTACGTACCTGATGTTTTTCCTTCCATCTTGGAAAAATACTAGAACCTAATGGCTGGAACAAGTGATCTCTCATCTCATCATTTGACACCAACAAGCTTTTACACCTAACAGCTGCGTATAGACAAACACTATGATTTAAGAAAGAAAAAAAGACTTTCGGATGAGGGAAATGAATTTGTTCAAGACTATACTTGTACAGATCACAGGTGCAAAAGATTCTAGAATGTATAGAGAAATTAGACAAGTAAATGAAATTTAAGAAGCACATCAGTTATTATTCAACAAGAAAAAGCTTGGAAACATACGAACCTTTATAATAGTATCATGGTGATCGTTAGCCTTTTCTTTTTGCGATCTTTTTATCATTCTTTCTTCAACCTCTCTCGCAACAATCAATTTTAAAAAAGGTTTAGTTTGTCATGAACAAGGGATGGAAAACTAAGAACCATTATAATAATTTAAAGATGAGTCTCAACCTTTTCTTACATTTGTGTTTTTTTTTTCCTTCTTCATGCTCTTTCTTCAACATCTCCTACAACAAACCCTTGTACAAAATGGTTAGTTTCCATAAAATAATAGTTGGAAAACTAAGAAACATTATAATAGTATAAAGTTAAGCCTCGGCCTTTCCTTCTGTTTGTGTTCTTTCTCTTCATGTTCCTTCTTCAGCCTCTCTTGCAGCAATCATTGTAGAAAATGGATCGGATTCCAAAAAAGAAAGCAACTGCATTAGCACAAAAACAAGTCATGGGCTAACAAAAATAACCCTCCCTTACTTCAGAGTTATAAAACAGCACAAAGAAATTCATTGCAGTAGAGCTTGCCAAGCCAGAATAGCATAATTAATGATGATACCTTGAACATGTTAAAAGGTATATGTTTTTGGACAGAGAAACACCTTACCATGTCATGGTCTATAAGTTCATCCTATATATCCCCTTTCAATCTGCTCTGCAAGATCTTTATCTTGGGCCACCTAAAAACAAGTGCTACTAATGAATTTTTTCCCCAAAATAAGTGACATCTGAATTGTAGTTTCACTTTGCAACTCACAACACTAGACATTGCAGGTAAATAAAACACACAAAAATAGGTTATATTCATCAAGAAAAAGGTTGGGAAACTAATAACCTCTATAATGGTATAAAAGTGAGCGTCGGCATTTTTGTGTGTGTTCTTCTTCTTGATTTTCTTCATCCTCTTCAACCTCCCTTGCAACAATCAATTTTTAAAAAAAATGATTAGTTTGTCAACAACAAAGAAAGGAAAACTAAGAACCATTATAATAGTTTGAAGGTGAGTCTTAACCTTTTATTTCATTTGTGATCTTTTTCTTCATGCTCTTTCTTCAACCTCTCCTGCAACAAGCCATTGTACAGATGAATTAGTTTCAGTAGAATAAAGGTAGGAAAACTAAAATATACTAAAATAGTACAAAAGGTAAACCTCGGCCTTTCCTTTTGTTTGTGCTCTTTTTCTTCATTTTCCTTCTTCAACCTCTCCTGCAGCAATCCATTGTACAAAATGGATCAGTTTCCAAAGAATAAAGCAACAGAAATAGCACAAAAAAGAGTCATGGACTAACAAGATTGATCCTCCCTTCCTTCAGAGGTTCATAGTTCAAGGAACAATAATTTGAAATTCATTGATCTTAATCACAGCTCAAGAAGAAGAAAAAGGAAAAATAGGATAACAGTAC
Organism: Acacia melanoxylon; assembly: GCA_019022615.1. NCBI lineage: Eukaryota > Viridiplantae > Streptophyta > Magnoliopsida > Fabales > Fabaceae > Acacia > Acacia melanoxylon. The sequence goes on from JAFJYJ010000082.1 coordinate 1,485,802, forward strand.
ATATCAATAAACATATGTACATACCACTGGTCAGAGAGAGTTTGCCTCCTAAAATCATAGTAGTGCCTCCATCCTCACCCACAAAATCAAAAATTACAATAATTATTATATGTCCACTTACTCATGCTGATTGAAAATTTTGTTTGAGAGAGGTTATTAAATACTCCAGCACAAAACTCAAGATCTAAGATAAAATGGAAGCAAGCAAAGTAAAAAAAATGACAAAATCCCAAGGGACCAAACAAACTCAAAGGAAAACAAATGGAAATATATAAGAATCACAAGCAAAGGCAAACCAAGGTAATTCAACATCTTTCCTATCAAAGTAACTTCACATGAATCAAGGTTCTAAGCACCATGGCAACCGCTTTAACAAGGTGAACCTAAGCTAGCAGTCCCTCACGAATGGCAAGTGTTTAACTCTCTCACTCAAAGTGTTTGAGCTTGTGTTTACACTCAAAAATCCACCATAACTAATCCCCTCTCCATAAGCTTGGCTATTATCTAGGTTCTCCACCACTAACAATAAAATGCTAAACATAGATCAAAAGGACTTTTATTGGGCGGTAGAGTAGGCGATTTAAAAAGTCAAGAGTCAATAAGGAAATCATAGGATAGAAAGAGTATGCATACAATAAATTTAAGGCCTAGAATTCACAACCACCCTACGTAGTAAATGATAGGGAGATATGCATAAATAACAAGTGCAACCCCTCCCTCTCTTTTGTTTTTCTTTCTTTCTTCTCCTTTTCTTTTTTCTTCTTTTTTTTTCTCTTTTTTCTCAACTTCTTCTTGTTTTTTTTTTTCCTTTTTTCTCAACTCTTTTTTTTTTTTGCACTCCCGAGAAAATCACAAAACTATCCTGAAATATCTTCTACAAGCATGCAATCATTCATATTCGAGCATAAAAGTGATAGTTCACCGATTATATCCTCCTAGTTAGCAAAAGTTACAGAATAATAATGCTAAGAGATCAAATTATGAACACAATCAGGAAAGAGGAATATAACCGAGAGAGTCCCTTAGGGATGTAGGTGTTTCGCTCATCTAACCTTTATGGGGTTTTTTATCTCAAACCAACCTAGGCCAGGCCCTACCATAGGCTTGTAATAATTCTAATTACTACCACCACTTGCATGTGCATTCAAGAATCAAGAGGTCTTTCCCGCTTGTAATGTTGGAGAGAGGCCACATGGCATGGATGATGGGGTGGTAAGAATTGTACATGTGAAAGAAATTAGTAGCATCCAAATTTTGTCATATAATATATAAAAGTAGTAACAATGTTGCTAATCAAGAGATCTTGGCAGGGATGCTTTTCTTTTCTTTTTTCCTTTATTTCTCTTTTCTTTTTTTTTATTGGCTTTCTTGTTTCTTTTTTCTTGCCAATTTTTTTTCTTTTCAGGAGCTATATATTTTTCTTTCTTTCTTTTGGCTCCTTTCTCTCCTCTTTCCTTTTTTATTTTTGGAGCTGCAATTTTTTTTCCTTTCCTCCTTTTTTGGAACCTACATTTTTTCTTTTTTTCCCTTTCCTCATTTTTAATCATCCCTCACATAATTGAATAGTAGCAACAGTACCACAAGATGTAATTTAATAAATGACAAACAAGAATGCTTAGAAATATATTTGCATGCACAATAAGTTACCACAATATAATGGAATTTCATAAAGGTGATATGCTCAAAGGGGTAGCAAGGGATAATGATATGTGTGGCTTGTGTTTGGGATAAAAAGGGTTTAGAATATGAATGCCTCTATCGTTTTAAAGAATTGCACATGCCTAAAGTAGCCATAAAAAGAATTAGAACAAGTTCTGAAGAGTTACCAGCGTAGGAGGTTAATCACACAATTTTTGGAAATATAGGCTCAAAGATCCTTCCAACAAGGCTATATCTCTCTCGTGAGATATTCACAAAATCCAATTGAAGACTAATTGATCACAGAGCATTGCCCTTACCTGTTTCTAAAGCTAACCTTCAGAATATAATCAACTCACCCATCACAATCAACAATGAATATGAGAGATTCATTCATATGTTAGAATAGTCAGGATGTGCAAACTCCCCAAATCAATCAAATCCAATCAAAGTGAATAGGCCATAGAACATAAATATGCATAATTTAAGGCTTAAAGGGGTTAGGCAATGGATGTAGTGAGTGTCAAGGTAGGCAATTTGGATCCAGTTATAAATAACATGGTAGGAAATATTTACAACTTTTTTTGGCTATGGGTATTGGAGGAAAACATAATTGAAGGCTCAAACTGGTTAGGCAATGGTTATTGGAAGAAAACATAATTTAAGGCTCAAAGTGGTTTAGGCAACGGATGTAGTAATGTGTCAAAGTAGACAATTTGGATCTAGTTATAAATAACATGATAGGAAATATTTACAAGTATTTTTTTATTTTTATTTTGGCTATGGGTAATGAAAGAAAACATAATTTAAGCCTCAAAATGGTTAGGCAATGGACGTGGTAATGCATCAAGGTGCTCTAGCTATAAACAAAATGAATGCCTTTCTCATTTCTATGTCTAGCAAAAGCAAATATGTGGCCTCAAACAAGACGCAAGCCAAGTTCTAGAGTAAGGAAAGGATAGGTGGTACACATATGAAATGAATATGAATAGGCCCAAAAACCTTACTAGGTCATGACTACCAACTTAGGATTCGCCTAAAGCCAAAACGATTTGCCATGTAGCTTTTCTACTCGACACACGATCAATCACTCATCAATTCAAAAATGCATCCAAACCAAGGATTACCTCATACTTGCAATTCTCACATCCAAACCAAATTTTTTTCATTTAAAAAAAAAAAAAAAAAAGAGAGAGAGAGAGAAAAAAAAAAATTCACGATTCACCCATAACATAAAAAGAAAAGAAGTACAGAAAACTCAAAATATAATATGCAATCAATCTGACCCAATCAAATGATAAACAATAAAATATAAAAGTGTAAAAAGAAAGCGTACAACCGGGCTAGGTAAGTCACATCTTGAACGGCCAGCTCCTCATGTCATGCGTTCTTGTATTTCACAATGCCTAGGAAGCACATAACACATGAAAATCAAAGTAAATATTGGAAAGCATATGACAGAACAAAAAATTAATCAATTTATTAAACATTTGAAAATCATCATGTTTTGTTTCTTTTAGTTTAATTGCTTATCCTGATGACTAGTTTGGGGCTTTGTGTTGCACAGGTAGTATCTAATGCTTTTAGCATGAGTGACCCATTATGAATGCATTCAATAGAATTATATATGAAATTCCCTAAACCATTACGTACCTGATGTTTTTCCTTCCATCTTGGAAAAATACTAGAACCTAGTGGCTGGAACAAGTGATCTCTCATCTCATCATTTGACACCAACAAGCTTTTACACCTAACAGCTGCATATAGACAAACACTATGATTTAAGAAAGAACTAAAGACTTTCGGGTGAGGGAAATGAATTTGTTCAAGACTATACTTGTACAGATCACAGGTGCAAAAGATTCTAGAATGTATAGTGAAATTAGACAAGTAAATGAAATTTAAGACCCACATCAGTTATTATTCAACAAGAAAAAGCTTGAAAACGTAAGAACCTTTATAATAGTATCATGGTGATCGTTAGCCTTTTCTTTTTGTGATCTTTTTCTTGTTCTTTCTTTAACCTCTCTCGCAACAATCAATTTTTGAAAAAGGATTAGTTTGTCATTAATAGTTTAAAGGTGAGTCTCAACCTTTTCTTACATCTGTGTTCTTTTTTTCTTCAAGCTCTTTCTTCAACATCTCCTGCAACAAACCATTGTACAAAATGGTTAGTTTCCCTAAAATAAAGGTTGGAAAACTAATAAACATTGTAATAGTATAAAGTTAAGGCTCAGCCTTTCCTTCTGTATGTGTTCTTTTTCTTCATGTTCCTTCTTCAGCCTCTCTTGCAGCAATCATTGTAGAAAATGGATCGGATTCCAAAAAAGAAAGCAACTGAAATAGCACAAAAACAAGTCATGGGCTAACAAACTTAATCCTCCCTTACTTCAGAGTTATAAAACAGCATATAAAAATTCATTGCAGTAGATCATGCCAAGCCAGAATAGCATAATTAATGATGATACCTTGAACATGTTAAAGGTATATGTTTTTGGATAGAGAAACACCTTACCATGTCATGGTCTATAAGTTCATCCTATATATTCCTTCCAATCTGATCTGAAAGATCTTCATCTTGGGCCACCTAAAAACAAGAGCTTCTAATGAATTTTTTTCCCAAAATAAGTGACATCTGAATTGTAGTTTCACTTTGCAACTCACAACACTAGACGTCTAGACATTGGAGGTAAATAGAACACACACAAATAGGTTATATTCATCAAGAAAAAGGTTGGGAAACTAATAACCTCTATAATGGTATAAAAGTGAGCATCGGCATTTTATTTTTTTTTTTTTGTGTTCTTCTTTTTGTTCTTTCTTCGTCCTCTTCAACCTCCCTCGCAACAATCAATTTTGGAAAAAGAAAAAAAAAAGATTAGTTTATCAAGAACAAAGAATGGAAAACTAAAAACCATAATGATAGTTTAAAAGTGAGTCTCAACCTTTTATTTCATTTGTGCTCTTTTTCTTCATGCTCTTTCTTCAACCTCTCCTGCAACAATCCATTGTACAAAATGAATTAGTTTCGGTAGACAAAAGGTAGGAAAACTAAGAAACACTATAATGGTATAAAAGGCTTTTCCTTTTGTTTGTGCTCTTTTTCTTCATTTTCCTTCTTCAACCTCTCCTGCAACAATCCATTGTACAAAATGGATCAGTTTCCAAAGAATAAAGCAACAGAAATAGCACAAAAAAGAGTCATGGACTAACAAGGTTGATCCTCCCTTCCTTCAGAGGTTCATAGTTCAAGGAACAATAATTTGAAATTCATTGATCTTAATCACAGCTCAAGAAGAAGAAAAAGGAAAAATAGGATAACAGTACATATCAATAAACACATGTACATACCACTGGTCAGAGAGAGTTTGCCTCCTAAAATCATAGTAGCGCCTCCATCCTCACCCACAAAATCAAAAATTACAATAATTATTATATGTCCACTTACTCATGCTGATTGAAAATTTTGTTTGAGAGAGGTTATTAAATACTCCAGCACAAAACTCAAGATCTAAGATAAAATGGAAGCAAGCAAAGTAAAAAAATGACAAAAGCCCAAGGGACCAAACAAACTCAAAGGAAAACAAATGGAAATATATAAGAATCACAAGCAAAGGCAAACCAAGGTAATTCAACATCTTTCCTATCAAAGTAACTTCACATGAATCAAGTTTCTAAGCACCATGGCAACCGCTTTAACAAGGTGAACCTAAGCTAGCAGTCCCTCACGAATGGCAAGTGTTTAACTCTCTCACTCAAAGTGTTTGAGCTTGTGTTTACACTCAAAAATCCACCATATCTAATCCCCTCTCCATAAGCTTGGCTATTATCTAGGTTCTCCACCACTAACACTAAAATGCTAAACATAGATCAAAAGGACTTTTATTGGGTGGTAGAGTAGGCGATTTAAAAGGCCAAGAGTCAGTAAGGAAATCATAGGATAGAAAGAGTATGCATACAATAAATTTAAGGCCTAGAATTCACAACCACCCCACGTAGTAAATGATAGGGAGATATGCATAAATAACAAGTGCAACCCCTCCCTCTCTTTTGTTTTTCTTTCTTTCTTCTCCTTTTCTTTTTTCTTCTTTTTTTTTCTCTTTTTTCTCAACTTCTTCTTGTTTTTTTTTTCCCTTTTTTCTCAACTCTTTTTTTTTTTTTGCACTCCCAAGAAAATCACAAAACTATCCTGAAATATCTTCTACAAGCATGCAATCATTCATATTCGAGCATAAAAGTGATAGTTCACCGATTATATCCTCCTAGTTAGCAAAAGTTACAAAATAATAATGCTAAGAGATCAAATTATGAACACAATTAGGAAAGAGGAATATAACCAAGAGAGTCCCTCAAGAATGTAAGAGTTTTGCTCATCTCACCTTTATGGGGTTTTTTCTCTCAAACCAACCTAGGCTAGGCCCTACCATAGGCTTGTAATAATTCTAATTACTACCACCACTTGCATGTGCATTCAAGAATCAAGAGGTCTTTCCCGCTTGTAATGTTGGAGAGAGGCCACATGGCATGGATGATGGGGGTGGTAACTATTGTACATGTAGAAATGAATATCATCCAAAATTTGTCATATAATATATAAAAGTAGTAGTAATGCTGCTAATCAAGAGAGCTTGGCGGGGATGCTTTTCTTTTCTTTTCTTTTTCTTCTTTATTTCTCTTTTCTTTTTTTTATTGGCTTTCTTGTTTCTTTTTTCTTGCCAATTTTTTTTTCCTTTTCAGGAGCTATATATTTTTCTTTTCTTTCTTTTGGCTCCTTTCTCTCTCTTTTTTTGGATGCTTTTTGTCTTTCCTTTTTCTTTTTGGAGCTGCAATTTCTATCTTTCCTTTCCTTCTCTTTTTGGACCTACATTTTTTCTTTTTTTTCTTTTCCTCATTTTTAATCATCCCTCACATAATTGAATAGTAGCAACAGTACCACAAGGTGTAATTTAATAAATGACAAACAAGAATGCTTAGAAATGTATTTTCATGCACAATAAGTTACCACAATATAATGGAATTTGAGAAAGGTGATAGGCTCAAAGGGGTAGCAAGGGATAATGATATTTGTGGCTTGTGTTTGGGATAAAAAGGGTTTAGAATATGAATGCCTCTATCGTTTTAAAGAATTGCACATGCCTAAAGTAGCCATAAAAAGAATTAGAACAAGTTAGAAGAGTTACCAGCGTAGGAGGTTAATCACACAATTTTTGGAAATATAGGCTCAAAGATCCTTCCAACAAGGCTATATCTCTCTCGTGAGATATTCACAAAATCCAATTGAAGACTAATTGATCACAGAGCATTGCCCTTACCTGTTTCTAAAGCTAACCTTCAGAATATAATCAACTCACCCATCACAATCAACAATGAATATGAGAGATTCATGCATATGTTAGAATAGTCAGGATGTGCAAACTCCCCAAATCAATCAAATCCAATCAAAGTGAATAGGCCATAGAACATAAATATGCATAATTTAAGGCTTAAAGGGGTTAGGCAATGGATGTAGTGAGTGTCAAGGTAGGCAATTTGGATCCAGTTATAAATAACATGGTAGGAAATATTTACAACTTTTTTTGGCTATGGGTATTGGAGGAAAACATAATTGAAGGCTCAAACTGGTTAGGCAATGGTTATTGGAAGAAAACATAATTTAAGGAAATATTTACAAGTTCTTTTTTTGGCTATGGGTATTGGAAGAAAACATAATTTAAGGCTCAAAGTGGTTTAGGCAACGGATGTAGTAATGTGTCAAAGTAGACAATTTGGATCTAGTTATAAATAACATGATAGGAAATATTTACAAGTATTTTTTTATTATTATTTTGGCTATGGGTAATGAAAGAAAACATAATTTAAGGCTCAAAATGGTTAGGCAATGGACGTGGTAATGCATCAAGGTGCTCTAGCTATAAACAAAATGAATGCCTTTCTCATTTCTATGTCTAGCAAAAGCAAATATGTGGCCTCAAACAAGACGCAAGCCAAGTTCTAGAGTAAGGAAAGGATAGGTGGTACACACATGAAATGAATATGAATAGGCCCAAAAACCTTACTAGGTCATGACTACCAACTTAGGATTCGCCTAAAGCCAAAACGACTGCCATGTAGCTTTTCTACTCGACACACGATCAATCACTCATCAATTCAAAAATGCATCCAAACCAAGGATTACATCATACTTGCAATTCTCACATCCAAACCAAATTTGTTTCATTTTTTTTTTAAAAAAAAAAAATCACTATTCATCCATAACATAAAAAGAAAAGAAGTACAGAAAACTCAAAATATAATATGCAATCAATCTGACCCAATCAAATGATAAACAATAAAATATAGAAGTGTAAAAAGAAAGCGTACAACCGGGCCAAGTATGTCACATCTTGAACGGCCAGCTCCTCATGTCATGCGTTCTTGTATTTCGCAATGCCTAGGAAGCACATAACACATGAAAATCAGAGTAAATATTGGAAAGCATATGACCGGGAAAAAAAAAATTAATCAATTTATTAAACATTTGAAAATCATCATGTTTTGTTTCTTTTAGTTTAATTACTTATTCTGATGATAGTTTGTGGCTTTGTTCTGCACAAGTAGTATCTAATGCTTTTAACATGAGTAACCCATTATGAATGCATTTAATATAATTATATATGAAGTCACCTGAACCATTACGCGCCTGATGTTTTTCCTTCCATCTTGGAAAAAAAACTAGAACCCAATAGTTGGAACAAGTGGTCTCTCATCCCATCATTCGACACCAACAAGCTTTTACAGCTAACAGCCAGAAACAGCCAAAACCTATGATTTAAAAAAAATAAAAAAGATTATAGGATCAGGAAAATGAATTTGTTCCAGACTGTAAGTGTACACATCAAAGGTATAAAAGATTCTGGGATATATAGTGAAATTAGAAAAGTAAATAAAATTTAAGACTGAAGTAAGCATAATCCTCATTTAACAAAATAATTTGATAAACTGGACAAAAACATGAAAAACAATTATCTCTTTCCATTTGTCATCTCAAAATGACGCGTAAAATGCCACTAAATTGAAACTAAGATTACCACAACACTATTATAGTATTATTATTACTATTGATGATCTAGTAACTCATGGTTAAAATACATATCCTTTTAAAAAGTTCTGGCAAAAAATTGCATGTTACCATCACACTCAATGCAGTTAAGCAGTATTTCTCCAGCACCAAGTGCTTCAACTTCTTTTGCAAGCTCATAAGCCGCCAAACGTCAGCCTTCTCATCCCCCATTCACCTTAAAAAAGGAAAAAATCACCTTAAAAAGCAAGTAGTAAAGTGATTTCATCGTGAATTCTTGATACTTCCTGATATAACCAGCATCTCTAAATAGCACAATTTTATAAGAAAAACATAACATCATTGAAGAGAAATATTGATATAATGTTTTTCCTTTCATACGTAAGATCAATCGAACAAAGTTATTGGAAAACTAGATGTAACACCAAGTTTATCGTCTAATAAAAAGCACTTAATGGCAACAATTCTGGTAGCATTCTAATCACAGAATCTCAAAGTTATACTCAAGAAGTTAATGGCTTTCGGGCAACATTCAATGGCAATTTTAATAGAGCAAAGTTATAGTCAAGATTACAGAAAAATGTGTTTCGCAGGTAAAGAGGAGAAAGCAGGGCTTACTGTACACTGGTAACAAGCATATTCTTCTCCATTTGGACCTGAAATTTATTTTTCAAATTAAAAAAGAATGAATATATGATTATGAAAATTGAATGATTTCTTTCTATCCATTACATCCCAAAATATCTCTGTAATGCTGTATTTTAAGCAGAAGAATTTCCTCTAAAATGCAAGGGAACCTTTCAAGAAAATATGCAAACTCGATTTGCTAGAACTAACAGTTGCTTCTGAGTTATAATTAATGATAATGACTAGCCATATCATATAATGAAGAATGAATATTCATTTAATCAATGGAAAAGGAGAAAATCATAATAGAATAATCTACCTTTTGGTAGATTGCATAATCATGAGGGCTAATTCTTCAAGATCAGACTTAGAGGACCATGAACCTGCACTACTTTTGGTAGATTGATTAATGATTAATCTACCAATTTCACAATGGACGTTCAATGTATATTCCATCTTAAACCAGGCAGTCGTCCTCTTAGAAATGAAAGGAAAGAGAAAGAAAAACATACCATTACCAGGATTTGACACCTTTATAGTGTTTAATTGCACATCACTGGGACTCTTTATGTAAACTCTGCGAGGATCAATACTCACTACCACTGCCAGCAAGGTGAAAATAGATTGTTCAGTTCTTATATGCATTATACACTAACTACCCAACGAACTATGCATTTTACAATACAGTCAGACAATTACAAACAGCCCTTAGGCAAATGACTTTTCATCACTGACAGAGTACCAATCATGAAATCACGTGTATAATACAGTCAGACAATTACAAATAGCCCTCAGGCAAGTGACTTTTCATCACTGATAGAATACCAAGTATGATATCAAGTGTATAATACAGTCAGACAGTTACAAAAAGACCTTCGGCTAATGATTTTCATCACTGCTAGAGTACCAATTACGAAATCACGCGCAGTGAATTTGTGCAATTTAATTGATCTGATTTTATTTTATCAATATTTAAGTTAGCGGTTTGTGGTTAGTTTAAGTTCGGCACAAGTTTAGGAGCAAGCGGAGTATGTTAGGATTATTTATGAACATGCACAGCTAGGAAAGGATCAAATGGAAGGAGGAACTCACATCGATGAGCACCGAGCAAGAGGAAATAAAAATCAGAAATGCAGAGCCATTAGCTTCGGCCCAGCCATCTTCGTCCATTGCGGCTCCCTTCTTCACTCGAGCAGAATCTCCAGCTAATGAAACGGGAAACAAGGAATGCTTCGCTGATTTACTGGTCAGAGCAAGTTGCTCGAACCAGCAAACACTGAAAAATGCTTCGCTGATTTAGGAAGGAAATAGAAAAGCCCACACAACGGAACTATCTCTTACAATTTTAGGAAATAAAAAGCGCGCCCCCGCCACAACGGAACTATTTCTTCAACGGTAAAATTTAAAATGCTTCGCTGATTTAGGAAGGAAATAGAAAAGCCCACACAATGGAACTATTTCTTACAATTTTAGGAAATAAAAAGCGCGCACCCGCCACAACGGAACTATTTCTTCAAACGGTAAAATTTCAAATAACGGCACCGGCTTCTCTCGGCGCCCTCGAACAAGGCTGCCGATGGGATTCAATAAATGTCCGTTGGGGGTAAACGGTAGCCGGTGGGGGCAATGGAAGGAAGTTTAGAAGTAAATAAAACAAAAACAATTGAGAAAAATGATTGGCATATATTTTCGATCACCAAAATAAGAATTATTTCTAAATGAAAAAAAAAAAAAAATTGACAGGCAAAAGTTATATTGGGTATTGACTTCTTTCTGGACCCCACTGAAAAATGAGTGCTTTATTAGTAGAAGGGAAATTTTCTTAATTTTTTTTTAAAAAAAATATTTGATGTTTTTAATTTGAATAGAATATAAGGCAAATTGAGTAATATTATAAATTTATTATTTTAAGACAATATTAGTGAAATATATAAAGTTTTTCTTGGTTTATATTAAATATATAGGAAGTGACTTTATTTAGAGATAAAAGTAAGTTTTCGTGCTAAAAAGCGCACGCCCTAACCTCAATGAGCTCCTCCCAAGGTTTAACTCACAAAAACTTGGGTGAAGGGTCAAAAATACATATAACCTTTTCCCTCGGGATCGATCAGACCACGACCTTTTTAGGGGATCAAAATACACACGACGTTACGTTTTGGGTGCAAAAATACCACGTGTTAGTTGACCGTTAACGATGACGTGGCGATGATTGGATTGAAATTGATTTGACGTGGAATAATTTTTTTTTAAAAAGAATACTTAGAAAAAATTAGAAAAAAAATTAAAAAAATTTCAAAAAATTAGGGAAAAAAAAAAGAAATAATTAGAGGAAAAATTCAAATAATTAGGGAAAAATTAAAATAATTAGAAAAAAAAATAAAATACCTCGCCAAGTGGGCCCCACCACCGCGACGGCGACCGGATAACCAAAAATACTAGGGTAATTTGTTGAAGATGCACTAGGGTAAGCTATTAGAGGAGAAGTTGTATATACAAAGGTAGATATATTTGTTAAAGATCTTACTTTAGGGTAAGTTGTTCATTGAAAAAAAAATATTAATTAATTAATTAAAATAAAAAGCGGCCGACGGTTTCCGTGGTGGGGCCCACGGGCGGAGGTATTTTAATTTTTTTCCTAATTATTTTAATTTTTCCCTAATTATTTGAGTTTTTTCCTAATTTTTTGAACTTTTTTCTAATTATTTTAATTTTTCCCTAATTATTTGATTTTTTTTTCTAATTATTTGAATTTTTTCCTAATTATTTGAAATTTTCCCTAATTTTTGAATTTTTTTTGCTAATTATTTCAATTTTTTTCCTAATTTTTTAATTTTTTTCTAATTATTTTATTTTTTTTCGAATTTTTTGATTTTTTTTTTGATTTTTAAAAAATTTTTTAAACTTTTTTTTCGTTTTTTTTTTATTCCACGTCGCGTTTCGGTCTAATCATCGCCACGTCATCGTTAACGGTCAACTAACGCCCGTGGTATTTTTGCACCCAAAACGTAACGTCGTGTGTATTTTTATCCCAAAAAAAAGGTCGTGGTCTTTGGGTGATCCGGGCAAAGGTCATGTGTAAAATTGACCTTCACCCCAAAAACTTTATTAAAACTTTATTCCTTAAGAAAAGTGATGAAAATAGCATATTAAAATGTTGACTCCCAATTTTTCATCCCAATAATTATTACTTGGGCATTGTTTCTTTTTTTATTTAGTATCCCAATTTTTCATCCCAATAATTATTACTTATTACTTGGGCATTGTTTCTTTCTTTTTCTTTTTCTTTTTTAGAAGTGCTTACGATAATCTTCCCTCTAAAAATTTATCATTAATTCTAACAATAATCAGAAGAAAAGAGAATGAAAAAGATGACTAGAATATTTTAAAAAATACATGTCATATTAATTAATTTAACTAACTTCCTTAATCCAATCAAATTAGATAAATATGATTTATATTAAAGACCGAAAGAGTATGTTTATTTTAAAACATCTTAATTATCTTCCTCAATTCTCTACCTCACTCTCCTATTTGACTATTGTTGAAGGGAGTACCAGGGAGAACCAGAAAGAACTGAAGAGCCAAGGATTTTTTCAATGGCTGAAGCAAAACAACATACAAGTTCTTAGTTAGTTCTCAAGGCTGTGACTTTGTGATAAAACCAAGAAAAGGCGTTAATTTTCATAAGCATTATGTACAAGGAAATCTGCAAAAGAAGAAAATGGACATCATGAAAGCTTAAATATAATCCATTTATTTCTAACTAGAGATGCAGCAATGTAGTGTTTTTTTTCAGTCTCATCACAATATACAAACAACAGCACATGAACAAACAGACCCCCAAGGTGGCTCCAAAAACAAAATATCCCAATCAAAAATTATTTATAAGTTACTTTGAAATTAATACACTAAATTTACAAGAAAGATTGAAACTTGTTATTTCCTACAAAACACGTCCACTTTTTCTTCCACAATGAGCAGCTCCATCTAAAACATTTCGATAGACTAATCTATTTGCCCCAAAAAAATACATCCCAATCTCGGCAAGCAGCATATCAGATTCGAACTTCAATATTTTCCTTCAACAAGTACTCCTTTACGGACTGAATAGGCACCTGAAAATACACTCACACAGACACACACACACATCAAATCAACGAATCTCCCAGCCACGGGTGGATTCAGAATACTTGCAAATATTTTAAACAGCAGAACTAAAAAGAAAACATAATTACTAGCTTTTGTCATACTTTACTTGTTCAATTATATTGCTTCAAGATTAACCTTTGACCATTTAAAGCTCAAATTTACCACTAATTTTAGAATATTTATGAAGTTAATCACTCATTGGAGAATTAAATTGAGTGTATTAGCAATGTGCATAAAGATAATAATTCCCATTAGTATCAGGAAAGAAGCTGATAAAATCAACGTTACCTCTTTTCTATGAAAAATGCCAGCAGCAAGCGCAGCAGATGCATCCGTTTTGGCAAACACTTCAGAAAAGTGATCAACAGCACCAGCACCACTACTTGCAATCACAGGGATACTTACAGCATCTGAAATCAACTTAACTAAATCTATGTCAAATCCTTTCCCTTGACCTGAAATTTCAATAATGGAAAAATAAAAGGTTAGAATAGAGGTAGGAAACCAACGCAATATTCAAGAAGTGATATTGATGTAAAATTCTGGCTCAGACTGGTCGAAGAAACCAGATATTTTTATAACATCCTTTCTCAGAAAGACTGAAGTAAAGCATGATATCCTTGTTTAAAAGAAAAAGATTGAGAAACTGAACAAAATGATGAGGAACAATTATCTCTTTCCATTTGTCATCTCAAAATGACACATAAAATGCCACTGAAGTTAGAACTAAGATTACCACAACACTATTATATTACTATTGATTGAGGAACTAGTTATTCATGATTGAAATACATATCCTTTTATAAAAAGTCTGGCAAAAATTTGTATATTACCATCACAGTCAATGCAGTTAAGTAGTATTTCTCCAGCACCAAGTTCTTCAACTGCTTTTGCAAGCTCATAAGCCCCAATTGGTCGGCCTTCTCGTCCCCCATTCACCTTAAAAAGGAAAAAAAAAAAAAAATAACCTAGAAAGCAAGCAGTAAAGTGGTTTCATCTTGATTTTTTTTTTACTTCTTGATATAACCAGCATCTTAAACTTGCACAACTTTGTAAGAAAAACAAAACATCGTTGAAGAGAAAGATTGAGATAATGGTTCTCCTTTTATTAGTAAGATCAATCAAACAAAGTTATTGGCAAACTAGAAGCAAGATGAAGTTTATCTACTAATGAAAAGAAAAGGGAAAAAAAAAAAACACCTTTAATGGAAACATTTCTGGTAGCATTCTAATCACAGAAATCCCTTGAATATCATTTGAACTCTAAAATCTACACAACCCGTTTGGATGGGCTTTTAAAAAAAGTGCTTTTTTTTAAGTGCTTTTCTTTTAAGCTCCAAATTGGAGCTTTTAAAAAAAGCAGCATTTTGGCTTTTTTTTGTGACTTTTGCTTTTTAAAAAAAATATCATCTAAACACATAAATTAATAAAACAAGCATTTTTTTGCATTAAAAAAGTGTTTTTTTTTATCAAAAAAGCCCATCCAAATGGGCCCTAAGAAATAAATCGTGACCGCTATACTTTTGGGCTATCTGACAGCAATTATACGGAAGATGATAAAAATGATGATAACCATGCCTTTCAAGCAAGAAAAACTTCATGGTGACTATTTTTGTAACATTTCTAATCATGGACACAGAAGATAGTCAAGATACCCTTGGTATCATTTTGACTATGGTCAAACTCTACAATCCACTCATAAAACAACTAACATCATGATAGATTGCAATACCCTTACAGTACATCATGCACTCCTAATTCACTAGTATAGAAGTCAATAAGAATAGATCTCGCATTTAGTTCAGCCTTAAAGACTCTCATGGTCTTTCATCTTTTTACTGGATGAGAACAATGATCAAATGGGAAAATGTTCAACAGAAGAAGACAATTAGTCAAGAATCCCATCCAGCAAAATGTGTTTCACAAATAAAGAGAGGAGAAAAAGGGCTTACTGTGCACTGGTACCAAGCATATTCTTCTCCATTTGGACCTGAAATTTATTTTTCAAACAAATGAAGAATGAACAAATCATTATTCAAAAATTAAATGATCTCTTTCTATCAATTACATCCCAAAACATCTTTGTGATGCTGTACTTTAAGCATAAAAATTTCCTCTCAAAAAAGGAGGACCTTTCAAGAAAACATACACAGCTCAATTTGTTAGAACTAACAATTGCTTCTGAGCTATAATTAATGATAATGACTGGCCATATCATGTAATAAAGAATGAATATTCATTTCATCAATGGAAAACGAGAAAATCATAATAGAATAAAGCAAAGTACATTGGGAATTAATCATGAGAGGTAATTTTTCACGATCAGACTTAGAGAACCATAAACCTGCACTACGTTTCGTAGATTGATTAACCTACCAATTTCACAGTGGATTTTCAGTATATATTCCTATAATCTTAAACTGGGCAGTCCTCTTAGAAATGAAAGGAAGGGGGGGGGGGCATATCATTACCTAGATTTGACACCTTTATAGTCTTGAATTGCACATCATTGGGATTCTTTATGTAAACTCTGCGAGGATCAATACTGACTACCACTGCCTGCAAAGTGAAAATAGATTGGACTTAATACAACATTCAATTCTTATGTGTCATACACTAACTATCCAATGAACTATGCATTTCACAAAACAGCCAAACAATTACAAATAGCCTTTGGGCAAATGACTGTTCATTACTGATAGAACACCAATTATGAAATCACATGCAGTGAATTTGTGGAACTGAATTGATCTAATTTTAGTTTATTAATATTTAAGTTAGCGGTTTTAGAGGTTAGTTTAAGTGCAGCACAAGTTAAGGAGAAATCATCTGGAAATTATATTAATATTTGTTTTTATCAATGGAGATTCTCCTCGCCTTAGACTTTATTAGTTATATGCAAGGTTATTAAAACCGGACCGGTCAGTGAACCGGTCGCAGTACTGGGTTAAGGGTTAGTGGGTCAGACCGGAGTCAAACCGGAGCTAAACCGGGGTTAAACCGGTTAGAAAGTGAAAATTTTAGGTTATTAATATGAGATTATAAAAAAATAATTCATTTTTTTCGCTGCCACCCTCTACCCTCTGGTCAAAAATAATGTCCACCACACTTAAATATCCATTGAATAATGAGTTCAAGTATGTTGTGTACTCACTGGATAAAAACATGTCTCACACTTGTCAATACACTTAAATAACCATTGAACAATGAGTTAAGAATAAGTTGAATATCCTCTAGTCAAAAACACGTACACTTAAATGGAGTTAAAGAATATTGGGTTAGGCATTTTGAATTCATTTCTCTGCGTCTCTCTCTCTCATGTTCAACAGAGCATTTCTCTTCTTCTTCTTCACCAGAATGATTTCGACCTCGATGATTGAGCTTCTTCACCAGAACATTTCTCTTTGGCTTTTCAGAATTTCAACAGTTCTTGTGTTTGATCTGTTGCGTGTCTGGTATATGCTCGACGTCTCTGGATCTGACTGGATCTGTTCGCATCAAAAGTTTCACACCGGATCTGTTCACACAGCCTATGCACCGGATCTGTTTCTCTCCATCTCTCTTTTTCTCTTTTTGTAAAGTCTTCAATCGACGTTTTTGGAGGAGGAAGAAGAAGAGAGAGGGAAAAAAAAAAAAAAAAAAAGACCGACCCCGGTTTCTATGATATACCGGACCGGGATCACGGCCGGTTCGCCGGTTTCCGGTCCGGGTTTAATTACCATGGTTATATGAGTTTAAGATCTTTGCTCATCTTTACTAAAGAGTTTCCTTCATCAAATTTATGAAGTTACATTCTAATTTCATATGTTAATAAATATTTTTCTTCCATCTCTCCCTCTACCTTTCTTGGATCCTATAAGTCACCTTTGAATATAACAATTAACCCAACATATGACCTATGATCATTAATAGGAAATGATCAAACAGAAAATATACTAGACAAGTTTAATAGATTATATTCGCCCCTCAGGTTAGAGATTACTAAGACATGTTTCCACAAAGGAAGCTGGCAAGGAAATACATAAAAGAACTCGCTAAGACACTCACAAAAATCACAGATTAATTTAGATGTCCCATCATAATTAGGAAGAATTAGATGCAACTAGTCTCCCAAGGATCATCACTATGCTAGATTTTCCTTTGTCATTAAACCGACAACATATTAATAGATTACTTTAAAAACCCATGGTGACAATTGGAATGGATATTTGGATGAAGAGAAGAGCATCCACAGCTTGTGGATATTGGGTAGTGCAAAGTACAAATGCGTATAAATAATGCCAACAGTTGAAATACCTGAATACCATATACTCTGGATATCTGTTCTAAGCTGCTCTTCCTAGTTTTTACCTAAACGATATATCCTTAAAAATATCAGAAGAGATATATACAAAATGATAAGCTCATATTTGTAAGGAAAAAAAAAAAGGGTTTAATTCCATACTCCAGTTCTTAGATACTCTTCTGCAGCATAAACTGCATCACTTCCAATCGAAATCTTGTCAGCTCCGGATCTAAAATATTCTGAAGCAACTTCCAAACTAGAATAGTGCCTGGGAACATAGTTTTAGGATGTAACACTCAATTAACAATCTAAGTAATCACATAAATATAAGGCTAAGGACCTGCACATCCTCAGATAAAAGACTCTCCCATGTAAGTTAAAATTAGGTGACAGCAATTACCAGAATGACTAGTACAATACCTGCCACTGGAATCTGTAAAATCTCTAATTCCACCCCCAACTGTTAAGGGTACAAAAACATTTTCTGATGTATATCGCAATACCTATGAAGAACATAACCCATGAAATTCAGAGTAAATATTGGAAATATGCATGCATTTACTTGATTTAAAATGGGCACATAAACTGAAGTTCCAAATAACATTGAAAATTTCCTTTCAGACGTAATTGACAAACCTGCAACATTGGCAAATCACCAAGAGGGAAGTCCCGGAAACCAGTAATGTTTAGGAAGCTGATCTGCAACCCAAGGTATAGATAAGTTTAAATAACATGGTAACATGGTTCATAGCAAGAGAAAAGAGCAGAGTTTTCGAAGGCATACCTCATCAGCTCCATCTTTATAGTACTGTCTGGCAAGCTCAACTGGCTTGCCAAGGTTTCTTACCTAACAATTAAAATAATATCATCAGAAGTATTAGTGTTGACTAACCGGGAAAAATGCTTCAGAATGTTTGATTTTGTAGAGCTGAATGCTGATAGGTAAGGAGAGAATGAGTTTAAAACGTCAAACAGTAAAAGACATCACTAATGGAATTGTTCGTTAATGAAATCATATAACAGGGAAAAAAAAAAATCAAATTATTAAACATTTTAATATCATCTTTGTTTTGTTTATTTTAGTTTACTTGCTTTTAACATGAGCAACCCAATAAAATAAAATAAACATTATCTACAATACCTCTTTCTCCTTTGTTTGCTCTCTTACATCATACTGGTCTCCTTTGGTTACAACAAGGTCCCCCTTGTCATTTGCCCTCACATCAAGACAAGCAATCACCTTAACAGATAACCTCTTGTTAGTAAACCAAATAAAAATTGTTATTATCACACTGACCCCAATCTCCCTCCAAAAGGAGAAAAACACCAGAAAATTAAATGAGTAAAAAGAAACTGACACCAGAGTACAATTGTCAAAGCCAGCAAATAAAGTAGACAGGTCCCAAGAAAAATTTAGCCTAAGAATATATACAGAAACAACTATAATACAGTATTCCATCACCATACCCTTTTTGCTAGTTTTGAAGCCTTCCCTCCATCAACCTTCTGTCATTAGATGAACATTACAAATGGTTAGCCAACTTGAGATAAAATTGATAGTAATAGAATTGATTTCTGCAATGTGTATATTCAGAATAGCATGACAGCCACCTTTGTCCTGTTTGAACTTGGATTTAAGAATCTTCTTAAAACAGAAAGTCCAACATCTGCAAATTTTAATTTTAGAAATCAACTAGCAATAAACAACTCGAAACTTAAGAACTAAGAAAATCAAAGGCTAAAGTAAAATTTTAATTTTAAATCAGAGTAGATATATTCCCCTCATTTTTCTTTTCATTTCATTTTTCTGAGTCAACGAGGCCCTCCAGAGAGAAGGCTACAGAATTAGATATACTTTATTATTTCAAAATATATATATATATATATATATATGGAATCATTCAATGCACATCTCCTCTTCAAAATATGACCAACAATTAGTTACAAAACATTAAAAATTCTTGTTTTCTACATGGTTAAGGCATCCATCGCACATACTCTACAAAATGAAGCAGAAATTAAATTATGATATAGAAGACAAAAACTTGCCTCCACTCTTTTCAGGATGGAACTGAACTGCATGCACATTTCCTCTTCTAATAGATGCTATAAAATTGTCGCCATAATGACAAGTGGAGGATACCCACTCTTTATTTTTGTCTGACTGAATTAATAGAAAAAAAAAATTAAAAAAAAAAATACTTTAACAAAACAAGGCAACAACGAAATTAAGAAAAGGAAAAGAAGAAATGTACCGGCATTGCACGATAAGAGTGCACAAAATAGACATGACGGTTTCCAACATCTTCAAGAATTTCTGAATCCATTGTGACTTGCAAAGCATTCCAGCCGATATGCGGAACTCTAAAACCATTTGATGAGTCAAATCGCCCAATAGTTCCAGGTATTAGACCAAGACCCTTTACTGTGGCAGAAACACAGTTGTTGATTCAATACTAAAAAAACAAGAAGCATTATAAATAATTAAAAATTTGCATATACAATGCCCTGAACATTTGGTCAAATAACTCAAATTAGATGACATTTTCTCCCACATTAATCTTGTATGTTAAAGAAGTTTAGTATAAACTTGTACAGATTTTCACTTATTCCGCAGTTCTCTTTAGAAGGAACAAAAATTCAAGATAACTGTTGGAATATTATATTAATGCTTCACTCTACCTAGCTGTCTCCTTAGTGCTCCACTACCTCCATGATTCCTTCCTTTAATCACTACCTAATTCCCTCCATCATTTCATCCATTAATGTCCTCCATTAGTGTCTTGTATCTTTACTATTATGTCCTTATATTTTGTGTATAATTAGGACTTGTATCTTCACTATCAATATATCAATGAGAATACAATTTTCTCTCATATTATTCCACATGGTATCAAAGCAGGTTAATTCCTGAAGCAAATTAACAGTTCAGTTCTGGCTCTCCGGCGCTGGTGACTTGCTGCCCTCTAGAAATAGTTGGAGAGGCTGTAAGACACACAGCGCCGGGAGACCAAGCCGGGAGCCACGTTCACCACCATTTCTGTTGTGTCAGCCCATAGTCGCTGTCCATTTAGTCAGTCCATGATTTCAACTCCTCACCTCGTCTCCTACTTCTTCTCAGTCTAATTGCTCCCTGGGTTCTCCGTTTGTCAGACCCAGCGTCAGCAATTTCTGTTATATTTTCTGCTCCCTGGGTTCTCCGTTTGTGGACCGGTGTCGGCAATTTCCGGTGAACTCCGGCGAAAATTTCAGATTCCGGCGAGATTTCCAGATTCCGCGAGGTTCGAAATACAACCAGCGAACAGAACCTTCTTCTTCGGTCATATTTTCGCTCCCGGGTTCTCCATTAGTCGACCCGCCGATCAGCGAGCTTTTTAAGCAAAATTTCCAGATTCCGGTGAAATCCCCAGATTCCGGTGAGTATTCCGAAAAGAGGAAAGGAAAAGTCCAGATTTGGTAGGAGAAGCAAAGCAACATAGATTGCCACCACCATCGGACGAACTTGACCTCACTACGGAAAAAAGAATCGGCCGTCGATCGCGGAGTATTCGGAACGTAACCATCGACGCCGCCCTTCTCCCTCTCGTGCTCCACCGTCGCACACCATCCCTTCCTCGCCAATTGTTGCGATCGAAGGAGTAGGAGAAGATGAAAATGAAGGACATCAATTCCCGCCAACAAGTGCAAAGTCTATTGTGGGCGCCTAATTCAGATTTATGGCCGACATGGACCAATATGTCATTTATCAAGGATCAAAGCGTCCTCTAGAGCCCGTCGAAGCCAAAGTCCGTCGACGTCGTCCTCCGAGCCCGTCCGTCTTGTCGCAGTGGCGCCCATCAACCTAGTCGCGATCATTACCCGTCTATCTTGTCGCAGTGGCGCCCATCAACCTAGTCATGATCATTGCCCGTCTATCTTGTTGTATTCTTTCTTTCATCGATCTTGTCGCGATTCTTTGCCCGTCGATCGTCAAAAATGTAGGTTACTCCCAAAGTTGTCGAGTATCGCTACCCGTTTGTCTTGTCTGATTCTTTGCCCATCGATCCGCGAAAGTAAATCCCAACGTTGTCAAGTATCTGCTACTTTCTAAAATAGGCCTCTGAGACTCAAAAAGGAGTACAAGTCCGAAGTCAGTGGACCTCTGAGACTCAAGAAGTACAAGCCTAAGGGGGAGCCAGTAGTATACAGTTTCAAGTTGGATATGATTAACAACCATGATCCAACTTGAGGGAGTGTTGGAATATTATATTAATGCTTCACTCTACCTATTTGTCTCCTTAGTGCTCCACTACCTCCATGATTCCTTCCTTTAATCACTACCTAATTCCCTCCATCATTTCATCCATTAATGTCCTCCATTAGTGTCTTGTATCTTTACTATTATGTCCTTATATTTTGTGTATAATTAGGACTTGTATCTTCACTATCAATATATCAATGAGAATACAATTTTCTCTCATATTATTCCACAATAACTGACTGACATTTATTGTAAAAGAATATTTTGAGACAATGCAAGCAATCTAGCCACAACCAACGTCATAATTGCCTTGATCTTATCCAGCGCTACATGTTGACAATAGTTTTAATACAGACCAAATAAATACTTCACCACTAAAACTTTTGAATGCATTAGATTATGAAGTGTCATATGGCAAAGTATACAAACAAATGTGTGGAAATACGGTATGCATATATTTAGATATTTCCAAATGAAGGTTTGTCCAAATAAACTGAATTAAAACCAGAACATGAACTAAAGCTTTTTTCATTTTGAACTAGCATGATACAGACATCTTTCACTAAAATTCCTTTCTTTTGGTTCATCACAACATCGACATTAGATTATTAGAACCTTTGAAATCCTGTCAACTACATGAATCCCTCACTTCTAGTAGATTCTAATCCTATATCAACAAATATCAAAATCATATAGGCTACAGCAGTAACATATAAAGTCAATAAATGAAAAAGAAACAGCCATAACAAAGTTAATGACATAAGAAGACGAAGTAATAAAAGGAGACTTTATAACTGACTTGGTCCATCCTCCTCACTAGATTCAAAGAGTAGCTGAAGTCCAAGACAGATGCCTAAAAATGGACGATCCTTCCCAATATATGAACATAATGCCTCAGCCATCCTGCAAAATGTTTACATGAATCTATAGAAACAAGGAAAGAAAAATGAAAGCATCCAGCTACCATTGGAAAAGAAAAATGAAAGCATCCAGCTACCATTGGAAAAGAAAAATATTAAACTCCCAACTCCAAAAGAAGGGGTAAACTAGAAGAATCTATAGTATATATAGGAGATCCTTTTTTCCCAATTTAAATTAATAATGACAATGTGGGAGACATCAAGTATTATAAAAGGCAATTAATATTTAAAAAACACTTATCTCACATGCAGTATCAAAACAACGAAAATGCAGGTATAACTTCTTTTTCAATTGTAAAAGAAACTCAATTGCAAAGCAAAACCAACGATTTTATCTTCCATGTTACCAACGTACGTAATGATTGTATAAGTCCAAAAAAAAAAAAAAAAGTTGCATCATTCAAAAATTACCCAGTCTTGTTTAGCACTTCCATTGCAGGGGCAAATGCTCCAACACCTGGAAAGATTAAGCGGTCCGCAGTCAAAATGTCTTCGGGAGTTTGCACCTAACAAATGAATTTGTTTCAAATTCAAGAAACTCATGTTATGCAAACCATTCATATTAAACTATCTCAATCGAACTTAAAGCCAAAATCCAACCAAAAAAAAAAAATATTACATCTTTAATGTCAAATCCAAGATGACGGATAGCGTTCCTAACACTTCGAACATTGCCAGCTCCATAATCAAGCAGAGTAACAACTACGCCAGAAGTAAAAAAATAAATAAATAAATCAGGAATGGAGGTATTGAAGAAACAAAATCCATAAAGAACTTGCCATGCATATTTCTAGGAAGAGATCAAACCAGAGTCAGCGGAAGAGGAGGCACGAACAGAGAAGTTTCTGGAGTGTTTGACATTGGTACAATGAGAGCAATTTCTCAAAGAAACTTTATCACGTAGAAGCAGAAGAGAAGAAGAGCTATAGGAAGAGCATGAAGAAGACGACGATGCGCGGGTGCTGGGGCAAAAACCAGAGGCGAACGCCGCCGCTGCCGCCGCCTCCATCGATGTTCCTATTCGGACCTTCTGCTTCCTCCCCCTAGTATGTGTGGAATCTGAACTGAACTTGTCTATTCTCACCACTCACCGCTGCCTTCGAAGTTTTAACACGTGCGATGCGATTATGATGCTAGTTTGGGCACTGTAAGAAAATGTGAATGTTTTTTTTTTTTTGGTCAGAAGAAGAAGTCAATGTTTAAAGAGCAAATCAGAGCAGCCAGGCCCCAGCTGTAGTTGGATCTTTTAATTACATAATACTCCTCCGGTCCTAATTATAAGACATAGTTAACTTTTTTGGAGAGATTAAGGAAGCTAATTAAATTATTTTAAAGTATTTTTATTTTTTTCTTCAAATTATTTAGTTTGACTAATAAACTAATATATAATCTAAGGATTTACAACATATGAAATGATTAAGTAACTTATTTAGCTTCCTTAATTTCTCCAAATAAAGTCAACTATGTCTTATAATTAGGACCGAAAGTAGTAGTTAAATAAAAAGGTTAATTGTGAAAAAATACACATAAGCTTTTCTTTAAATTGTATTTAACATCAATTTTTTTAGTGGAAAATGTACCCATGAGCTTTCAAAATCTCTCATTTTCATCTCAGATTCCAGTGGCAACTTCACCCACCAACGGCGGTGACAACTCGAATAAAAGATTCTTCCTCTCTCGCCAACGACGTCATTGACCACCAAGAGATAAAGGACTTGAATGACCGATCTTTATGGAACAAAAGCTTCAATTCCGTCATTTCATTGTTGGCAAGGTCAAGTTTTTGTTTTTGGGATCGGCCATTGTGTTCCCTGTTTATCTCGCAATCTCTTTGCTTCCGCCGTCGTTTCCCCGTCCAATCAAAAGCCCACATTCATTTCAAGCCCATTGACAAAAAACTCTAATCTTGATGACGAGAAGAAAGATTTAGCATCTGGGTTCTTTGAGTTGACCAAAAACTCTACCATCGATGTCGGTAATTCTCTACCTCCATCCACTTTGCATATCTAAATCAATGAACTCATCCTCCGCAAGCTTGTCTAGAACGGAGTCGAGGATCTGTTTTTCTTCATCGATGACAAGCATTACACACTTTCTCAAGCTCTACGTTGGACGTCGTTCACCGTTACCAACCCTACGTGGTTGTTCTCTGGTAGGAACTGAAGATGGTACGAGCCTTGGCATTTGCTTGAGATTGCCTTGCTTGTGCAGTACTGGATTTGTTGAGTATTGGCATTCTATTTATTAATCACTTTATATTATCATCAATTTAGAAAATTCTCAAAGCATTTGTGATGCATGATGTAACATCCCGACTTTTCAAAAGCAGTATATTTTTTTTTTCATCAGAGTAGAGCATCGGAGCGATTGAGTAACTGATACTTATATTCAAAATGCCGTAAGTTTGGCTGATTACAAAAGCGGTACAATGACAATGAGAGAGTTTTCAAAAGTAAATAGCAAGTAGAGGAAAGTCTTGGTACTCGAGTCCTATCATCTTGCCGCTTGCCTTCTCCCTCGGTCCTCGTTCCTCGTAAACGTCACTATATTAAGAGCCGAGGTTCAATGCCCATTGAACCTCGGTGTAATGATTATCCTCATGTTTATATACACCACATAGACAGTATATGAGCACACTAACAAGCATACCCCAACATCATATAAGCCCCCTGGCAGATATGTCGCACTTAGCATACGGTTCGCACTTCACAATGGTATTCGCACTTAGCAATGGTATTCGCACCTAGCAATTGTATTCGCACTTAGCAATGGTATTCGCACTTAGCAATGGTATTCGCACTTAGCAATGGTATTCGCACTTAGCCAACGTATCCCAACACCCAAAGAAGCATAATAACAAGACAATAAGCATACCACAAAGCTATCGACTACTTCACATAGACATACCATACACATAGCACATAGACGCATACAATAAACATCAGCGTTAGTGTTACAGTACGCGAACGTACCTTTGTTGACGGAAAACGGTACTTTTACGGAAAACGGTAAATTTCCGACAAGCGTACGACGGTGGCACAACAAATGACTCGACAAATGTACGATTATCTCAAATGTCCTATAAGGATAATATTTAACAACTTTTAGCAAAGCATAACGGGCATTTTAGGTACAAATTACCATTTGGCCCCGAACCCCTAATCGACGGAATTTCGCCGGAGCTTCATTGTTTTCGCTCTATCTCTCTAGAATTTTGACAGATCTTTTCCCTCATCATATTTTCGAAATATATATCATATTTACCCCTAAATATGATATCTAGACTATCTTGAAAAATTAAAGATAAATCTAGCATTCCTTCTATATCTACCGAAAGAACTACCTAAAACTAAAGACTAAGGACCGAAGAACTTACCCGGACTTTGCTCGGACTTTCTCCGAGCTTCTCTCTCTAACTTCTCTCTAAGAGGCAGATTTTTGGTGTGAGAAATGAAGAAGGTGCTCATGCCTTTATATAGGGAAAAATTGTGCCACTTTGGTAATTTCCATATTCCAAATCTTGTAATTTTCTCTTACCTTATAACCAAGTAAAATCAAAGCATAATGGTGTTTAATTCCTAGCCATGCAGCATGTTGGTCGACATTCAAGGCTGATTTGGCAGCAAACAATTGGTCCAAAAATGGTGAGTCAACTTGCTTTATGGCGGTTCGGTTCGACATATTTTCCCTGTTCGAGTCTCCGTTTCGCGTCTCTTCGGAGAAATCTCAAATTTCGGATTCATAACTTTGAAGATCTTCTCTTCCTCATCAATAATATCTAATTTAACTTAGATTTCGGTCCCTTACGGGGTTCCAACGATCCAGGTTGAAGTTTTCTCGAAAACGTGTCCGAACACGTCCGTGTGTCGGAAATCGCTTTTCGGAATCATCAATCTCTGGATAATAATTCACCGATTCCAAATATGTCCAGATAATTATAAACTCATCTCTAGATGTTGAGTTATAATTTGTTTTCTTCAAATCCAAAATGTGAATATACGCATTTTTCCCTATTTCGTCTTATTAGGCAAATGCGCTACCGAGGCCTCGGAATTAAATTCGGAAGAGGTCACTTGAAGGTAAAAACTCACGATCAATATTTTACCTTGACTTTGGAATTCCTATTCCTGGTTCTCTAGATAGGATCCGTTTCCTATTTATTTCATTACTATTCACTATATTATATAATAATACAATTTTACAAAAATATCATGATATTTATTTATTTTTCTTTTATTTTTTATTTATTTTTCTAAGCATAAAATATTTTATTAATATTTTTTTATTTTTTATTTATTTAATAAT
Organism: Acacia melanoxylon; assembly: GCA_019022615.1. Taxonomy (NCBI): domain Eukaryota; kingdom Viridiplantae; phylum Streptophyta; class Magnoliopsida; order Fabales; family Fabaceae; genus Acacia; species Acacia melanoxylon. The sequence continues at coordinate 1,513,023 of JAFJYJ010000082.1, forward strand.
TTCGAATTTCTCCAATTAAAAATAATTATTTAAATTATTTTTAATTCGTTTACTTTATACCTTAATTATCCCATTAATTACCAGATTAGCTACTTACTAATTTTTGATAATTTTCTTAATTAGGATAAATCATTATCTCACAATTATTTTACTTACATTGGTATTTTATATCCCATGTAAAATATTAAAAATCATGGGGTCAATTATGATCCCCAAAATAATATTAAATCTTGCCTCAATATTTTCCAAGGAAATTAATCCCAAAAATTACCTAAATTAGAGACAACATATTCTCCAATTTTTAATAAATATTTCATTGCCTCTTAAGATTTATCATAATATTTTCGGGGTATTTTATGGCCCACAATTGCATTTAGGGATTTTTAGCTCTTTATTCACCCTAATTTCAATAGAAATTACCTTAGGAAATAAGATAATTATTACTTATTATTTGAAACCACATATTCACCTATTTTCAATAGGTATTATTTATCGAAATATAATATTCCGGATAAATAATTAGGGTATTACAATTGGTAAATGACTTGGCTCGATTTCACATTGCAAGTAACGTCAGTTAAAGGAATCTAATGGTCATGATATTTTTACTCTGTTTTTGAAAGATCATGGTTACATTTTTCACTAACAAAAGCATTTGGTGTTGGATGCAATTTAGAGAAAAGTTCAGGTATATTTTTTCACCTTAACCCTAAATAAAAAAATATATAAATGTATGATTATATAAATATAAGAAATATACATAAAGGTGAAGTATATTTTTAATCCTTTAAATTCATATAAGGTATATTTTTTATCTTTTAACTTTATATAATATATTTTTTGTCCTATGATTCTAACACTGTTAATATTATTAACCAAAAATGCAAATTCAAGTGATGATTGTGTAAACTTAAGTGATGATTGTGTAAATAAATTTTATTAATCTTAAATTTAAAATATGGATAAATTCAAAAATATCTAAAATTTATGTAATTAAATATTATTACACATCAATGTTTTCCGTTAGCAACATTAACGGTGTTAAAATTATAGGACCAAAAGTATATTTTATAAAGTTAAAGGACTAAAAATATACTTTATAAAATTTAATGATCAAAAGTATATCTCATGTAAAACTTAAGGGACTAAAAATATATTTTAACTTAAACATAAAATTATTATCAATGGCAAAAAACATGAAATTATTATATATCTTGAAAATAAACATAATCATTCAAATTTGATTAAAAGTTAACTAGCTGACGACGGTTTGAAGTGGTAAGCGTTTTCTCACCCTAGAAAGATACTACAAATTCAAATTTTAGAAAATGCACTTATTATTAAGAGAGACAAAAACATTTTTCATTCTGAACTTCAAAAGAAAAACCCTTAGACAAATGGAGGAAAAAAAGTTAACAAGCTCACATGTAACCACGTATATCCCAAAGCAATGAAATTACTAAAAAAAAAATAACACGTTAACAAGTTCACAATCAATATAACACCCCATAATTGAAGACAACCCAACACAACACGTTAACAAGTAATATCAATTATACTCTATCTGGTTTACAATATAAAATACATTTAAGAAGTTAATCTTGATCTTAAATATAAGATATAATTTTCTTAATTATTCTCATTCTCCCCAACAATAATCAAAGAGATTTAAGGTGTTTTAGAAAATACATGTTATATTAATAAACTTAACTAACTTATTTAATATAAACAAATTAGATAATTATATTTTATATTAAGGACAGATGAGTAATTAGCATCCACATGAATTCTCGCTTTCAGTATCAATGTTAGTATAGCAAAAGCCATAGGATTAAAGGGATGTTCATAAAAATTGATAGGGTAAACAAAGAGAGACGCGACATACAACACTAACAACAACATAGTCATGATGTTCTAATAGAGTCATTAATAATGGGCCTGTTTGGGTTGGCAGTAGGAGCGGTGACTTAAAAGCTATCTGACTTTAAAAAAAAGCTTGCTAGGAAAAAAGTTAGGTTATAGATAATGATTTGTGTTTGGATTGATTATGGTAAAAGTAGCGGGGCCCACGTTAAAAAGCTTAGAGCTTTTGGGAAAAAGCTGGATTCTGGAGCTTTTTCCTTAACGGGCTTTTTGAGCTTTTTTGATTTAAAGTCCAGTGAACTTAACGCTCAACTCAAACACACCACGTTGAGCTTTTTTTCCAAAGTCCATTAACTCTACCGCAAACGCTCCTAACGCTCACACCAAACAGGCCCAATATTATACCATAAAGCGAACTAAAAGGAGTTGTAGTTTAGTTCTTTTTTTATGTAGGCGGATACTTTTATAAAAGAAGGATGTTTCGGTTATCTCTTTTTAACATTAACGGGGTTGGGTCTAATGAAAGAAATTAGTCCTTTACAACGCGGTAAACTAAATTAAGTTCACAGTCCAACTTGACTCTTAAAATCTTGTAAAATGTAGTTTATACCAATATGCAATATTAATTTCTTTGTAAGTTTGAAATAAATTTATAGATGGAAAAATATAAAAATACAAATTATCGACACTATATATTTATAAAATATAAAAATATTATTGAATAATAGAAAATTAATTTATATGTCTAGTGACATGGAAGTAATTTCTAAAATGATTAGATATAAATTTTGAAATCTTGAAACTTAAAATTTGTAATTATTTTTAGGAAAAATTCTAAATAAATACCTTCTGAATTTGTAAAACCCCTAGAAGTCTATTGAATTTGTAAAAAGACCGAGAGGTGGTCAAGGACCTATGAGGGATATGCAAATTGGGTGAAATTACCCTTTTGCCCTTACTTTTAAATAAATCACAAAAAAAAAAAAAAAAACCTCCACCCCCACCCCCACCCCCACCGCTAGTCATAGCATAGGTATTCTACTTTAGAGGCAATCCTATTTGAAGCATTATCAAACACTAAACGTGACGTGAGCGCTAAATATTTCTTTTTTGTTTATACTGCGCTAAATATTTGAATACTCAGGAGGCTAACCTATCCGGTTTTTACATATCTTATTCATTCCCACTCCCCACCTAAAGGTAGTTTCGAGCCCAATAACTGTTCTAACCTGATCCAAACGAGATGGCTTGGTTCCTAAGTCGAGACAAAATTCTTTTCCATGCTTAATTGTAAATGACATTAAAAAAACAACTTCTATTACTAATTTTTTTTAAAAAAAAACACGTAATCATTAATAATAGGTTTAATTGTATGTACTTGTGGCAGTACATACTCGTTTATGTATAATTTCCTTGTTAGTTTTTGCCATTTACTATGAAATTGTTGGGCAATTAATCGTAACTCTTTATGTTTGATATTATTGCGCATGCGTTGTAGTTAAAAGCTAGTGAACTGTAGTTAATCACTTATATATCCCATATTTTTGTTAAACTTTATGACAGAATTGTGAACTTGTTGGACGAAATACTCCCTCCGGTTTTAATTATAAGACTTAGTTGATTTTTTTGGAGAGATTAAAGAAGGTAATTAAATTAGCTTAGAGTAGTTTTATTTTTATTTTTTTCTTCAAACTAAATAGTTTGACCAAAAACTAATATATAATTTAAGAAAACACAATATATGAAATGATTAAGTAACTTATTTAGTTTCATTAATCTCTCCCAAAAAAATCAACTAGATCTTATAATTAGAACGGGAGGTAGTAGTTAATAGTTTGTGATATTGTCAATAGCTAATACGTTGTAGTTAATATTTATGAATGAGTTGTGGCCATTCACTTACATCAAATTTTGTAAACTTTGTAATACAATTGGAAACTCGTTTGACAAAATAGTTAATGTCTTGTCTATTATTTTCAATAGGTATGGCGTTTTAGTTAATAGCTACCCTCTAGTCTTTATTATAAAGCATCAACTAATAATTCTCACAAATCAATAAAAAAAATAAAAATCATTAAATTTGTCCTAAAATTTAAGTAATTTTTAATATTACCTTACTAATTGCACTAAACTCTAATATCATATTAGTTATTACTTTTACCCACTACTCTTATTAATTATGGGCATAAATGAAAAAAAACAATTATTTAATACTCTTTGAAAACAAACAAGTGTTTTATAAAAAAGACTTAGAGCCCGTTTGGATAGGTTTTTTTAATATATATATATATATATTATATATATATATATAATAAGCACTTTTTTTATGCAAAAAAAGTGGTTTTTTTAATATTAATTTATGTGTTTAGATAATAGTTTTTTTTAAAAAGCAAAAGCACAAAAAAAAAAAACTAAATTCTGCCTTTTTTTTAAGCTTCAATTTGAAGCCAAAAAAAAAAAAAAAACAATGCAAAAAAATCACTTTTTTTTTTAAAAAAAAAAAAACCCGTCAAACGGGCTCTTAATATACTTATTAGTTTGTGTTTTATAATTAGAATCAGAGAGTATAAGCTTTTTAAACTCTGACAAGTGACAACATTATAAACTCGTTGGGATGAAATAATTAATGTCTTATATGTTTTTTTTTTAGTTTTACAGAGGAGATAATGCCTTATATGTTATTGTCAATACCTATTGTGTTGTAGCTTTTCTTTTCTTTATTGTGGCAGATTAACAATATTCTGAAATTTGAAATTGTTCCCTCGAACTGATTTAAAAATTATTGATTTTGGGAGACTAATTTGAGTTTTGGGTTATTTTAAGAGTATTTTTTTTATTTGACTAAGGATTTCCCCTTTTGAAGCTTAAAGGGTAAAAATTTTTACTTATCCCAATAAGTGCGGTTTCCAAAATTCAAATTTGTGCCCTTTTTTTAATAAATATGCTTCCCAGAATTTGAACTTGTCTTCTCCTCCTTACAGGTAAAAACACTTATCACTTCAATCAACAATTTGTTAGTTATTTTAAAAGTATTGTATTGGATATTCCCTTTACTCAATTAGCATTTTTTTTATTTGGTCAAGGTTGTTATTCAATTAGCATTATATATATATATATATATATATATATATATATATATATATATATATATATATTCCATATATTCAGTGGTCATGTGCAGGTGATTTGAACCCAGTATTTGATTAAATAATATTTTATGTAATTGTTTTAATAATGAGAGCATTACACAATAATTAATTAATTTAGTCTCTGTGGATCCATCCCCTTTTGTTTCAAAATTTAATATTTATGTAATTATTTTAATAATGAGGGCATTGCCAATAACTAATTAATTTAGTCTTCGTGGATCCCTCCCCATTTGTTTAAAATAAAAGTGTCGGAGACTTGATCTTGATGCGGCAAGCTTTTGTCCACTATTTTTTTTTTAATAATTTAATAAATTTAGATGGAATATTTTTTTAATGGGTACCCCTTTCTTCGAGCATTGAGCTTGATAATAGTAATAAAATTTGGAAATGACGTGTACTTTTTGTCAAAAAAAAAAAATAATATTCATGCATATCGAAGAAAAAAATATGTTCGGAAATGGCATTAGAATAAAGGAAAAGTATTTCTCTAGTCACTTGAGATAAATTATCTCAAGTGACCTCTAAAACTACGTCGTTTTGAATTAATGAAGGGTGCAAAATTACGGAAACACTCTTCATTAATCCAAAACGACGTAGTTTTAGGGGTCATTTGGAGATAACCTATCTCCAATAACTGAAGAAATCATTTACACTTAGAATAATGCTTCCTTCACTTGTCCCATGAGGGTTGAAAAGAACGTTTATAAATGAATTCATTTAACAATTAATACTAACAAAGTCCTTTGGCAACCATTTTAAACTAAAATATATACTTTGTCATTAAAGAAGTACATATCTTATCTTGAATATAAAAAATGATTTTATTAATTCATAATCGGTATAAAAAATATATTCTAGAAACCAATATTATAAGATAAAGCTGTTATGGAAACCAATTGAAAGATATATTTATTTATTGTGTTAATATCAAGAAGTAAAAGGGGGGGAAAAACAGCCATTGAAGAAAAATAATGGCAACTCTTTTTAATATATTCTAGAACCGTTTGGGCTTTTGTTTAGTCATTGTCTTAGTGAATTGAATCTGTTTGATAAAAAGCATTATACACACAAATATATATAACTTCATGTCTAATAAACTACATATAATTTTTGAGCAAAAAAAAAATTATTAAAGGATAAGTACGGTTGATTGCTGTTTTTTTAAATATAAAAAAAATTGAAAACAATGATATTTCATACTCAATAAAAAAAAATATATAAAATTCGACTCGATCCACTTATCCAAAACTCTAAACTAGGATGGTTGAGTGATTGGCTCATTAGTTCATTAGTCTAACCCAGATTGGGTTTTAATAATACTTAGGTTTTTAATATAAGATTTAGTTGACTAATTTAAGAAAAAATAAGAAAATTAAATAAATTACTTAACTATACAATATGTTACACAGGTTCTCTCTAAAATATTTATATGTATATTAGTTTGAAAAAATAATAAATATAAATATTTTAAAATAAAATTTATTTAGTTTTTTTAATCTCATTAATTTAATCAATCAAGTGTTATATTAAGAACCAACCAGTATCATGTTTAGCAATTGTAAAATTGCATGTCTTGAATTACTGCAATTTATACTTTAAAAATAGTGTAACTTATAAAAGATTACTCTATATATATATATATATATATATATATATATAAAATATGTCCTTTGTCTAGATTAAAATTTAGTATACGCAAGTCTACAATATGCCTTTTAGTTAATGTACAACTTGCATTAATTTATTTTACTATCTACTAAGGAATTTTTTAATCTCCTTCCCCAACCCAACTAAGAAATAAGAAATATCAATTATTGGAAAAAAAAAGTTTAAAAAACACAACACCGTCAATAATTCTGATTAAAATATCCCATTCCTTTTGATTCGTTCCATAATTTAGTAAAATATTACTACTATATCTTTTGATTAATTAATTTATTTCACATTCCCAAACCCTTCTCTCCTTCACATCAGTGGTCAATGACTTTATAATAATATATACATATTATACTTTCTTGGGTTTTATTATTTATTTAGTTGTGTGGGAAGGAATACGATTAGGATGGACTTGTCTTCAACCAATTTATTTAATTATTTTTTAATTTTAGCAGTAGTTGTGCATCTTCATTCAAAGAATACAAGAAGAAAAGAAGTTTAGTCAAAATATAACAGTTCCAATTTAGTTTAATTATATAGATTTTTTTATCATGCATAAAAAAAATAGCTTAAAATTATTTAAATTTTATTAAAATACGTAAAAATAATACTCCATCTGATTCCTAATATAAAATGCTTTCAACCATCTCACTAGGACTAAGGAGAGGTGAGAAAGTTATTTTGTCTGAAAATGAAATGAAATACAATATACCCATATTTAAACAATAGATTGTTTTTGAGAAAATAACAAAATCGATCAAACTTTAAATAGTGACAATTTAAGAAAAATGTAATTAATGCCTTACTTAGTAACTTACAACATGGACATCTCATTTTCACTAGAAAGTTTATTATAATAGATACGAGTACCAAACTAAAACAATTTGAATATACAAAAAAATTATTAAAAAAATGGCAATGAATATGACTATGGATATATTCCTTTTTTTTGTTTATTGGCGAGTTGACCAAAAAAATATTATAGTTAGTGATATTTTTTGGGGGGCAAAACAACTTATAGTGAATATTGATATCATCAATCACGATGAGCTGGGTTGCAACTTAGCTTGCAGATATTTTTCAATGACCAAATCTTATAGAAGCCACCTATATATTAATTATTAAATTAATATTTTAACAAGAAGAACATCACCAATAATTAATTAATTCAATCTTGGACAAGTGCAAAAAAAAAAAAAAAAAGTCATTTGATGGAGCACGCTTTTGTACCATATTTTTATTATTTATTAAATGCCAATTTCGTTTTTTAATGGTCCAAGTCATGTCTTTACTTTGAGCATTAAGTATCTTAAGAATAGGCTGGCAAAAAAAATACATTAATAATGGAGATGATTTGTACTTTTTAATATTTTATTATTTTTTGTTTGTTTTTTTATCCCTGAAAAGATGTACAAATTGCTTTAGTTTTCATTTACTCATTTTAAAATAATAAACACTTTGATTCGCTTGTTCAAAAGATTGAAACGAATATTATGAAGGATTTACTTAACATTTGATATTGACATTAAACAATAACCATATAAATAAATTACATTAGTCACTACTAGAGAAGTACGTCTTTTATCTTGAATTAATAAAAAAAATAGATTTTTTTTTTAACTCTTATAGCAGAGATAAAAAAATAAAAACATTAACTTGAACCAATCAAAGAGAAATCTTTTGTGGATACCAATTGAAAAATACCATTATTTATTCTATTAATCAAGAAAACCCATCAAACAAGAATAACTTTCTCTTTTACACTAAATGAGAATATCCATACGCCAAATTGGTGTTCCACTATTTACAAAATAAATTATTTTCAATATGTTGAAATAATTTTATCAATAATCAACCATTTGAACATTAAAATTAGACAAAATTAATCATCCATTCCCTTGTAGATTTTTATTTTTTTTATTTGCTCAGTTAATAACGTTATTTCTGTTGCATGTTACATAATTCTGTGTTTGTGTAATTTCACTTTTTTTTTTTGGTTAAAAGTATAGATAAATTTTCTTACAATTCAATTTCATAATTATTTAATATATTAAATAAGATTTATAGTTATACACGCATCTTAGTTTTCATCATTTTGTCAAAACGCATTCATGCAACTTAAACTTTTTGTCATAATTTAATCATACTTTGCATGTTTTAAATTTATTTTTTAAAAAAACTACTTTTTTTTTTATCTTTATGAATTAGATACTTGTTTCTTATAAAAATGATGGGAGATTAATTAATAAGCACTTCATTGATATCTACAACCCTTAACCCAACTTGAAAATTTAAAATTGATTATTGCCGGAACAAGTATTTTGGAAAACACAAAATAGTACTACCAGATCTAATATAATAACTCCATTTAATTAAAAAACACCATCTCGTTTGATTAGTTTCATGGAGAACTCGTATATTTTAATTGATCTATTCAACACACCTTTCAATGATTATAATATACTACGTATATACTTATTACAAGTATTCTTCATCAGCCTTGTTATTTGTCTCAACCCACTAATTTATTCCATTAGCTTTTACCATCATTAGTTGGACATGTTTGTTAAAAGAATTAATATATGTTACTAGTGTGGATCCCACCCCAAAGTATATGATGTTTATTTTAGTGTGTGTGTGTATATATAATAAGATTGTTCCGGTGTGGAACCAGATGTCCAGCCCAGGGGGCTGGTGGTTTGATTTTGGATTGGGTTGCCCCTGCCGGAGTATTTATGAGTGAAGATATCCTGGCGAGCAAGGAATCACCAAATACAAGGCCTTTCGCCAATAGGGGGAGGGGGTCTGTGTTTAGTGGGGGCTGTGATGTGCAATACTGAAAGTAAAGAGCTGAGTTAGAACGTGTGCACCTTGGTGTTACCCCCTGGTATTTATAGGGTGTGGCGTGGTATCTTAACTGCCTATCTATCATATCCCTGGATTATGGATATGATAGATTACCCCCGATTGCGGGGAAACCGGGATACTCGGGATCTACTCCGGGCCGTCGACCGGCCGGGCCGAGGTCCGGTATGCCCTGGCGGGTCGTGCCCTTATTGGGCCGTGAGTCGATCCGTGGTTGCCCCCGGCTCGGTAGTTCAAGGTTTTGAGCCGCGGGGTGTTCCCGGTTCTCCGGGCTAGGGACGCGCCCTTGTCCCCGGTCCCGGGTACCTTAGCGGACTCGTCCGACGCGCGTGGGTCCGAGGTGGGTGCCCGCGGGATGTTCGGACCGAGATTGTTTCTCGAGGGTCGGCGTCGTGTTGGTGACCCTAGGAGCCCGAGGTGATCCGCCGGGCTTCGGGGTTGAAAAGCCCTTTTGACTTCGCCATCATGGCGCCCTGCCACTTGGCGGCTTTGGAGTGGAGAGGTTTTGCAACCGTCATTCTCTGCCGCCTTTGGTTTCCGTGCGCCATTAATGCGCGTTCTTCCCGGGGTGCGTCTCCTCGTTTTTGCCAGTGAACTTACGGGTTTGCCCTTAATTCCGCGGCGCCTTTTCGTATCCTCGCCGTTTCACGGGTTTTTAAACTGTTTCTCTTCTCTTTCTTCCACTTTCGAACATTTTCGAAAGTTTTTTCTCGAAGTTTTCTCGCCTTCGACAAGTTTTACAACTTGGGTCTTTTGATTCCGGCGGCTCTCCAAGTACGAGCTTCCTTCCGGCGGTTTCGGGCTTTTTCCTCCGGTGACTGTCCTCTTCCTCCTTATCCTGGTAAGCCACTTCTCCTGTTGCTGGGTTTGCGTCCTTGGGTGACAATGAGTGGGAGTAATCGACCTTCGACTTCGGGTCACTTGACTCCTGAAGAGGTGGAAGCCCTTAGTGCCTGCTTCCCTCGAACTAGCCACTGGTTACTGGGTACTCCTCTATCCGAGGAGCAAAGGCTGGCCACCTTCCTGGGTGGCACGCGTAGGGGGGCCGTTAGAGGGTCTCGCCCCCTGTTAGATCTTTTCCAGAGGGTCGGAGAGAGCTCGTGGTCCTGTCGGCCTTACCCGTCAATCCTTATAACCCTCCTGTTCGCCCTAGGTCCGCTCATATATGCGGAGGGGTATGCCGGCCTTTGTTGGGATTGCGTAGAGTCAAGTTCTTACTTTGTCGCTAGAGGCGAAGATTTTAGGGCCGACGCAATTTTAGGCTCTTGTCGTCATGAGTCGACTTTTGTCCCGACCGCGGGTTATGGGGGTCGTCATGCTGTCGGTTCGCCCATATCTTCTTTTCGACCGACTGTTTCTTCTGTGACAGGTATCCTCGCATCTACTGATTCTAGCACTTTTGTTTTTTGCTTTTATAGGTAAATGGAAAGGTCGCTTTTGCCAAGTGATGCCCCCTCGGGCGCTGGGAGGTCGGATTCCCCCGCCTCTCCTCAAGCTCTAGCGGGACCACTTCATTTGGTGACCCGGGACGTGTGGACGACCCATTCGCCGATCACCGTTCGGGCCCTCCGCGAGATGAAGCTCTCGGCTATGCAAAGGTGTTACTTTTGCCCCGGGGAGGATGAGCCGTACGTAGCCGAGGGTTGGAGATTTCACCAACTTCTTTTTCTTCTATAAGGCCTATATGACCGGCTCGGTGTTCGCTTTCCGTTCACCGAGTTTCAAATGTCTGCCTCGGCCATCTCCATCCGGCCCCTTCTCAACTCCACCCCAACGGGTGGGCTTACATAGTTGCTTTCGAGCGGCGGCTATGTCGGTCCTTCTCGATACCTATTCCTTGTACCGCCACCTTATTCTTTTTCTTCTTCGGCCCTTTCACTCCTCGCTCCGGTAAGGAGGACGAGAAATTAAAGGGGCTCACCTCTCTCTGCAGGGTGACCCCGGACCGAAAACCGCTGACCGCCTTTTCGGACTCCTTCAAATACTTTAAGAATGGTTTCTTTAAAGTGGTGGCGAAACCCGGCCGGCGGCCTTGGTTCTTGAAGGGCCGAGGCCGTGATGTGGAGTGGAGGTTTCCCTCCTTGGACTTTTGATCATCATAGGCTCGCTTCCGCCTCGTACCAAGTGATGTCAGATGACCTTCCCGCGGCGAGGTCGTATTCGTTGACCGACTTGGTTTTGTATGTGAAAACATATGGTGCCGGGAGCACGGCCTTCTTCATCACCGGTCCGGATCGGAGCCGGGATACGTAATTTGTATGCGGCTTGTAGTTATTGTTCTTGCGTTTGTTTTCGTTGATTTTGTTGCCTCACTAACTTCCTTACTTTCCTTTGTGTTTTGGGCGAGGCGATGAGGGAGCTTCGCGGTACTTGTCGGTCGTGACTCCGATCCGGAGGCTCCTCCGAAGAGGAATCCTCGGAAGCGTCTTCTTCCGAGCCCGGAGAGTGCATCCCGCCGGTGTCGCACAAGACCAGGGTTGCTAAGAAGGCCAAAGTCGCGTCTCTGTCCCGTCCGGACACCTTCGTCGCCGGAGGTGAGGCTGTCCGGAAGTCACCGCTTCTCCTTCCAAGGGTAAGGAGGTTTCAGAGGGGCCGTCATCTCCCGTCGCCTCTCCGTCTCGCTCCCAAGATCGTCCGGGGTCTCGCTTGGGAGAAAGGCCCTTTGGGCGAGGAGCTCGAAGTTGCCTTCCCGCCGCCTCGCCAATTTACAAACGCCCCGCTCCGGCCGACATTGATGAGGCCGTGGTTCACGATATCCGGGCTCGCTCTGCCCGGTGTTGGTTTGGCCCGGGCGTATCTGCACCTTAAGGGCAAGTATGTGAAAAAGTTCACCGAGGCTCGCCACCGTGAGGAAGGAAAACGCGCGGCGGAGGCGTCAAGGCTAATTTGAAGAAGAGCCGAGGTCGCGAGGGCGAGCGCTGGGAAGGCGTCGAGGAGCTTATTCTCTCGCAAGGAAGGCGTAGAAGGCTACCTCGGACATGGCCGCTCTTCGGAAGGCCCGTTCGGCGGGGTGGATGCCCCGAGACCGTTCGAGCCGGCGGGCGGACCTATGTTCGAACTTGAACATGTCAACGCGGCACTTGTGGAAGAGAAGCGAGCCGGATCGAATGCCGGGACATATGCAAAGGGGCCGCTTCCCCCTTCGACATGGCCTTGGCCCGGATCCGTCACCTTAACCACGGGGTAGAGCTTAGGACGGACGGCTATCATTACCGGGCCTATGTGAAGGATGGCGTCTTCTACCCCGCCCTGCGTTGCCGAGGATGACTCGACTCCTTTGCGGGAGGAGTTTGGATGGGGAAGGGGAAGGTGCGGGTGCCGACGGGGTGATGGTGGAGAGGGGAGCTCAAATGTGCTCCGGGCGTCGAGCGGTATTCGGAGGTCGTGTGGCTTCGGAGGATGACCCCCGCATAATTTATTTTAGCTTTGTATTTTGAACCGGTGGCTTGTACCGGGTTCCTTTTTGTAACTTTGTAGGTTTGAGCCGGTGGCTTATGCGGGTTCCTTTGTGTAACCTTGTAATAGTTATAAAACTTGATTTCAACCAATCGGTTTGTCTTGTCAAGCTGTTAGTTAACATTCTTTATTTTTTATGGCGGGCCGGGGCCTTTATATGCGCGAGTATCTACTAAGTGTTTCTTCCGATAGGTTGACTTCGGGAAAAGGGGGTAGGGGAGTAACCCGAGCTACGAGATCCGGATATGGCTGTCGGGGTTGTTTTATCCGAGAATAGGGGCAAAATGTCGGATGCACAATCGCGGTGTACGAACGCGCGGTTTGTACATGTCGGCTGATCGGGGCTGCGTGACAATTCACCTCCCTATTTAGGAGCATTTTTTCGATGCATCTTTTTTTTTTAAAAAAAAAAGAGATGGTGTTTTTACGTCTCGCGAAGCCGGGCGTGGTAGCCGGTGTGTAATCTCTGCGGTGGGCTATCGGTAATGCCCTGATTGGGCTATACGCAACTGGGTGTGGTAACCCTGGTGTAATCCCTTCTTTTGGTATTTTTGCTTGGCCAAAGATGCCTTGTGCCTCGGCGATACCTTATTTAACCAATCCGTAATGCATAATTGGTGTCTCCATTGGGGAGTCTTTAAATAAGAACGAATGAAAGAAACAATGAGTGATGTCTTTCGCGAAATATAAAACTGGAATTGAAAATACTAAATTAATTGAAAAATTGCAACATAAATACGCCGTCGGTTCTATCTTGGTAGGAAGACCGAGGTCTAGGCTGTAGTAGATTCTCGGTTGTCGGCGTTCCGAGTCCTTTTGGACTTCCGCTCGGGGTCTCGGGATGTAGGCGCCCTTTTCCAATTTTTCCTTTACGCGGTAGGGCCCTCCCGGTTGCGCTAGCTTGCCATCTTTGACGTTCTTATTTCCGATGTCGGCGTGTCGGAGCACGAGGTTGCCCGGTTGAAGGAGCGAGGGTTCACCTTTCGGTTGTGCCTTCGGCTGCGATCGGTTGCTTTGCGGTGAGGTCTCGCGGTGCGCCGGGATCCGTGCCTCGTCAATGAGGTCTAATTCCGTCATCAAGGCGTCTTTGTTTGGCTCTTTTCCTTCCCTTCTAGCTTTCATTTTCCTCACGTCGGTTGGCCTATCTCGGCCGGGATCATCGCCTCGCATCCATATGTCAAACGGAATGGGGTTTCTGCGTGGAGGTTTGGACGCTCGTCTGTACCCCACGGGGACGCTGTAGAGTTGCTCGACCCGGGAAGAGTCGACGTCCTCCGTGCGTCTTCTTATCCGTCGACGATGACCTTGTTGGCGGCCTCGGCTTGCCCATTGGATTGGGGGTGTTCGGCCGTGCAAAGTGATGCATGATGTCGAGGTCCGACATCATGCTCACGAAATCCTTTGTCAATGAACTGCGTTCCGTTGTAAAGTAATTATCTCGGCCGGTATTCCGAACCGAGAGAGGATGCTTTCTTGAAAGAATCGTTGAATGCGGGCCGAGGTGATTGTGGTTAATGGCTCGGCTTCTATCCATTTGGTGAAGTAGTCGACCGCGACTATGAGGTACCTTAGGCATTGTCCGGGGCTGTTTTGAATGGCCCGAGAAGGTCCATCCCCCATTTGTAGAACGGCCGGGGAGCCGTAATGCTTTTTAGTTACGTCGGGGAGCGCCAAAGGATGTTGGCGTGTTTCGACAAAATCGCACCTTCGTACCGTTTCCATGGAGTCTCGCCGCCATCGTTGGCCGAAGTATCCGGCTCGAGTGATTTAGGAGCTAGGGATTTTCCTCCCGTATCTTGGCCAGTTAATGCCTTCATGTATTTCGGCGGAACGTACCTTGCCTCGGTTGCATTCAAGCATCTCGTCATGGGGGAGTGTAATCCTTTCTGTAACCGATCGTCCACCATTGTGTACATGGCGGCTGCGGATCAACTTTCGAGCTTAGTTGTGTCGGTGGGTATGATTCCTCTTTCTAGGTAGTCCTCGATCGGTTTTCTCCGGTCGAGGCTGATGATATGGACATGACACAACTTGGTTCGTCCAGGTTTTGTTGGACGACAGTCCGGTAATTTCCCGGACCTTTGGTGCTAGCCAGTTTTGACAATATGTCGACCCTGGTGTTTTCCTCCCGCGGGATATGAGTGACTGTCACCTCTTCGAACTCGGCCATCATGTCTCTGGCTTTGTTCAAGTATTTTGCCAATAACGGGCCTTTGGTTTGATAGGAGCCTTGTATCTGAGCCGCTACGAGCTGGGAGTCGGTCAGGATTTTGACTCTCTGCGCCCCCTGCTCCTTTGCTTGTTCGAGACCGGCCAGGACTGCCTCGTATTCTGCCTGGTTGTTGGATGTCGGAAATTTGAGGTGGAGGGAGTGTTCGACAGCGACTCATGTCGGATTTTCAACTATTATTCCAGCCCCACTCCCTTTTGTATTTGAGGATCCGTCGACGTATACCGTCCATTCTTTAAGACCGACGTCCCTTCCCTCGTGGGTTGGGGTAAGCTCCCCTTACGAAGTCGGCCAAGGCTTGCGACTTTATCGCGTCTTAGGGCTTCGTAGGAAATGTCGAATTCTGATAATTCAATGGCCCAGCTGGTCATTCGCCGCCGGTCTGGTTTGTGTAGAACCTGCCGGATTGGCTGGCTGGTTCGTACCACCACTTTGTGCCCCTGGAAGTATGGGCGTAGGCGTCTTGCCGCCGTTAGCAGGGCGAATGCTACCTTCTCCAACTTCTGATATCTGAGTTCCGAGGTCTGAAGTGCCTTGCTAACAAAGTAAATCGGTATCTGGCCGGATTGGGTTTCTCGAACTAGGGCGGCGCTTATGGCTTCTTGGCCGACGGATAAATACAGGAAAACCGTCTACGAGTCGGGCCTAGATAGGACCGGCGGGGTAGCTGGCATTGTTTGATTTTGCAAATGTGGACTCACATTCGGAGTTCCATCCGCCTCTCGTCTCCTTCTTTAGCGGTTTGAAGAAGGGAAGGGCATTTTCGGCCGACACAGGTAAGAATCTTGTCATAGCCGCCAACCTCCCGGTCAGGCCTTTGTACCTCCTTTTGTTGGTTGGTGCTCTCATATCCAAGACCGCCTTACACTTATCGGGGTTTGCTTCAATTCCTCGGTGTGTGAGCATAAACCCGAGGAACTTTCTCTTTGGGACTCCAAATGCACATTTTTGCCGGATTCGGCTTTATTCGGTGCTTTCGTAACTTTTCGAACGTACGTCCCGAGGTCTTGGATGTGGTCTCCGGCTTCACCGACTTGACGATCATGTCATCAATGTATACTTCTACATTTCGGCCGAGAAATTTGGTCTTGAAGACTTTGTTCATCATTCGTTGATAGGTGGCCCGGCGTTTTTCAATCCGAACGGCATGACATTATAGCGATAATTGGCCTTGTCGGTTATGAAGGCCGTCCGTTCCTGATCTTCGGGTGCATCGCTATTTGATTGTATCCGGAGTAAGCATCCATAAATGATAATAGTTGAAATCCGGATGAGTTGTCGACCAATTGTTCGATGCTCGGCATCAGTACGAGTCTTTAGGGCGGGCTGTTTAAGTTGGTGTAATCTATACACACCCTCCAACTCCGTTAGGCTTTAGGACCATGACCGTATTGGATAACCATGTGGTGTATTGTATTTCCGGATGAATCCGGCCTCTAGTAGTTCCTTCACATGCTTTTCTAAGGCGATACGCTGTCGGTCCCTGTTTTCGTCTCTTCGCGATACCGGGGTAGATCCGGTTTGATTGCCAAACTTTGTGGCGGCGAAGTTGGGGTCGATTCCGGGTACCTCGAGGCCCTCCATGCAAAAAGATCTTGGTTTGCTTTTAGGAAATTGCTTAATTCCTTTTTGAGCTCTAGGTTCATTGCGCCTCCTATCTTCGTTACAGGTCGGATCTTCCCCGGGACTAAATCTTCCAACTCTCCCTCCGGCTCGGGTCTTGGGTTTTCGGGCTCCTCATCTCTTAAGTCCAATTCCACCACACCGACGGGTGGCTCTGCTTTGCTTGCATTTTCGCCGAGCTTCCCGTGGCGTTTTGATCGAGATGATGACGCCTTCCTGGGGTCCGTTCTCTCTCATGGTTTCATAATAACATTGTCGAGATTCCTTCTGGTCCCCGGTTATGGTGATAACCGTATTTTTGGAGCTGACCATTTTTAACTTCTGGTGCTTGGTGGATGCAACCATATCCTAGCTGTGGATGGTTGGTCTTCCCAAAATCATATTATACGGGAGGAAGTCGGCCACGATGAATCTTATCCTCTCGGCTTTGAAGGCTTTTTAGTTCCCAAGGTCGGTTTAGGTCGATGTACCCCTTCGGCTTGGATTGTTCGCCGTTAAAGCCTACGAGTGTTGTCTTGCATGGACGCGAGTCTTCTTTATCCAAGTTCATCCTCTTAAAGGCGTCCCACATGATGATATCTCGCTGAACGCTAGGGATCAACGAAAATCCTTTCCACAAGGCGGTTTACCGGGATCCGGTAATTACCAATCCGTCTTGGTGTCCGTACGACGTCTTTTAGGTCTTCGGTGGTGGCCTGTAATCTTTGGAGGCGTCGGTCGGTCATGGTTGTCTTTGAACTTGGGGGGCTCTTGCGACGGTACCTCCCTCAAGTATTTTCTTCTTTGACTTGAGGTGTCTCCTCCTCGCCCGTGCCTCCCGCGATTACGTTACACTGTGGTTCATGTCTATCTCCGAAGCGCTCGTCGTCGGAGGATGATTGTCGTCCTATTCCATCGACTTTCCGATCGAGTGGGGCGGACTCGGGCTTCGGCCTTGTTTCCTTTTGTTGTTCTTCCGCCCTGTGTTTTTATCGAATGCGCGCAATTTACCCTCTCGGATGTATCTTTCAATTGTGTCCCGAGTTCGAAGCATTGGTCGTGGTGTGCCCCGGTCCGTCGTGGAAATCACGGAACTTTGACTCGATCCGTGGTGGGTCGGAAACGTGGGGGCTTGGGTCGGTCTACCTTTCTCATCTACGTGGAGGCCACTTCTTTCCATAAGCGGCCCCGCGAAACATTGAGCGGGTGTACCTCCCATACCTCGGCCCTCTCGACTTGTCGGGTTTTGTTTTGATGTCTCGATTCGACCACGGGGTCCTCTTTACGACCGCTCGGTTGATTCTTGACCGGGGTGGTGTGCTTCGCTTTTCCTCGCCATTAGTATTGGCGATCTCGGTGAGATTGCTTCGCACGGGTGTTGAACTCGGTGAGAGTGTATACCCGGTTCTTGAAGATGGAGTTTGCCGGTAGGGAAGAGGGTTCCAAGCCGTCCACGAGACAATGCACATGAACGCTTTTACGGGAGGGACCTTACGGAGGGCTACCACCTTAAATCTGTCCGGAGTATTTTTGTAGCGTTTCCCTCCTCCGTTGCTTTATCTTACTTAGGGTATCTTGAGATTTGGGTTGTTTTCGGCTAGTTGCGAAATTCAGTTCGAATTTGCGCCGAGGTCTTGAAAGTCGTGGATGGATCTTTTCGCGTGTGTGTAGCAGATTTGAAATTTGGACCGATCAATGTGGCCGCGAAGAGCCGACTAATGGACCGGGCCTTTGATTTGCCTTACGAACATGAGTAGCTCGAAGGCGTCGAGATGGGCCCTCGGGTCGGACACGCCATCATACTTCGGTAAAGAGGCCAGCTCAAATTTGCTAGGGTATGGAGCATTCTCGATTTCTTCCGAGAAAGGGCTGCTGTTGTGGCCCGCTATATATTTCACGTGATATTCCCGAGGCGAGCCCTTTGGCTGGGGCGGCCTCTCTCTATCTCGGTCTTCGTCATCCGAGGTCTTCCCTAGAAAACGTTTCTTCCGAGCCGACAAGAGGTCTCGGGTCTCCTCATGCTCGAGTCCGTTTAGAAGAGGTCGTTTTCTCTGCATACCGGTCATGCCTTGAGCTTCGGCCGGGCTTAGTGTTTCCGGGATATCCTTACTTTCTTTCTCTGCGTATCTCGGTCTTGCTCGTGTTCGACGCTTTAGCTTGCTTGGCCTTGTGGTCTTCCGTGATCTGTTGCATTACTCGAAGTCTTCTTGTGTTTGGAGGTCATGTCGCTTCTCCATGTTCTCTATCCTCCTCAGAATTGATTGCTGTGTATTCTGGAGGAGGATGAGGTCTGGGTTCGGTATGTCGTTGCACTTAGCTCCCTGCGGGGGAGACAAGGCTGTGTCTGACACACTGTTCCCATCCTTGCTATCATTGTTATTGGGGATATCCTTAGGCCGGGAGGTCCTTGAGTTTGTTCTTGCGACTGTCTCGGCTGCGCGATGGACTCTCCGGTGAGGGTTCCGACTGCTGCTTCTAGTAGTAGCCATTGTTGGTCACGGGGATCGAAATTTACGGTCCCCACGGTCGGCGCCAATGTTCCGGTGTGGAACAGGATGTCGGCCCGGGGGTGCAGTGGTTTGATTTTGGATTGGGTTGCCCTGCCGGAGTATCTATGAGTGGAGATATCCGGCGAGCAAGGAATCACCAAACACAAGGCCTTTCGCCAATAGGGGAGGGGGTCCGTGTTTAGTGGGGGCTGTGATGTGCAATGCGAAAGTAAAGAGCGAGTTAGAACGTGTGCACCTTGGTGTTACCCCTGGTATTTATAGGGTGTGGCGTGGTATCTTAGCTTCATCTATCATATCCCGGATTATGGATATGATAGATTACCCCCTAATGCGGGGAAACCGGGATACTCGGGATCCTACTCTTTGGGCCGTCGTTGGCCGGGCCGAGGTAGGGTATGCCCTGGCTTTGGTCGTGCCCTTGTTGGGCCGTGAGTCAGATCCGTAACAAAGATATATAACAATTTTTTTGACACGACAATTTTTTATTATTATTTATAAATCATGATTATCAAGGCTTATTCTATAGATGTAGTTGTGCCTAAAAGAAATCTATTAAGTATTGTAACAAAGAATAGGTCAGATTTTTTTTTTTTTTTTAAAAAAAAAAACTCATTTTAGTTTGATGATAATACTCAATCCGATATTATAAGATGCGTTCTAGAATAAATCCATGATCCTTAATACTTCCTCCGGTTCTAATTACAGGAACACTTTACCAAAATTTGGAAAGATTAAGGAGAGAAGTTGAATTAGTTAATTATAATTATTTTCCAAAAATACCCTTGTTTGTCACCTTAATTAGTTAATTATTTTGAATACATGCCTTAGAAATAGGTTAAAAAAATCTCAGGCAAATCTCCCCCACAAATAGTTTATTTTATTAAAAATATGACATTGCTCAAAATTATTTTATTAAAAAAAATAGTATAATTGAGGTTATATAACATTAATAAGTTGCAAACATTATTTACTTTATAGAATATATATATAGGTGTATTATTAAATTATTATTGTCTTTAATTATTATTAAGAAAATATCAATAAGGGTATTTTAGGAAAAAATTGACAAAAGTTAAAACTTGGTCTTATAATTAGGATCAAAACCAACTCTAAAATGTGTTCTTATAATTAGGATCGGAGGGAGTATAAATTAGGGAGAATCTCATTTAAATACTATCTTAATTATCAAAACTTTAAAAGGTCGGTTAATATTTGGAAAGGGTATAAATGCTATTAATATTTGGAAAAGGTATAAATGTGACATGAATCAAATTGAAATTTTAAAATGTTGATGAATTTACTATTACCTCAATTTTTAAATAAAAATGAAAAAAGAGCCTTTGGCGGAGTACTACTATCGCGGCTTGAACTTCATTTTGCCAAAACTCGACGCCAAGGCTTTTTTTTGGGGTGGGGGGGGTGGGGTTGAAATTTATTTTAAGAAAAATTGAACAAGGGGGTAAGAGGAGGGATTCGAACCACCCCACCGTTTTGGTGATTTGATATATATATATATATATATATATATAATATAAATAAAGGCATAATGACGACAAAATAAGTAATGGAAATGACTAAATGCGTAATGACATTAACAAAATGAGTAATAGTATCAATTTTTTAGTACTTAACGATTTTGTCAAAACTATTACTCAATTGGCCACAATTCAAAATTCTTTTTCAATCATTTTACACATATTGTCCTTATTTACTGATTTTGTCAAAACCATTACTATTTTAATCAATCTCATTACTCAGTTGGTCACAATCCAAAACTTTGTCAATCCTTTTATGATTATTGTCAATACCTACATATTGACAAAAATCGTAATGATTTTGACAAAATTTGTAAGTACTGACAATATATGCAAAAAGATTAACAAAAAGTTTTGGTTGTGACCAACTAAGTAATGAGATTGACTAAATTAGTAATAGTTTTGACAAAATCAGTAAGTAAGGACATTGGGAAAAACACTTCTCATGTTGTAAGAGAAGTGTATTCTCATGTCACACACACATGAAATGGTAGGACCCACATATATATATAATTAGCATTATATATATGTGGGTCATTGACAAGGAATCTTATTTTTTTTGACAAAAGTTTAAGTAAGGACATTATATGTAAAAGAATTGACAAAGAGTTTTTGGTTGTGACCAATTGAATAATGGTTTTGACAAAATCGTTAGATACTGAAAAATTGATATAATTACTCATTTAGTTAATGTCATTACACCTTTAGTCAATACCATTACATATTTAGTCATTTCCATTATCTATTTTGTCAATGCCATGATATATATATATATATATATATATATATTGGTGGCCCAATGGCCAACCCGCTCATTTACCAAAATGTGGGGTGGGTTTGAATTTCACCCCTTATGTACCCTCTAGTTCATTTTTTTTTTAAAAAAAATTCAACCCTAACCCATAAAAAGCCCTTGATGTCGGAGCTCTGGCGGTGGAGTTTCGGCAATGACTCATTTTTCTTTTTTACTTTATGTAATTTCCAAATGTTAATAGACCTTTTGGAGTTTTGACAATTTAGATAGTATTTAAATGGGATCCTCCCTATAAATTACTTAAAGGACTATTAATTAAAATTTTCCAATTTTATCCATGTTGCAAATTACTAAAAGCAGAATTTAATTATTGTTCAATTTCTATATGACTCATCAAATGCCATGTTTTCTCATTTCTATAATAGAGGTAAAGTTTTCTATTACAAAAAAGGGCAAGTTAATATTTTAAAACAAATTTAATGAGATAATTATTCTTTTTTAGAGGGATGAAATAGTTGAAAGTGACTTATAACAAATATCCTAATGCACAATTTAATTTTAATAATTTTCCAATGGTCATGTGCAGTGAGTTGAACCCATTATTCAATGACCAAATCTAACAGAAGTTGCCCATTAATATATTATTTAACTAACGATTGATAAATACTTTATTTAATTATTTTAATAATGAAAGCATCACCAATAATTCATTAATTTAGTCTTTGTGGATCCCTCCCCCTTATTTTGTTTCAAATAAAAGTGTCGGAGACTTGATCATGCAGCTAGCAAGCTTTTGCCCATGATTATTATTATTATTTTTGTTAATTTATCTTTTAGTCTTTTAAGTTAAGTTTTATATAAGACATGACTTTTTTTATCCAAATATTTTTTTAACTTTATAAAGTATATTTTTTAGATCCTAAAATAATTTTTCAAAATTATGAAATACCGTTAATATTACTTTTTTCTGAGAAAAATGCTAACAGGATGATCATAAAATTATTTTTGCACCTTTGATCGTCCAATGTCAAACTTAACGGTCAAAATAACATTTAATGGTCAAACACAAATTTTATATATTCTTCAATTCATCCATATTCTAAATTTAAGCTTGATAACATTTAATTCTAACAGGATGTTATCTAATAACATTTTTACATAAATTTTATTATAATTTGAATTTATGTTTTTATTTAATTAGCAAAATTAATCACTTGAATTTATGTTTTTAGATTAGCAAAATTATACAATGTTAAAAGTAAAATACTTTATAAAGTTAATGGACCAAAAAATATATCTCATATGTAAACTTAAAGGACTAAAAATATACTTTAGCCTTTTTTTTAATAATTTAATAAATTCAAATGAATTTTTTTAATGGTCCGGTAGTCCCTTTTATTCAAGTATTGAGTTTATTAATAATAAATTAACAGAGATAACGTGTACACTTTTGTTTTAAAATAATTAATATTCATGTATGTCGAGGAAAAAAAAAATATTCGTACAACTCGCTTTGATTAGCAACTCTACTAAAATCGCATTAAAATAATCCCTAGTTCTCCTGCCCACAAGGATTAGTGAAAAGAATATTATTGATGATTTATTTAATAATTAATATTGACAAAGTCGTTTGGGAATTATTTTAAACTTTTATTTTTATATATATATATATATATATATGGACACACACTTAGTCATTAGATCAAGAAGTACGTGTCTCTTATCTTGATTTAATATAAACATTAATTTTTCAATTCGTGATACTTGTAAAATGTATATTCTACTAAAGATAAAGCTGGTGTACCAACCAATTACATTAAAATATATGCCTTTAATTTGTTGTGTTAATACTTAATATCAAGAAAAAAAAATCATTACTGAAGAAAAAAATGGCAATTCTTTTTAAATTCTAGCTGGCTTTTAAGAAGTTAAGTTAAACCCTCACTTATCCATATTGGGTTGGATTATATAGGTTTCATACACAAAATAATTTAAATTTACGACCTTGTTAACATGTGTCAAATTATTAATTTGAAGGAAAAATTAGAATGAAGGACTAGATAGGAGGAAAAGATATTTATTGAGAATATCTAGAAACACCAAATACAAAAATATAGAATTAAAAATAATAAAATGCCGCTAACGAAATCTTCTGCATTTACCCCTACATTTTATTTTCAAAACTAATATGAAATTATAATTTTCATCAAATTAAACAACATTTTTGTCAAGTTTCATTTTTCACAACTTGGGCAGATGTTTATGGAAAAAAAAAAACACATTTTTCAATTTTGTAAAAATTATAATCAACAAAATTTTTAATTAAAAATAAAATTATCTAATTTTAATAAAACTCAAAGGTCTTTTATAATTTATTATGAGTAATGGATTTCTCCGTCTTTAGAGATAAGTTATCTCAAGTGACCCCAAAGCCTACGTCGTTTTGGATTAATGAAGGATGTTTCCGTAATTTTATTTATTTTTTTATCATATAAATTTTACCGAAACATCCTTCATTAATTCATCTAAAATTACAAACATACCCTTCATTAATTCAAAACGACGTAGTTTTAGAAGTGTCTTTGGAGATAAACATATCTCCCGTGACTGGAAAAATATTTTTCCCATTTATTATATACACTTAAACCAAGAAAGTTTATATGATTTGTTTTTGTTTTAGGAAAAAAATTTGTTGGTTAAAAAATTTATTTAATGTTAATAAAAGTAAAAAAAAAAATCCAAAAAATCTTTTATATCGCGAAAAATATAAAATGAGTTTAGTTTTTATTTTTATAAATAGAACTTAATTAATATGAACATTTACTAACACAAGTGACTCCTTTAAAACTCAAACTCGTGATTCAGATGAATCTAACGAACTTACATTGCTAAACTATTTATATTGTATACGTGTTTCAAATTAATAACTCAACGTTATCTAAGCAATGGATGAACGCGGTGGCGGAGCGGGATTTCATATTTGTGGGTGCACAATTAATGGGGGGATTTGGGGGTTCAGGGGCAGCGCCCCCGATTTTTTTTTTTTTTTTTAAGGAAGTTTTAAATGTATTAAAAAAACAAAAGAATATAGACAAGAAAAGAAAAGAAAACTTAATTGAATATAAAAATAATAATAATCAAGAGTCAATTAAGCAATATCAAATGCAAGAATGAACTATCTCACTGAAGGAAAATTAGGAAACATTTATGTGTATGTGTGAAATTTCTTAGTTTGCCAAACCAGGTTTTCGTTCTCAAAACCAATTTCAGAAGTAACACTCTTACCATTTACAAAACCCAATTTTAGGTTAATATTCCATTTTTTAAAAGTCACTTTTGAGTTCTTTCAAATAAGCATTACCAAAAGCTGAATTTTACGAAAAAAGTTTGGGCCTTCAAAACTAGTAGCGCACACACATATACCATGATGTTTTACTAATTTATTTTTATTAGGTTTTCTTTAATTCTTTGCTATTTTATTAAAAATCTTAAGCATGTATATTTATGATTTGTGTGAATCTATGTCCACATTCAAGTGAACTGATTTTTTTTTTCAATTAAGGGTGTCTTTTATGGGTGCACTTGCACAACAACAAAAAAAAACAATATAGCTCCGCCAGTGGATGGACGTCACTTCTAAAATAATCCTGTTTATTTTTGCTTTCGCTAACAAGCACAGGCGGAGATGACTATAAAGACAGAGTTTAATCACAAATGAATAAATAAACAAAGGCACAAACCTAATGCAAAGCTTATATATATGATTTGAAATAAACAATACTGCAATCCATAAATCAAATTATAATAATTAATTAAAATAAAATAAAGCAACTGCGCAATTTGAATAGAATATCATACTTTTTTTTTTTAATAATTAATCTCGATCGTGTGCAATAGCTCTATTATATAATTGCTTTGAGTCTCAGAATCTCTCTCTCTCTCCCCATAACTCGTTTTCCATCAAGAGAAAAGCTTTTAGAACAGCCATGGCGTCCACATAGGTGAGCCAAGAAGAAGCACTGCAGGTTTAATTATATTCCTTTAATTTGTCTTCTAAATTCTGATAATATTTATTTATTTTCTTTATTTAATCTGCTAGCTCTTCACACGTCTAGTTCATAAAGTTTCCTGTGATCAATATAATGGGAACTCTTAAACAGATTCTTTTGATCTTTATTATTTGTCTGTCTAATTTTATCATAACATGTAAAGCTTTTAAAACTATATATATATATATATATATATATATTTATAAATATATATATATATATATATATATATATATATGTTGTTTGAGTTATGGAAGCTTTCACATCTTAAGCAAGTAGAGTTGGAAATTTGATTTTCAACCTTTTTATATGGAATGAATCTTGTTGTGAGGAGTTCGTCATTCCAAGAGAGTTTTGTCTCCTACTGATCTTAACGAAGAAATAAAAATTATGTTCATAATTATATAATTATTACTCCTTCTGGTCCTAAAATATAAGAGTTAGTACATGATTTGCTTTGGATCCTAAAGGTAAGAACTCAATTTTACTTTGTTTTTTAAATTTTTAATTTTTTAAACTCTCCCTATTGAGTGTACATATATATTAAGGTTTTTTTTTTTTTAATCAAGAGAGTGATTTCCAATGCAAATAATTAAAAATTTTATTTTAGGAAAAATAATACATTTTTTTTATAAATAACTAATTTAACTAATTTCTTTAATTTTTAAATATTAGTTACCTAACTCATATATTGAGAAATGAAGGGAGTAATTATTAATGTTACATACACATACATAAATCTACATATTATGTTCTCAATGATAATTTATTCCCATCTATTTGCATTTTGAATATTTAATAATTGATAATAGGGAAAATTACTATAAAAAATAATATAATCATGAAAAAAATCTAATAAGCTAGTAAAATATAATGACAAGTTACAATGCAGGATATAATAATATGTTTATATTACTCAATTGATACTAAAATTTTCTTGTTATTACATTTATTCCTTGGGCAAGATATATAGTGATTTTCCCTTGATAATATTTTAGCAAAACACCATGTATCAAATCAATCTCTCTGGTATTTAATTTGCAGAAGCAAGTGACTGCCAGTAGGAGCAAAATCATTAGGACATCAAAACTGAGCCAATAAACATAAGTTATAGTGGTACATTCTATTTCCTCTCTCTCTCAAATTTTATAATGTGTTTGATTGATAAAAAGGTTGACGATATGTTGGTTTCATAAAGTTCTGTTGTTTTTTTATTGGTTGTTCACACTGCTTTTAATTTTTAATATTTAAAACTTATATTATCTTTAACGAACAGGAATAAAAATATAATTTATTAAAAACCATTTATTTAAATTATCTTTGTTTCTAGTCTATTGAAATTAAAGAAAGTAAATTATTTTGTAAAGTATAATAATTTAAGTTGCTTTACTTCCACAGCAATTGAAACAATCATTCAAGTATTAAAAAAAAAAAAATTTATAGTTGGGTTGAGTAGAAAGAATCTTAATTTTTAAGATTTGAATCTTATAAAATAAAGAAATTATATTAAAATAATTTCTCATAATTGAGTCCAATAATATTAAAAATTCTGATGATACCTACCCCAGATACTCCCACAGGCTACAACTAGCCAGTTGCATGATATGTCCATTGAATTTGAATAGAATAACATTAGGAAACCCAAAGATCTATAAAAGCATATTTATTTAATATATTATAATATTACTTAATTTTTTGTTTCTCATTTAATGTATAATAAGCACCACGATGCTCATCATAATTTCTAGATGATTCCTTTTTTAAAAAAAACCAAGAGATATTTGACTGACGTGCCATGTCAGACTAGTTTGTCTCAAATTCCAAAAAAAATTGCCACGTCAGCCATTCAAGGAAAATCGCTATGAGATTAAAAAAAAAAAACAATTGAATCTAACCACAAAAAAAAATCTCACAATATGATTGACAAGTTTTAATGCAAACAATGACAATATTTCTATATTATTCACTTATTGATGCCGTTCAATGATTCCATTATTTTATTATATCTTATAATAATCTTCTCTTTGATTTAAATAAAGAATTCAAACTCTTGAAGATAGTGTAGCTCTAGGTGCTAAAAAATACATAAGATATAAAATTTGTTTGGTCACATTTTTAAAATGCCAAAAATACTTTTAAAAAGTCTTTTTATCATTGTTATATGTTTGGTCAAGAAGCAGAATAAAAAAAAAATTCCTTCCTTGCTCTCATTTTTGGCAAACTACAAGTTGTTTTAGAAACAAAATAAACAAGCACATATAGTTACATGAATGAGAGTGTGATTTTTTATATATCAGCGTGATTTTTAAGAGTAGTCCAAGCTCATGGATCAAACCAGAGAAGTGAGCATCCATAGACGAAAGCGTTCAAGTTTTGGTCTCAAAGATTCATCTTTTGGTATGATACATCACCTTTCTCTCTACTCTTCATCCCTACATGCATTTCTGTATATTCTCTCGTACTATGTTATCTCTGTTTTTTTTTAATGATTTTCTTTTTGATCACGAAAAAATAGAGGAAGCAAAGAAGGTGGAGTTGCAGGAGAGAGTGAAATTAAGGTGTGAGAGTGATCATGATCATAACGGAAATTCATTCACTAAAAGCAAGAGGAAAAGAGATGCTCAAAGGGAAGAAGAAAGTGTAGGAAATGAACTTGAAGATTGTGGATTTTCTCTTAGGCTTTCATCAAATACTTGGTTGTTTGCATCAGATCATAATCAACAGAGAAGCAATGGAGTAATGGGTGTTGTAGTTCCCAAGAAGGCTCGTTCATCAAATAATTCTGTTAGAAAAAAGGTACGTCACTAACTTAGTTTTCTGTCATTTTTACTTTTCTGGGAAAAATGGTGCACTTAGTGCTAATAAGCTGTATGTTGCACACATCCATTGGATTTCAGACTTCCAAATACTCTTCATCACCAACTGAAGAACACAATGAAACTGAGATAGCTGAGGTTTTGTACGGATTAAAGAGTAGCAGCAGAAACCAGAATTCATCAGAAAAGCTCCAAACAAATGCTGTATATGGTAAGACTTTGATTCTTTCCGGAAGTATTCATTCTTTCTCATCATATGCAAGTTGAAACCAACAGTCAGATTACATGAGTAGTAATTTATTGCCTCTTACCCCTAACAACTTTTACTGATAGAAAACAACAAGGTTGATCTGATGGCTTCAAAGAGTTCAACTGCGGAGTTGGTTGAAATTGAAAGGGAAAAACTTGATGATGATACTAACGGTCATGACTGTAAATCATATGTTCCAAACAAGGACACTTTGGAACCAATAATTGACCTGATGGTGAGAATAGTGATTACTTTGCTTTGTTTTTTGTTTTTTGGTAACAGGCTCCTCCTCCTACGGATTTGAAATTGGTAAGCTGAGTTTGAATCTAAATCATTCTTTACAATCTTCACACCACAACTTATCATACTTCTGATGCAAACCTAGGGCAATAACATTGACATTGAAGATAAGGAGACAAAGATGGCCACGTTTAATAAAAACCAGGATGTCATAAAGATTGATATGGAGGCGCCAAACAAAGATGATCACATTTTGGCAAACCAACAAGTGAACAAAACTGGTAATAACTTGACATATTTTTCACTTTTTAGATTTCTAGTACCAACTTCCAACTTGCAATTCTTTAACAAATTTATTCATTATTTATAGTCTCTTATTACTTGTTTCCTTTCTAGTTTCACCGGCATGGTCAAGAAATCTTCCTCCTCTTGGGTATGATATCGTTTAATTCTCTATGAATCTGTTATTTTCATCATTCTGATAATGCCTTACTGATTTCTTCCTTTATTAATAACAATTATAACTTTGATCTATATAGATACGTCCCACCATCCTTGCAACCAATTCTGGAGACAGATAAAACCACAGGATCATCATCAACAGTCCTACAAGTATTTTCATTCCCACTTCAATAACTTTGATCGTTATAGATTTGAATTATGCAAGATATTTTCCTTTAGCTCTCATGGCCATCTTTTATATCAGAATTAAATATTGAATATTTCCGCTTAATTCAAAAATGTAGCTTGTGGATTTTGTACTTTCTCCACCTCAGCCAAAGCGCTGCGCCAGCCATCATTACATTGCTCGTAACATCTTCCTGCACCAGCAGCTTTTAATGGCTAATTCTAGCTCTTCATGTGGCACAAAACCCAACAATGTTAATGAAGTGCCAACTCCAGAGGAAAGTAAGATCATTGGGAAACAATCACAAAATGGTTTTCCTGGTGTCAAAAAGAATGTCACACAAGTAAAGAAGGAATTGGTTGTTTCAAATAAAAGCCCTGATGCTAGCAACTCTGTGGATACAATGCAAATGGATCAGCAACGTCCATATATAATGGTATGATCCTGTCTTCTTTAAGCTTATGTATATGTTGTATCTTAAAGATCTTGTTTTAGTAATTGAGTTGGTGGACATTATACACAAAAAGTGATGCGCCTTTTAAAAATGTTGACTTGTGTTCTTTTTTGCTTTCCTATTCTCTTTGGGCTAGCATCAACCATCTCCACCAATAGTTGGGAACTCCATCTGTGCTTCCTCCTCTAATAATTCATCACCAGGTAACTATTCATCTTTGTCCACAGTTGTTTCTTCAATGAGCTTTAGCTAGCCAATGATGTTGTGACAGTTGTAAATAATGAGCATCTTTTTTTCCCTTTTCATCAGCAATAAGAGGTGCAAGTCCTGCTGCACAAAATTCAAGTATCTCAATTGGTTTGTCATCATCTCATAGGCAATCATATGGGGTTCAAGATAAAGCCAATAAGCTCACGAGTGAGACTTGTGAAGGGAAATCCCCATATATTGTTGGTGAAAAGAATATGTACAGCCAAAACTTCACAGTTCCAATTCAGCCCAAGAATGAAAATTTTGGTGACAAGAAGCAGGAGGCTAATTTAAAGGGTGGATTTGAGCTTGTGTCTTCTCAATCATTTGCCATATCATTTCACAGTCAACCTAGTGTTGCTTGGCAAAAATATTACTCTGCATGGACCACAACACAAGGTGATGAAAAGAAAGTCAATTCTGGGAAATC
This sequence comes from Acacia melanoxylon, assembly GCA_019022615.1. Lineage (NCBI taxonomy): Eukaryota > Viridiplantae > Streptophyta > Magnoliopsida > Fabales > Fabaceae > Acacia > Acacia melanoxylon. The sequence goes on from JAFJYJ010000082.1 coordinate 1,543,759, forward strand.
ATCATCATCAGACAATGGGTCAACCACCTTTGTTTTTGATGACTCATCAAAGTATCTTAGCTTTGTGTTGTCTCCTAAAATAAGAACTTGCCTTGACCACTCTATGGCTTCAAGTTCTCAAAATTTCCTTCACCACCAAATGCAACAACAACCACCTCCTATGGTCACACAAGACAAAGCATCCAACAGTACCACTTCTGCAACAGAACTTGGAAGGAAGAGCTCAAGAAGACCATTAGATTCTCTCAACATCGTTACTCAGGAGCAAAGAAGAGTTTTACAAGGTCATGCACAAATATCTTTTGGGAAAAACTATAAATCATTCCCACCATTGCAGGTCCAACGTTAACCCAATAACAACCAATCTTCTAACATATATCTACCTAATGGTGTAGCAACTCAGACAAATTTCCGGGGAAGCAAAGTATGTTCAACAGTTAGTGTTTTGAAGACTTAAAAGAAGCCCAGAATTCTTCAGTAGAGAGTCACCAAAAAATGTTCTCCAGTGAGTGGTTGAAATTTCCATCTATCTCAACCTCAGGCTCCAACCACCAATCTAAGGTGAAGTATCAGAAGTCAAATTTTATTTTTATGAAGATGAAAGAGATTTCTCTGCAGACATGATATATCCAATTCCTCATCTTTCAATGTTAAAAACAAAGATGACAAGGTTTGACTCTAATGATCAATAGAGCTCTTGCATGTGGTGGGAGATAAGCTTGATTATGTTGCTTATCAGGTTAAAAGCAAGAAGCTTCAATGTAGAACACTATCATTTGAAATCAATCTTGTGACAAGTAGGTAGCATCAAGGTGAATAATCCTATTTTTGGTGTAGTGGGTCAGCTAGAAAAGGATGATAATGAAATTCAAGGAGGGACTACCATCTTTTCACTTGTTTTGATTTTTGTTGGCTTCTTGAAGGTTGCTTTGTGTTCATTGGGTTGAAATCAATTGATCAACTGGCTAATGTAATACTAATATGTAGATACCATAAGATTTTTCTTTTGTTGTGCCAAAAAAAATAACTTTCAATTTCTTTTAATCAGTGAATATGCTTTTATTTTTTAGAATCCACTCATTGTAGTGTCACTAAGGAGAACCAGCAACAATTGAGAAAGGTCAAAAGTTCAAATTGTTATTTATTCTCTTTATGTTATGCAGAATCATCAAGCACTTTAATCACATCAACCATTACGTTATAGATACTTCCTAGCTTCTGAGAGAGTTGTTGAAGATACCAAGTGCTATTCTCTCAAAAACATTCTCAACCCCAAGTTATAATGACATGTTGACAACTTGAAATCCCTTTAATAATCGATGAGACTTGACACAGATAGCTCTGTGTTACAAAATGGTGAGGTCACTTGTGGAGGCCTTTTGCTTGATAAAAGAGGTTATTCTAAACTTTGTTTCATAAAAAAAAAATTTGGCCGTGCCACGGATTTTTGACAAAACGTCGAGCTGCGCCAAAACAAAAACCCGGAGGTTTGAGAGTAAAATTATACCTTGTTTGGAGAGCCCAGTTCCGAGTGTTTGGAGAGTGTTAGGGCTTAGGAGTTTTGCAGAGACCGTTCTTGTTTGAGTTTTGCTCTTACAGATTGAGTTTTACAATATTTGAGAGTGGAGTTAAAATTTGACAACTTAAAATCCCTTTAATAATCGATTTGGGTAAAAAATGGTGAGGCCACTTGTGGAGGCCTTTTGCTTGACAAAAGAGGTTATTCTAAACTTTGTTTCATAAAAAAATTTGGCCGTGCCACTTTGACAGCGTCAGAGCTTAATTAGACCTTGTTTGGAGAGCCCAGTTCCGAGCGTTTGAAGAGCGTTAGGAGCTCGTTTGCACAAAAGCCCAGTAGAGTTAAAATTTGTCTATTTGGGTCAGCTTTTTTTTTCATCCCACTTTTCCCTAAAAAGTGGCTTTTTATTAAAAGTCAACTCTCCCAAGCTTTTATCTTACTGAAGACGTGTGACTCTAATTCGTTATTATTCTTTTTTTTTTCTTGTTTGTGTACTACTGTGCCACCACCATAATTAATAAGGGTGATATTATCCAATCACAGTTGTCCATATTTAGCGTTATTATTCCATTATCATAGCATTATTTTTTTAATAATCATTTAACTTTTTTTTTCCAAATTTGAATTTAAATTAAATTTTTTTATCTTAATTATCTCAATATATAACACCAATATATATATGTAGTATTCAATATGATTCATGCTCAAATTTTCCATCTCAACTGACTTCTAAAATAATAATTCAAACACTCATCAATTTAGAAAAAAAACACTTTTGCAAAAGTCAATGCAAACACAAATTACATTTACAATGTGATATTTTCCTACCGGGTTTTTATAAAAGTCAGATAGAAAATAAGTCATCTCTCCAGCCACTAACCCAAACAAGCCCTGCTGGAGTCATGGCTGCTGAAAGGTTTGTCTTTAGTGATTCAATTGAAGCCTTTTGTCTCATTAACAAAGAACAATCATAGATATTCACAACCTCCTTGTGCGGGACTAGACTGTGTGTTACCTTGATCATATGTCAAGAGAAGCAAACCATGTTGCATACTGGCATGCTAGGGACATCAACTGAATACTGAAGTTGGGAAGTTATCTTGCAATGAAATTAACGAAACACACTTGCACTTTTAACTTTGAATATATTGTAGTCCCTCCGGTGCTTTTCATTAAAATCTTTTAACAACTTCCACTCATACTAAGAAAATTAATTAAAATTAGTTATTCTCATTAAATATGAAAATATTTTCAATCATTTCCCGATTAGAGGAAAAACGGTGTTAGTGGCTTAGGGTAACAATTAAAACAAGTTAAATATATAAGGATTCGATTGAAAACATTTGAAATACAGATACTTAGTTAACATTTGATAGAAACTATAAGGACTAAAGAAATCAGTTTTGCCCATGAATAATTAAATTCTTCCGTATCACATTTCATGGAGTACAGCAAATTCACATGATTATAGAAGGAGAGAAAGTAGGAGGAAATTGAATGGTTCAAAATCAAATAAGCAGCAAGAAGATACGAGAAAGTGATAATAGAGAAGCAATCTCAACTTTCCAATGGTGACCGCACATTTGGCATCTCCCACTGGAAAGTGAAAAAAATGTTCAAAAAGCCAATGTTTGATTTGAATAAAGTCATTTTGGAAATTTGCTTGCTTTTTTCATATTCTGCTCAAAACCAGATACTTCCGTGACCCCACTCTCTTCCTCACCATCAATTTCTCTTTCCCTTGTTACCTCAAATTGCATTGACCCCACTCTGTTTTGCATTATTGGCTTTCTTCTTTTATTGGTCTTCATTTCTCTGAATTGATAAGAGTTCCACAATGTTCTTTGATATGGGCATTTGCTTTTATAGGTTAGGTTGATTGTCAGGATCTTAAATTTGACCCCCCAAAAAAAAATTTGTCAGGATCTTAAAAGAGGTAAAATATTGATAAAATTAGTCCCGTTACATAATCACAGGAAAACCCTTAAAACTCACTGTCTCTACTGTGCTGTTCATCTGTCTTATCAAAGATCATTTTTTCAGTCCAAAATCTCTTAATTTTAAGTGTCTTGTGGAAACCAATCGATCCCCTCATTCCAATTCCAAGCTCAGCAATCAATGATAGATAAACCTGTGGAAAGCCTCACTCTTCCCAAGTTTGGAACAACAGGCTCATTTTCCAAGTTCCTTTCGAGAAACCCCCATTTTATCTATTGGGTCACAAGGGTTCATCAAATGTTCAATTTCATCATAGTAAATTACAGTATAATACATATGAATGAACTATCTCAATTGTGAATTGATTTTGTTTTGCACCCTGAGCAGAACTGTCACTGTTTCTTTCATAGTGTTTCGGATTGCAAATATTACCCTTTTGATTCATTTTATATCAGCAAGATGCTGATTGTCCTCAATTAAAAAAATAGAAAATAAGACAAGCAACAAGGAAGAGCTAGAAATTATATAAAAACTTGCATTTAATTTCATCTAGAACACTTGAGATTGCCTGCTCTTAAATTAAGCGAAAGCATAAGACAGGGCAAGCTACATACAAGAGGAGCAGCCCTGGCAAAAACTAAAAAAAAAAAAGAACACTTAAAACATCCACATTTGCCAAGTATTACACAAGTGAACGCATCAGAACACATTCATAAAGGGGAACCAATCCATCTTCACTTGTACTCCAGAATCATGTTGTTCTCAGGAGCCAATCCAATACAGGCCCTCATGATGTTTTCCAGCATAGCACGCTGCTTTGACAATGCATTCACCACTGGTGTGCCTGGTGGGACCTGAAATATTCATACCCACAAACCATTTATTAATACCTTCAACTTTAACCAGAATTTATCTTTCATGAACCAATTGCATTAAGCTATGTTTAGACTCACCACAGGAGCCTTGGTGAGGTAACTGAGGATAGCAGCAACTGGGTGGAAGGAATGGAACTTGCCCTGTAAAAAAAACCCATAATTGTGAGCTTTTTATTCTGTATACAATAGAAACGCTTCATTACCAACAAATGATACAATTAAAAGAGGCACACGAACCTCTCCTTCGGCTTTGAATTGGATTCTAGTGCTCAGCTCAGCAAGGAGGACCAAATCCAGGATGATAGGAGCAGCCAATAGGGAATCCTCACATGTGTTATGCATCACAATGGTGTTCTTACCACCCATGAATATCTCGGAAGTGTACTCATCCATGGCCCTCTTGCTGTCTCCCACATAAGGGACGTACTACAAAAGTCAAACAAAAAGAGGAATACGTGTGAGACCAGACAAACAGACAAAGATAGAGCAAAATGGTGAGGCAAAAAAAAAAACCTTACCTTGATAACAACAACATGGTCAGGATGCTCGCCAGGTTCATAGAGGATGGCGTTGCTGTTGACCATATCATCAACAACATTGCTCTTGGAGATTTCCTTAGAACGGAAGGTTTGTGGAGCAGAGAGGTTCATACCATCATTGTTTCCCAGATGGTTGTAACTCGCTATGGAGGTTGGCTGTCACTCATCACCAACACATTTGAAATCAGTACACTTCTCCTTTGCTAGATAAAGCTAGCAACCTTTTTTATTTGCCTTCAAGAAAATTGAATGATATTGACTTACCTTGATACCAGCCCCAACAAGGAAATCAACCAACACAGATTTCATTTTGGTCTGACCACTCTTAAAGTCATCACCACCAATCAAACTATTCCTCTGGATGGCCAAGTCAATCAGGCCTGATAAAAACATGAGTAAAGTCCTCAGTCTAAGCTCATATTTCAAAAATTCACGTTCTAAATATAATTCACGAAACCACAAGTAATGTACCTGGGACAAAAGTGTTCTGAGGGCTTCCATTGACAAAAGGCACATTTTCCATAACACAAGCTATAGCATACAAGGTGGAAGGAGAAATCTCAGATTCATTCCTGTCCAAAGAAGCCAAGAGGTTTTCCGTGGTATCGTTCAGCCCCACAGCCATATTACTGTACCTCTCAGTGTTGGCAGTCCAAAGCACAACCACCCTGTCCACCTTGTTGGCTTCCTTAAACTCCCTTCGCATGATTAAAGTGGTACATTCAGTAAGTTTCTAAACTGAAAAATTATTAAAAAGTGTTACAGTTATAAGAACAATTTTGCAGTTACTTGATGTCTTTGATAATCTGTTGGACTTGCTCTTTCTTGGTGCCCTTAATCACATTGTTAGCCCGATCACCTTGGTTGGCAGCTATGAAATCCGGGTCATAGATTCCAGGGAGTGGAACCATGGACTCCATGTAGGGCCTAAGCTGCTTTTGCAGATCAATATCAAACACCTTGGCTCTTGCCATGGCATCAGCCAGATTCATGTCACTAATATCCCATCCTCCAAACACTATGTCTTCTGGGTTCACCTGCATATAGATTATCATGAAACACACATTAATTACTAAACGTGTTTTGAATGCCCATTTTACTGTATGCTGCAAAATCAGTCTTAAATTTCATCCCAAACGTGCCGATTTCTTTTATGTAACGGCATACCAAAGGAAGGAGGCTTTTGAAGGGGGCATAAATTTCCTCGCCATTGAAGGACCCCACTCTGATAGCTGATGCCTGGGTTAAGGAGCCAAAGTAATTGGCTTGTTGAATTTTGTCCTTCGTAGCCCACGAAATACCCCTATTTACAAAATGGACCAAGAAATTAATAAAATTCCTTTCATGAAAATATCATCAATCGTCAATTTATATTAAAAACTATTAACAGAGTCGCCATCGTGATCAGTGCAACTCTACAAGGATCGAGATCTAGTTTGCACCAAAAAAGGCAGCAGAATGAAGCTTACTCTCGGTTTGCAATAACACCACCAGTGAGAGTAGAACCATTGTTTCCACCCCAGCCAACAAGCATCACCCTAAAGATCAACAAATCAACGAACAGAGAATAAAATATGGCCGATTAAATCACAATTAAAAACAGTATATGGATCATTGAATCAAAGAAAATGTAACAAAACGAGAAGTTATTCAAGAACGAACCCTAATTTAGGGACATTAGTGTTGGTCACAAATTCGTATTTGACAGTTTTGGGCTTAACGATCCACTGATACTTGCCATTTCGACTCTCATGGACGAGTTCAGTGGTCTCGTAGTTGTACACAGACTGAATCTCAGAGTCTGTGTACTTCACATTAGGACTCTCGACCTTGAAACTCTCAATGAACATTTTTGCAGGAGGAGGAGGAGAAGAAGAAGAAGAGCTTGAACTGTGATTCTCTCTACTCTTCTGGCTTTGAGAATTAGCGGTGCTCTTCGAGAATGCTCTTGCAGGCTCTATAAATAGAGGAATCGGGAAGTACTGTCGTACACGTGGCAGAGGCTGAGTGAATTTTAGGCTTCTCACCTTTTTTTCTTTTTTTTTTGTTTGGGTAATGAAATTGGGGTCTATTGTTAACAAAAAAAAAAAATTGGGGTCCGCCTCCTATGGTCATGTTAATCACTGTGATGAGCCATTAATTTCTTATTATTATTGTGGTGTGATTTAACTGTTTAAATTTTCATCTGAACAATTTAAATTTAAAATTTTTCATTTAAAATTTTTAAATGATAAATTTATTTTTATGAGGAGTAATAGTTATAACATTATTTTTATTTTTAATTCTACATATAATAAAATAAATGTTTTTAAAATATAAAATTAAATTAAATCTGAACAATTCAAAAGCACATTTTTATTGACCAAAGTGATAAGCGTAAAATATGCCCTCATTAAATTGATGTATGTAAATTGTAAAATACTCCTAGTAAGGAGGGAGATCTAGACCATTTCATTTAATGTAATTTGTCTATAAATGAGACCTTTTTTAGGGTTTTTTTTTTTTTTTTTTTTTTTTTTTTAATAAAAAAAAAAGCTTCTTTTAAGAAATGAAGCTTTCCCAAAACAGAGGTTGTGGTAGAGACTAGAGAGGTCCTCATGCAGAAAAAACTACAAGGGCTGCGAAACTTCTGTACGTCAAATCAAACCAATATCAATCAATATAAATTTTAGAAGGGCCCCATTTGCTATATACATTTTCCCTCATCTATCTTTACAAAGTACTGCCAAACAGAATCATATCTTAAAATTTAATAATTTTTAATTTTCACTTCTATTTAATATAAAGGAAAAATGATAGGGTTAAATATCAATTTTTTGTCGTAAGATGCTGTATTTCGAAAATAATTTTTCTCCCGAAGTTTTTGGTGAAGCGATATTACCTCCGAAATATAAATCAGAAGAATGATGTTCCTCCATTAACTGCCCTAACGGTCAACTAATGGTTAACGTTAGGGTTGTTAACGGGGGACAACATTGCAACGTCGAAAACTTCAAGGGCAAAATTGCTCATGGGCGCATACTTCAAAGGCAAAATTGATACTTAACCCAAAATTATATTGTGAGTACATATACTTTTACTCGATTTTAAATTTAGTATTTATATATTTTCATCTCTTAATTAAATCCTTAACTTTGATTTGTTTGCACCATTAGCTCTTATACGAGAGATAACAATATTAACAGAATAAAGTTACAAGGGTTATTGGTGCTAACATAGAAAATTAAAGGATCTAATTAAGAGAGAAAAACAAGTAGATACTAAATTAAAAAGTGAGGAAAACTACCGCCAAGTGCTTGCAAAATAGTTTTCGCTAATATATTTATGCATGTATGTACATACTTTAATTAAAATTCACAAAATAATAATCATACATTTGTATAATAAATTTGATGAGGAAACTTATATTAAAGAGAAAAAAGTGCTCTCTTTTAGAAATAGGATCAAAGGAGCAAATAAAACTATAACGACATTCATAATTTATAAAAATATAAATCATATAATATTTCTTGTCTTCTAAATATAAAAGCTAAATAACTAATATATTAAGATATAATTACTTAAATTAGTTATTAGTAATATATATTGTTTTTTTAAGATATCACTTCAATAATTTGTATTACAAATTACCTCAAAACAATATTTTAACACGTGCAATAAATTATTAAACAAAATAGTAAATTAAAAAGACAAAGTTAATTGAGACGTTATACTTACAAACAAATCAAGGTTCATCAAAATCCTGCATTTACTTACCCTGGTTAATGTTCGCATTTTTCTTTGTAGAAAATTTTCTTCTGCCACTCTCACATAAAAGTGAGTGGGTCCCACTTATATTTTCTCTTTTTTCTATTTATAATAGGACCCACTCACTTTTATGTGAATGTGGCAGAAGAAAATTTGCTGCTGCAAAAATAGAAACATTAAACCCAAAATTTAATATTTAAACCATAACCCCCCCTAATTGTTTGGGAAAAGAATAAAAGTAAATCATGCTATTTATAGCGAAGTGCACACACACAAGGTCGTTTTAACTAAATTATGGGTTCTATAAAACAATTAAAATTAATTAAAAATAATAAATATGTGGAGAATATATTTTTATCCTTTTAAAAATGCTTTATTTATGAATAAGTAGGAGAGAGAGTAATAATAATAAAAATAATGTGAGAGAATATATAGAGAAAAATAATGTAAGAGAATGAGGGAAAATAAAGGGAGTAAATCAATATTTTAATCAATACAATGAATGATATTTAGAGTAAAATAGGTAAAAATGTATTTATCATTTAGACCAATTCAAATAGAAACTTATAGTAAAAAAAAAAAAAAAAAAAAAAAAACTTAAAAATCGGACCTTCTATACGAGAATGGAGGGAGCATAATGTACTCCTCTACTCCTATTATCTTTAAAAAAGATCCACGCATTATATAATTCAATTGAAAATTAAGTTATATTATTTACAATTTTATATAGTTATATATCGCACTCACTTAAATTTTAGAAAATAACTTGTAATTTTTATTTATTCTGAAAACTAATATTTTTAATTTATAGGGATACACTTTCCCAAGATGTGATTGGATCACCCTAATTAAAGCATTAATTACTCATTTAAGTACATTAATCTCAATAAATAAATAAATTAATAAATGTCAAAACATTACTAAAATAGTTCCAATTAAGCATGATACGAGTTGTCCAGTCTAAAAATATTCACACGGTTGAAAAAGTAAACTGATACGGTTAGTAGTAACAACAAAGATGCACAGATCTATATGCAATTAGTTCTGTTTATTTTTGTCCAAGTTAAAATTAAAAATGAGTTACAAGTTAAAATTAATTTTTTTTTTTTTTTTGTATTCACGTGATCAGTTTGTCAGGTTAAAGTTTTAATTATATAAAAATTTATAAGCAATGATCAGTGGCAGTCGCAGTGGCGGAACGCCTTTATCTACCGACTGATCTTATAAAATTTATTAGAATATATATGTATTTATTATATGATATTTTATTTAGCCACAAATTTGGCCCCGACTAATTTTTTATCTTCTCGTAAGGATAATATTTGTTTCATTACTCATTAGTTTTCATGTGAGAGGAAAGTAAAATTCTTATTTGAGATACCAAAAAGATTAATATCATCTTATATATTGTTTTAATTTATAATTATCTGTTATTATTTATTTTTATTTTCCAGGTTATTTGATACTATTTAGTAAATACTCTCTCTGGTCTTTATTTAAGGAACCAACTAACAATTCTCACAAATCAATAAAAAAACAGTTAAAGTAATTAAATTTGTCCTAAAATTTAAGTAATTTTCAATATTATCTCTATTAATTACACTAAATTCTAATATTATATTAATTATTACTCTCACTCACTACCTTTTTAATTATGGGTATACATGGAAAAAAATATTTAATGCTATTTGGAAACAAACAATTGTTTTATAAAAAGAACCAAATATACTTGTTAGTTGGTACCTTATAATAAGAATTAAAGAGAGAAGTTCAATATGTTTATTTTTTGGCCCGGGCTAAAAAAAAATTCTGGTTCCACCACTGGCAATGATGGTAATGATTTTCAGTTAAAATTAAATGTCTCATTTTGTTAATCCTATGATCAACGTTTTAGATAGTTAAAGCTTTATTGTTAGATATATTTAGCAATTTAAATTAAATTTTTGAATGGTTAAAATATTTTAGTCTCATCGTTAGTATTCTTAATTATAAATCAAGATACGTAAACTATAAAATTTATTACATGTAAATTTCTTATCAATAATTTCTTTGTGATTTTTCCAATTCTAAGGATTGATATCTGACACGTTTGCATGAGAAAATTGCAATATTACATACATACATTGACATGTGAACTGAAATACGTATACTTTTTTTAAAAAAAGAACAAGACATTTCATATTCAATATTATTGGCTCGTTTAGGTTTAAATTGGGTGATCCCAATTTACAGGAATTTCCCATATATAGTTTAATTGTTTCTATATATAGAAGAATCAAAACATTATTACATATTATGTTGACATTTTCACATTATTGTGTTCAATATACTTTTTTTTATGTCATGAATGCAAAATTGCATATTTCTTTTTTTAACCTCAAATAATTGCAGATTATAAGCTATCGATCCGGTGCTATATATCACAAGTTATTAAATATGTATTAAATTGATATAAAAAAATTATGTTTACTCTTATTAAAATTTTCTTTCTTTCTATTTTTATATATTATTCTCACATTTATCTCCTATTTTTTAATAAGCACATATATTATCTTATGGGGGGGTTTTCGGTCCATTGCAGTGGACCGTTCACTACGCATTTCCCCCAAGCAAAGGCAGTGAACCCCGCTTTTTTTTTTTTTTTTTTTTTTTTTGGGCAAAGACACCCCATGCAGGGGGCAATGAATGGTCCACTGCAGTGGACCATAGCTGCCCCCATCTTATTGAAAGTAATTTTGTTCTAGCCAGCACCAAATGGCTACTTGTCCTATTTTCTTACCATTCTCTTCCCTCCTCTTCATTTTCACTATTCATCTCAACATTTAGATTGAAATTTGAACAGTTCATATTTAATATTTTATCAAAATATTTTTTTAAATATTTTTTATTGCAGTACTTTTAAATCATCATAACTAAAATTAAGCGTTTTTTGTTTTTTGTTTTTAAATAATTTGATATTTTATTTATATTTTTACTAAACATTAAATCTAAACTTCTCAAATTTCAATCTAAAGGCTGAGATAAATAATAAAAGTAAAGACAATGAGAAGAGAACGGTAAGAACAGAAAACCATAGTCAAACCCCAAATGCAAGCACCTCTCACAAATTGTAAAGGAGCTATCACGCTGGTGCCTATTATAAATGCTTTTTTAGTTTTACTCCCTCCGGTTCTAATTATAAGACCTAGTTGACTTTTTTGGAGAAACTAAGGAAGCTAATTAAATTACTTTAAAGTATTTTTATTTTTTCTTCAAACTAATTAATTTGACTAATAAACTAATATATAATCTAAAGATACACAACATATGAAATGATTAAGTAACTTATTTAGCTTCCTTAATATCTCCAAAAAAAAGTCAACTAGGTATTATAATTAGAACCGGAGGTAGTACTAATTATATTCAGACCTAACTTCATTACGTTGTAAGAGATATGCCTCCATATCATGTTAGACCTTTATCTCCTCTTTAACTTCTCCCCCCTTTTTTTGAGATAATACGAAGGATTTCCCTTTTGAAGCTTAGAGAGCACATGATTTTCGCCTCTAGCAAGAAAGTACCCTTCCCGGCATTCGAACTTATGTTTTCCTTCTTATGTGGGCGAAGCCACTTACCACCTTGACCAACAACTTGTTGGTAATTTCTCCCTTTCTAACAAGATTCAAATAGGATTAAAATTGGTAATTTTTCATTAATGACAAAAATTTGAATATGTGATAAACAATATTCAATATGCGGAAAGGGAAAAACACTTCTCATGTTATAGGAGAAGTTTTTTCTCATGTCACACACACATGAAATGGTGGGATCCACATATATATATATAATTCATTATATATATATGTGGGTTCCACCATTTCATGTGTGATAGGAATCTTCTTCTTCTCATGCAACATGAGAAGTTTAAACCTCATGCGGAAAATATGGTGAATATAATTATACAAAACTACAAGCCTGATGTACAACTATCCAAACGTAAAATTTGCTAAAATGTGTTGTCATTTGGTAAATGAATATGGTGAATATCTAATAATAAAGTCTAGTAAATAACTAATAAAGTGTAAAATAAATATTTACTACACTTTATTAGCTATTTACTAATTGATTAGTAAATGACAACATGTTTTAGCGATGTCACACTTGGATAATTTAATCTAAAAGGTCGTTGTATTAAGATGTTTATAATATTCTATTGACTATTTACTATATTTCATTAGCCAACTTCGCAACAAAAAATTCCAACAACTTACGTCGACTCGCCACTCGCCCCGCTGTTGAGGGAAGGGGATTCTCTCCTTAACCTTTTTTTCTCCCCTTCCCTCATCAGCTCAGGCTTTTTGACCAATTTTTCCTTAATTAAATAACTAATTACCGAAATACCTATGTTTGGAAACATTTTATTAATATGCCTCAGTTTACTCGATTACACCCAAGATGTAATCAACTAAACTGCGGGGCCTTTTTTTTTTAAAAAATAAAAAAAATAATTTGCCCGCAATGTAATCGACTAAGCTACAGTGCTTAGTCGATTACATCGCGATAGAGGGTTTTTTTTTTTAAAAAAAAAAACCCCATTCGCGGCAATTGAACCCTAATACTCGATTATACTTCACATCTCTATCTCGATGTAGTTGCCTACATATACATTGCCGTTATTTCATAGCATTTTTTTTATTGTTTAATTTCAGAGTATGTTTTTTTACATAAATTTCACAATTTAAAAATGATTTTGTGACAATCTTGATTGTGTGTGAATATCGATATTTTTTCTTTGGATTTTCAATTACAGCATTTCATGTTTACTTTAACAATTGAACATGCTCCGTGCATAACATAAAAATTTACTTGATGTATGCCAATATGGCTATGTTAACCACTGTTCATAAGTAACAATTTCAAGCAAAATATTACAGTAGGACCGAACCTATTATAATATGGCGGTGTAATAGTATTGGAAGTCAATACAATGTTAAAAATATTATTATTTTGAAAGATAAAAAATATATGAAAAAACTTAAGGACCAGACCTAATAAAAAAATTACAACCCCATTAAAAATAGAAGTATAGGTACTGGTAAATTGATTTTCTCGTATGATTATAAATATAACTTATTATATTTTTTTAGTAACAGACTTATGATATATTTTATTTATGTGGAACACCCACAAACCAAGTGATGGATCAAGTTTAGGCGTGCTCGATGGTAAATTGATTTTCTCTCATTTTTATGCTCATTGACATGTTATTTAAATTCTGAAGTATCTTTTAACTTCGTCAAGCTTATCCGGATATTATTATATAATAAATTTACAATAAAAGGGACCATTTAAATTAAAAATTATAAATATAATATTCAGCTCACAAAGTGCGCCGAACCCTACGGAATTGAAATCAAATTTTGCTTAACATGCCTTATCTTCATATTTAAACTCTACGCAAATTTTGCAGCCACATTGGCAGTCTGGCAGCCATTTAATACCAATTGCAGTTAATGAAGACTCAATATGCAATATCAAACAAAATTCTTTGTTAGCTGAATTGATTAAGGTGACCAAACTGATTATATGGCTGAATTTTTTAAATATCTAATGAGATTATGTTGAACAGGCCAAAATACAAGCCCATATAACTAATATAATATTGATGATGATAATTAAAAAAGATTGTATAGAATTTTCTATTGATCAAGGAGGTTATAAAAAATTAATACTATTTATTAAAAAAATAAACAAAAATAGGATTCAATAGTATAGATTAAGATTACTCCCATAGTCCTACATATAGGATACATTTGACTGTTGTTTAGAGATACTAAGAATTATTATGAATTTCCATAACCAATATTTGTGAGATCTAGAGAGCGATAAAATATCATGATTTAATTGTTTCTGTGATCCACTCCCACGCGAGAAATGTTGCAACACGATAAGTATTAGAGAAAATTGGAGTAAATGACCGAATGATAATAATATTTATTGGGAATCTCTTAAAAAATTTAAATTATTTGGAATTACTTGTTGCCAAAATAAAATTTTAAAAATAATAAATTACTTCTAATGAAATCCCTACATTTTTCTCGGGTTTGAAACTAATTAGGGAGGCAAATGTAAACCAGAACACGAAGAATTCAAACAGCGGATCTTCCTAATCATGGAATAAACGGAAAATAGTATTTGAAACTAAAGTAAGCCCAAATAAAGTAAGTAATAGTAGTAGTAGTAGTATTGATTAGAAAAAGATTGTATAGAAAATATTTAAAAGATTGTATAGTGTAAATTAAGGAGATTTTAGTATGAATTAATTCAATGAAAATATATGTGATGAGAGAAAAGATAGAGATTTAGTTAGACTTGATTTTTCATCATTTATAATTCAAGCCCGAGAGTTTTTTCCTTCATTAAAAAAATCTCTCTGTCGCGATGTAATCGACTAAGCACTGTAGCTTAGTCGATTACATCGCGGGCAAATTAAAAAAAAAAAAAAAAAGGCCCCGCAATTTAGTCGATTATATCTTGGGTGTAATCGACTAAACTGGGGCACATTGATAAAATGTTTCCAGACAGGGGTATTTCGGTAATTAGTTATTTAATTAAGGGCAAATTGGTCAAAAAGCCCATTAGCTCATCTAGGCCGTTGATTGGGAAGATGAAAGAAAAATTAAAATGGTATTATATTGATTGGATAGACGTGATTTAGAGATTATGAGAAATGATGAGAAAAGAATGATGAGAGAAACTCAAGCCGGGTGTTGAGGAGGCATTTTATGTTTGCACATGTTTGGGATTATACTAATTGGAGTTGGTGATGTATCTTTTTATATTTGTTGGTATTTACATGGAATTTTCTCAAAAATGATTTGATGCTTTATCTAAATTACAATAAATTGTGGTATATAATACAATAAACTTGAGAATAATATCACATGGCAATATGCCATATTAAATTCATATTTTATTTGCATGTTAATGCAAATAGTTATTCTTAAGGGAAATGATAACTCCGACGTGGAAAATAGTCAACGGATGGCATGAACCAAGACTATTTTCTTTTTTCTTTGTTCAATTGATATTAGTTTATTTGTTTAATTCATTAGTGAGTTGAGTTAAAATTAATTTTAAAGATAGTTTTTAATAAGATCAAATAAACCGAACTCATTTAATTCATGAGATAAACAAGCCAACTCCCGATCTAATTAGGTGGTTGGCCTGTTGCATTTACTAAAAATATTAAGATAAAAAATATTAACATATTTATCAAAATTCAAATGAATGTATCATAATATTAAATTTTTATTAAAATTACATTAGATATTTTCCCTATAAATTAATTACATTATTATACTTATGTTGTGGTCCTTTTTTCTCAAAATAATTGTTTTTTAAGAGTATAAAGAAACTTTTATATCATTATACTTGGTTTGATGTTGTTGATTTGGTTTTTATAGATTTATATTTTTTTAAAAAATAATATAACGAAATCTACAAATTAAAATGTTAATAATAAATGCTGAATGAATGGCCAAAAAAATAATAAATGTTAAATCTTGAAAAGATAGCAATGAGTCAATCACTAGTACAAAAAAGAGCTTTAAAACCGCTTCATTTAGACCGGATTATAGCGAATCAGGTCTAAAAAGTATGACCGGTGGCAGTTTCATAAATATAAAAAACTTTTTGGACTAAATTATAGAGGATCAAGTCTAAAAAGTATGACCGGTGACAATTTTGTAAATATAAAGAACACTTTTAAAACCGGATTATAAAGGATCCGGTCTTAAAAGTATGATTTGGTGTCAATTTCAGTAAATATATAGAACACTTTTAAGACCAGATCATAAAGGATCCGGTCTTAAAAGTATGACCGGTGACAATTTCATAAATATATAGAACACTTTTAAGACCGGATTATAAAGGATCCGGTCTTAAAAATATACTTTTAAGACCGGTTTTTACAAACAACCGGTCTTAAAAGTGTAAAAAAGAAAAAGAAAAAAGGAAGAAGCTAAATTCGCTAAACCTGTTGAGTCCGTGAGTGTGCTTGTCTTCTTGGTGATATAACATTTGCTTAGTTATAGATTCAACAAGTGTCCCAAGAGCCTCACGGGTCAAATCCTCAGCAAGAATGTCATCCTCTTCCTCTAACCTACTCGCAATCTTCGTAAGTCGTCCCAAAAGCCATACAATCAAATCCTTAGCAACGTTGGCGGTGAAATGCTTTGAGGGTTTTGTGATGGCGTTGAGTCCAATCCTCAAGAACGGCGGAAGCGTATTGCTTCGAGGATTCTGGACAACGACAGCTCCTTCCTCTTCGATCTATGGCTCCTCCCATGCCGCCTTCGCACAAATCCGGCTTAAAATCAAACCCAGATCTCTTCTTGTTTAAGTCTGTTTATTCCTACCTTGACCACTCCTGCTCAGATCTGGACTTCGATTTTGGTTGCTTGAAGCTTTGCCAACACCGACAAGAGGATCTTGCTAAGATTTGGTTGCTTTAAGCTTGTGATTTTTTTTGTAGATTTGGACTTCAATTTCACCTATGATTTTATATTAATTCAAATTCGATTTCCATGGTGAATGATTTCTGTTTCTTGTTATTTTTTCTTATTTCTGGACTTTGTATTCATTTTTTTTGTTTTTCTTGTTGGTGTTGCTTCCAATCTTCTCTTTTTTTTTTTTTGTCGGTGTTGCTTCCAATCTTCTCTTTTTTTCTTGTCGGTGTTGCTTCCAATCTTCTCTTGGTTCTCCGTCGCTAATGACGGAGGGACATTCAAAATGTTGTCAGATCTGGTGATTTGGGACCGGTTGTTTCATTTGGTTTATTTATTTATTATTATTTAAAACACTTTTAAGACCGGATATTTTAAAAGTTCGGCCTAAAAACGATTTTTTTAAGACTGGTCGTTTATCCGGTCTTAAAAGTAACTATTATGGCCCCATATATTGGGTCATCCGGATACCCGGCCCAACTAGGGGGTCTACAGTAAAACCACCCGTTTAACCAGGTAGAGGGTTCACCACTACTCCACCTTGTCTGTTATGCAGAGCCGTACAGGTAGTGGAGCAGGTGTTGGCAGAACGTGGGAGGCGCATAATGGCTGGAGGATAGACACATTTGCATGGGAGTGAAACCCTAGGTAATCCCTATAAATAGGAGGTTACCCACCAGGTGCACTCTGATCTCTCTCGATTTGATAGTTTATCATTCAGTCACACTGCACACACACCACTCCTTTTGGCGAAACGCCTCACCTGTGTTGCACTGTGATCTGAGATACCTCGACGATCTCCTTCCCATAGGGATCATCGAGCCAGCATCCTTTCTTTGGCACCCAACCATCGAAAGGTCCACTGATCCAACATTAATCATTCCTAGCTCATTGAAGCTAGACATCTATGTTCTATAACAGAACATTGGCGCCGACCGTGGGGACCGTAAACTTCGATTCCCAAGACCACAAAGCCACTGCTGATCACTGGGAATGGCCGCGAGCACTAGAAGCCGTAGTCACGCAACTCGGCAGGACCAACCGCCGGAAGAACCTCAGCAACGATCACAGCAGGAGCGCATAATCCAATACTCTGACTCGGTAGCTCCAAACCACGACCACGTAACAGCGGTAACAGAGGGCGAAACCGAGGACACAGCCCACTCTCCTCACCCGAGTCTGACTGCCCAACAAGGGCAACAGCGCATGCAGAATCTGAACATTCCTCCACCTCCGCGCGAGTTCCAGGAGGTTCACCCCAATTCTAGGGTGCTGCATAAGACGGTGGATTCGCTGATTCAAAGAATGGAGAATATGGAAACTCGCCAGCGACTCCAGAGAAAGGAAGATATCCGAATTATACGAGAGAACCTGAACCGCCAAAATGCCATTTGGCGGCAAGACGAGCAAAAGCGGATGCACCAAGAATGGGAAGAGCGCGCCGGTCAGAAGGGGAAGCAGGCCGAAGCTACAAGGAAAGATGGTGCGGGTACAAGTCGTGTGATGATTTCGATGTTGACCCATACCAGCGAGGAGAGAGAGCCCGACGAAGGGCAGGAGGAGGAAATTATGGTCGAACATCACCGAGGTGTTATCACCGAGGAAGAGCACCAGGAAATTTTGTCTCTAAAAGAGCGAATATGGATGTTGGAGAATCCCACTCGGCTCTCGCCTCGAGATACGAAAAAGCCCATCCGGGATAGTGGAGTAACAGCCGCTGAAATCAATGAGGCCACTCGCCCCCTTCGTGAAAACGACTTGTCCCGGGCAAAGGGGAAGCGTTCGTTGGCCAACTCGGCCTTGAACAACCGCGAACAAACTCCCCCATCATTCAACAAGGCTAAGACGGATGAAGCGGGGCATAGCGGGGATAGCCTCCTGCACCAGTTTTCAAAGGAAATCATGGCGGCTGCATTCCCCAAAAAGTTGGATTCTCGAGAACTGCCAAAGTATAATGGTAGCCAGGACCTGCAGGTTCACCTCAATAACTTCAAGATGGAGATCGGGGTGAAGGGGATCGTAGGGCACGTAATACCTCTATTTTTCTTGGAACACTCCAAGGAGTCGCTCAAACCTGGTTCCATTCTTTGCCGCTAAACTCTATACCCGACATGAAAACCATGGAGTATAAGTTTTTGCTCAATTTCGCTACAAGCCGGAAGCAGCTAAAAACCGAGTTCCAGCTGGACCAGGTCAAACAATCATCAGACGAAAGCCTATAAAAGTACTTGGACCGGTTCAAGGACACTGCTCTCCAGGTCCCCGGCTTAAAAGAAGACGTACATCTACATTGCGTCATAGCTGGCCTAAATGCTACATCACGGTTAAAGAAATCGGTGATGAAGAATCGACCTCGAACTTTGACTGAGTTCATAGATCGATCAAAGACATACTTGGAACTCGAACAGATGGAAATAATGAACCAGACAACAAAAGGGAGAGGCAGAAGTCCACCCCCAAGCCAAGGGAGCCATATACCGGTCGCAAACCGGAATCCCGAGGACGAGGTGGAGAGACGAGACCGAAGGGGGGAAGGCCAGAAGGAAGATTTGACAGATACACTCCCTTAAAAATGTCCCAGGCCCAGATCTGGAAAGAGGTGGCGGCGACCGAAATAAAGATGGTTGAAAGACCCCGGCTAGTACGAAGGGAAGCCAGTTTGGACAAATCCCAATACTGCGAGTTCCACGATCAGCACGGTCATACGACGGAAAGTTATTGGGACTTGAGGGACGCCATTGAAAAGTTCATCCGAGAAGGAAAGCTCCGCCGATACATCATTCAAACGCAGGGACGTTAGAATAACAAAAGGCAGGCGGAAAGAAGCAAGAGCCCACCTCGCCTAGAGAAGAAGAGGCGTGAGCAGAAAAAGAAAACCACACAGAGCGACGACGAATTCCCAGACCCCAAATACGGCTGTAATGTAATCAGTGGGGGTTTCGGAGGCGGGGGAGATTCGGTGAGCCAAAGGAAAAAATATTTGAGGGAGGTTCTCTCAATCAGAGACCGCCCTAAATTCAAGAAAGATATAGCAAAACCCGAACCCCCAGTCTTAAGTTTCTCTAGAGAAGAGTTAGAAGATGTACCACCAGGGCACCACGACGCATTGGTCATCACGGGAACTGTGGTCAGTTGTTCCATGAAGAAAATCTTGGTCGATAATGGAAGCGCGGTGGACATCATCCTATAGGACGCTTTCAAGCGAATGCGTTTGGACCCAGAAGATTTGAAACCATGTAGGACAACCTTGACCGGATTCAATGGCCAAGATACATGCCCTAAAGGGTACATCGAGCTAAAATTAACACTAGGGACGAAAGAAACATTCAAATCAGAGCGGGTCAGGTTCGTAGTCGCCGACTTCCCTTCCTCGTATAACATCATTATGGGACGTCCAACGATCCACAACTGGGATATGCTGGTATCCACAAAACACCAACGATTGAAGTTGGTAAACAAGAAAAATCAAATCGTGACGGTCAAAGGCGACCAGAAGGATTCTCGGTAGTGTTACTATGATACAGTCAGAATGAACAACGCCGACCCAGCAGCCCGGAAGGAGAGAGTTAAGTCGTCCGTAGAGGAGGAAAATGAAAAGCCAGTTAACCTCGTCGAGTTGGACCTACGTGAGGCCGAGAAAATGAGAAGAACCGAGCCAGATGGGGAACTCGAGGATTTTGCCCTAGGGGCTAACCCCAGGCAGAATACCAAGATCGGCAGGAATCTACCCCCGATAATTCGAGCGGAGCTTGAAGCTTGCTTGAAGAGTAATGAAGACGTCTTTGCCTAGCGGCCATCTGAGATTCCGGGGGTAGATCCCAGCGTCTGCTGCCATAGACTAGCGGTTTGCCCGAACTCAACCCTGGTGGCTCAGAGGAAGCGGAAGATTGGGGTAGACAGGAAAAAGGCGCTAGAGGAACACACCGATGAATTGCTGGAAGCCGGTTTCATACGCGAAGTGCAATACACCACCTGGCTGTCAAATGTCGTAATGGTGAAGAAGCCCAACGGCAAATGGCAGGTATGCGTCGACTATAAGAACCTGAACAAAGTCTGCCCCAAAGATTCTTTCCCCATGCCGAGCATAGACCAGCTGGTAGACAACTCATCTGGATTCAGATTGCTATCCTTCATGGATGCGTATTCGGGGTACAATCAAATCCCCATGCACAGAGATGATCAAGAAAAGACAGCGTTCATCACGGACAAGGCCAATTACTGCTACAATGTTATGCCCTTTGGGCTAAAAAATGTGGGAGCCACGTACCAAAGGATGATGAACCGAGTATTCGAGGATCAGTTAGGGAAAAATGTCGAGGTCTATATCGACGACATGATTGTTAAGTCTATCCGGGCAGAAGATCATATCTAGGATCTGCAGCAGACGTTTGACAAGCTTAGAGAGTATCGGCTGCGCCTCAACCCGGCAAAGTACGCCTTCGGGGTCCCGGCTGGGAAGTTCTTGGGATTTCTGCTTACCTATAGAGGGATTGAGGCCAACCTAGACAAATGTCGGGCCGTCGTTGACATGCAGCCACCCAAAATTAAGAAGGAAGTACAACAACTGACAGGACGACTGGCAGCCTTAACCAGGTTTTTGCCAAGATCAGCCGAGAATTCTCTCCCATTCTTCAAATTGTTAAAAAAGGAAACGTCAGGAGGATGGGATGTAAAATGCCAAGAGGCCTTTGCAAAGATTAAGCAATGCTTGTCAACCCCGCCGGTATTATCCCGTCCAAAGCCCGGGGTGTGTTTGATCCTATATCTGGCTGTAGGAGAGGAGGCCGTAAGTGTTGCATTGATCAATGAGGAGAAAGAGGGCCAAACTCCGGTATACTTTGTGAGCCAAGCCCTACAGGGAGCCAAGTTGAGGTACCAGCAACTGGAAAAAATGGCCTTCGCCCTACTTATGGCTGCAAGACGACTACGCCCGTACTTTCAGAGTCATACAGTAATAGTGCGTACCAACCAACCAATCCGGCAAGTTTTACATAAGCTGGATCTGGCAGGCCGAATGGCAAGTTGGGCTATTGAGCTATCTGAGTTTGACATAGTTTATGAAGCGCGGAACGCCATAAAATCCCAAGCTCTGGCTGATTTTGTGATGGAACTGACCCCCACAAAAAATCCGCAGAAAGACGACGACCAGACGTGGAAATTATTCGTCGACGAATTTTCAAATAAAAGAGGCAGTGGGGCGGGGATTATCATTGAAAGCCCAGAAGGAGTCTCCTGGGAGCTTTCCCTCCGATTCGAGTTTCCAACCTCAAACAACCAGGTAGAATATGAAGCACTCATCGCCGGGTTATTGCAAGCAAAGGAAAGTGGAGCCAAGAAAGTTCATGTATCCACTGATTCCCAACTGGTTGCATCTCAGATAGAAGGCAAATACCAGGCTAAAGGCCCTTTAATGGTTAAATACCTGGGAAAGGTAAAACAGCTAATGGCGGAGTTCGATGATGTCACAGTGGTGCATATTCCGAGAGGGGAAAATGTCAGGGCCGACGTTCTGGCAAAATTGGCAAGTACAAAGAACCCCGGAAACCACCGCACCGTTGTCCAGCATAACTTACCAGAACCAAGCTATGTCATGATAATCTCAGAGGCAAATGATTGGCGGAAGCCGATTGTTGATTACCTCGAACGGGGAATCCTCCCCGAAGATACCGAAAAGGCCAGGAAAATAGTAAGAACGTCGGCGTCATTCACCATGATAGACGACGAATTGTATAAAAAAGGTTTCCATTCTCCACTGATGAAATGTCTAAATCCGGCAAAGGCCGACTACGTGTTGTCCGAAATCCATGAGGGGATAAACGGACAGCACATGGGCGCCAGAGCGTTAGCGCGAAAGGCGGTGAGAGCCGGGTACTTTTGGCCTACTATGGCGGCTGATTCTAAGGAACATGTGCGCAAGTGCAACAATTGTCAGAAGCACGCCAAAATTATACACACCCACCCCTCTGAGTTGACAAGCATCTCGGCCCCATGGCCATTCTACAAATGGGGAATGGATCTGTTAGGCCCATTCAAGAGGGCACCAGGGCAATTACGCTGGCTCATAGTAGCTGTGGACTACTTCACTAAGTGGATAGAGGCGGAGCCATTAGCAACAATTACTTCAGCCCGAGTGCAAAGGTTTTTCAATCAGAATGTTATATCCCGATTTGGAATTCCGGCCGAGATAGTAACGGACAATAGGACCCAGTTCACCGACAAGGGTTTCCAAGAGATGGTGGCCGCCCTCCACATTATACATCATTTCGCCTCGGTCGAACATCCACAATCCAATGGACAGGCCGAGGCAGCCAACAAGGTCATCCTGGATGGATTGAGGAAAAGGATGGAGGATGCTGAGTCAGATTGGGTTGAGCAGCTATACCCGGTCCTTTGGGGACACAGGACCACAATCCAATCAGCGACGCACGAAACCCCATTCAGACTAACTTATGGATGTGAAGCCATGATACCGGTTAAAATCGGTGAGCCATCATGGCGGAGAACCAAGGCCCTACATAAAGAAGATGACAACAACCGATCAATCGTGGTAGAACTGGATCTTGTGGACGAGGTCAGAGTTAAAGGCGCATTGCCAAGAGCTAGCGGCCAAACAACTCCTCGCCAATCGATATAACCAGAAGGTGATGCCCCACAATTTTGTTAAAGGTGATCTCGTCCTCAGATGAGTCGATATAGGTAGCAAAAATGCCGGTCAGGGCAAACTGGCAGCAAATTGGGAAGGTCCATACCGTATAACGAAAAATATGGGCAAGGGGGCCTACAAGATGGAAACTTTAAAAAAGAAGTCTGTAAAGCGAACATGGAACGCGGATAAGCTTAAGACCTATTATAGTTAGTAAGCTTTCAGTTTTGTTTTATCTGATGTTTTCCTATGTAGAGTTATGTAAGCCATGGTTGTAAAGCCAATCTTCTAATGAATTTCGGGTCTTGGAACCCGTTCTCAGAAACTCGTTTGAGTCATCTGTCAATAAATAAAACATGTAGGAGTCAGAGGTATTCTAACCCGGCTCCAGAGACCATGTTCCAAGTAAAACATGTAGGAGTCAGAGGAATTCTAACCCGGCTCCAGAGACCATGTTCCAAGTAAAACATGTAGGAGTCAGAGGTATTCTAACCCGGCTCCAGAGACCATGTTCCAATTAAAATATGTAGGAGTCAGAGGTATTCTAACCCAGCTCTAGAGACCATGTTCCAATTAAAACATGTAGGAGTCAGAGGTATTCTAACCCGGCTCCAGAGACCATGTTCCAATAAAAACATGTAGGAGTCAGAGGTATTCTAACCCGGCTCCAGAGACCATGTCCCACTTAAAACATGTAGGAATCAGAGGTATTCTAACCCGGCTCCCAAGACCATGTTCGAAAAGAGGTGAATGAACCGCGTTTTGGAAACTTGTGTGGATTCATGGTTGACGAACTAGCTTCTGTAAACACACTCGCGAAAGGGTGGCATGAACTCTTGAACTCTTGATTAAACATCCGGTTTTCAAAGACCACGCCTATACGAAAACATGTAGGAATCAGAGGCATTTTAACCCGATTCCCAAGACCATGTTCCAACAAAAACATGTGGGAATCAGAGGTATTCTAACCCGTTCCTATGAACATGCCGATATCAAAATGAAAAAGAATTCGTGGACAAAAAACCAGTTTTTCAATGACACGTTTAAAGAGCAGGGGATTTTTTCACCAGTTCAAAAGAAGTTATGTTAAGAACAAGCATGAGCACATTCACAATGAAGACTCTAGACCTTGGCTACACCAAGTTAGCAAAATGGAGCACCAGTATTGATTAAAAACTATGCACTGTCATATTTACAAGCAAGTCGGGTTATAACCACGGCATCAAAAGGACGGCTTAAAAAACCAGAAATCATGAAACAACACATATGCCGAGCGTTAGCCACAAGCTCAGGAAGGTGGAGGCGGGGCTTGTTCGTCCTCCTCTTCATCTTCATCTACACCAAGAGGAATCAGTTGTCCCTTCTTGTTGACATATGACTCATAATTTAGACCGACAGGTTGAAGGCGAGGCCGGGATTAAGGGCGCGGATTTGCGCAATAGCGTTCTCGAACGAGAAAACCACTGCATCAGCATACTCGATTAGCTCCGCCTTGGCCTGACCAAGCTCAACCTCCTTGGTAGTAAGCTCATGTACCTTGGCCGAAAGCTCATCTTCCTTATTCGCGAGCAAAGCTTTATAATGATCAGCGTCAGATTGCGCCTTGTCTACGGCCATCTGATCGTTGGACGTCCAGCTCTGCCTTCGACAGTTTCTCCTCCGCCTTTTTAAGGTCGGACCTCGAGGCCTCCAATTTCTCTTCCAGGGTTTTCTCCTTAGAGGCAAGGAGCCTGATTTCCTCTTTCTGTTTGTCCTTATCGGCCTGCAAAGAAGTGAAGTTTTGTTGCAACTAGGCATGCACCGCCGCAAGGGCACTCAGGTTGGCAGAGACTCTGTCCCTGTCCTCGGCGATCTTCGCCACCTCAGAAGTTTGTTTTAGAACCGCATTCTCCTTACTCAATGCAACCAACTGAGCATAGGCCAGCCCGTATTTCACCCTTAAAATAGCATATGGGCGAATTAAGGAAACAGCTCGATAACCTTCCAGCTCCATATTAGTTAGTCTTTTCTTAAGAGGCTCTGGCAGGCCGGACGCGTCACAAAGCCAAGCAGGAGGGCGCATGATATCCAGTACCTCTTGTACTAAACCCTTCTCCCACAAAACGCCCTCAGGAAGGTTGGTCACAGTAACTTGGTCCAATGCTGAGGTCGTAGCCGAGTTTCTTGGCATCGGAGAAGACCCAGAAGGGGCAAGTGAACCCTCAGCGACCGGCATCTCGGAGGGCTCCAAACTCGGATTGGCTGGCCCAACCGCAACGTCTTTGCCTTTGACCTTTTTGCAGGCGGCATTTTCTCCGGCATCTAACAAAGCTAGTCACTTGTGGGAAACATTTTCAGGGGCCGGACTCGTTGGGTCATTGACCGGGATGTTGGGAACTTCTTCCGCAGCTTAGGAACGGTTCTTGAATACATTTAGCTGTTTGGGCTTACCCATAGCTTGGCCTGCAAAAGAATAAGGATATCAGAGCAATGAAAGGGAAGCAAAAAGCCAATAAACCAAGTGTCAATAAAATCATACTGCTTATCGGGCGCCGCCTAACAAGGAGCGTGGTTATTAACTCGGTCGGATCCATGGGACCCGTCAGAGTGCCGACTAGTTTCACAAGTTCTAGCAAGGTTTTTTCCTCCTCGTTAGAAAAGCTTTTGGATTGCGGAATATAATCCTCGGGTCTAAGGGTATGATGGTGCGTCGACCAGTATAAAGGAAACCTCTCTTCGGTCTCTCCACTATCGGTCCTTCGCACAAACCAAGGTGCCTGGCCGGGAAGGGCTTCAACTTTTATAAAAGCCGACTTGAAGTTTTTCCAAGATTCACGGAAAGGTCTGAAAAGCTTCCGGTCACGGATACTTCAGAGCGTTGTCCAACCAAACCATTTCGTTGAAGCCGTGGTGGAAACGTTCGTTTCTAGCGGGGCGAAGAAAGACATGAAGGTCGGAACGCTACAGACTAAGTCTGAATCTCTGTAGAATATCTCGAAAGCAACCACAAACGCCCAACCATTTGGGTGAAGTTGTGAGGGAGCAAGGTGCAAATGACTCAGCAGTTCGATCTGAAAGTCGGTGAAGGGAAACTTCACTCCTAAAAGAGTGATCACGTCCCGGTAAAGGAAAAAGAAATGTGGATCTTTTTCCTGCACCCGAAGAGAATCTACTGATTCACGCTTTAGAGGCAATCAGACAGTATATCCCTCCCCGTCTCCAACCCCGAGTTGGCGAAGTTCGTCGGCGGTCAAGGAATTCTTTACTTGTGTAACAACGCTATTCACAGCGAGGGTCAAATTTAATGGAACTTGCGAAGAAGCAGAAGTACTTGTCTCTTCGTTGGAGGACTGGCCGGGTTGATGTGGTGAATCCATTAACACCTAAGTTAAAAAATAAAATAAAGATCAGAGAAGGACATATACCTGGGATAGAAACACTATTCGAAAGACATGATAGAGTCAGCTGATCAACGCGGTCAGAATTAGTGAAAGCTGTTGGAACTTGAGGGCTATTACAACGACATTTATCCAGCAATAAGTCGGCATCACGATCCCGCCCAATCCGGGCTAGCTCAATACTTTTGTGACAACATTCTTCGCAGGGGGTGGGACCCAGAATTAGTGATCCGGGTTGGGAAGGTGTCTCCCCAGGTAAGGAATTTGGAACTACCGGGGAAATGGGAGAAGGAACAACTGACAACTCATTAGGGGTCAATGTTTCGGCTCCTTTGGAAGAAGATTCCCAGAATGATACCTTCCTGGTTCTGGATAGGCTCCTGGGTTTTCTGGAAAGTTTCGCTAAAGAAGGATTACTGTCAGGCCCTAAAGGAAGGTTTTTGGATAGAGAACCTCTAGGTTTACAGACATATGGAAAGGCATGACCCATTTCGAATACCTAGAAAAGTAGAAAGAAATTGAGACCCACCGGACGAAACCCATAAATAGCCGCTAAACCCAGAAACACAGCAAAATCCCAAGAGCACATCCAGAGAAAAATCAAAAGCATACCAAAAACTTCAAGGAAAGTACGAAATATGCTTATAAATGCCCTAATCGGTAGACAAATAGCAGTACCTGTCTCGGGGCAGAATGCAATAGCTGTTGAGTAAAGGCAGCAACTTGAGAACAAACCAAATTCCTCTGGAGCAGCGGAAATAGTCGAAGGTAGGAAATAAGCCTGATAGTCCTCGCCCAAGATTTTATATATACGTTGGGAATTTGAAAGGTCAGGAGTCGTAACTCCGTTACATCTCACTAACGGAGAGGGAAACCCTATGGGAAGTGAAGTTCCAGGCGAAACGGCAGAACATTAAATGCGCACGCATATCGAGGCCATTGAAATGACCACTCCACATAGGCGACGGTAGAGTGTCATCATACATTAAGGAGCATGATTGACACGTGCCCTACACACAACATTTCCTCGAAAAACCATTCGAATTCCAACGCGTTCTGGAGGGCGGTTAATTTTAACTTAGCCCGGGTTGGAGGACATTTTGCTCTAAAAATCAATCCGTTCTGGAGGGCGGTTAATTTAAACTTAGCCCGGATTGGAGAGCGTTTTGCTCCAAAGTCAATCCGTTCTGGAGGGCGGTTAATTTTAACTTAGCCCGGATTGGAGGATGTTTTGCTCTAAAAATTAATCCGTTCTGGAGGGCGGTTAATTTAAACTTAGCCCGGATTGGAGGGCGTTTTGCTCCAAAGTCAATCCGTTCTGGAGGGCGATTAATTTAAACTTAGCCCGGATTGGAGGGCATTTTGCTCCAAAGTCAATCCGTTCTGGAGGGCAGTTAATTTTAACTTAGCCCGGATTGGAGGGCGTTTTGCTCAAAAATCAATCGGTTCTTAAGGGCGGTTAATTAAACCTAGCCCATATCATACGACTTTATGAAAAGGAAAAGTGGTTAATTTTATTCCAGCATTTTCACAGTTATGCGCACAGGATTCAAAAACAAAGAATGAGCGATGCGCAAAAGACAAAAAGGGAAATCCAACAATGTACAGCAAATATTTTCCATTAATAAGTGAATAGTTTACATCATGTTCATACAGGAAAATAAGCCAAATCCTAGCCGCAAATATGCGCAACACGAAGTCCTGAAACAAGAGGCTCATAGCCATGTGGAGAAATGGATGATGAAGAACTCTCTGCGCCAAAGAGAACTCCCAAAAACGCATGGGCGGAGACCCTTGTGGGATGTTTGGATACGGTGGACCTATTGATCCATCGTTGGCATATAGAACCCTAACCATGGCCTACCCATGGCACGCCGGTTCCGAGTCCACGCCAACCCACACAACGATCCCCGCCGGTAACCAACGGAGCTTAGCTGGGATCCAAGCAGAAATATTTTGCCAGGTATATGAAGACTGGCAAATAGATTTGGAATCCCGGAGGCTCGTCGAAGGATGTGGATGAAGACTGGCAAATACATTTGAAATCCGCCGATGGGAAGGACCACCGGCGGCACCTTGACGAATGTTAGCTCTTTCTTCCTGACTTTTCGCCCTCTCATCGGCAGGATCTTTAAAGGGAAGGATGTAGGACCGCAGCCTGATTTAAAAGGCATCCACGCTTCTGTTGGTCGAAAACAGATCTTCATTTGCAAGATTCAGCAGAGCAAGGAATGACCTAAAGTTTCAACCAGGCGAGGTAAGACCAAGCCCTTATATAGGCGCCAAGGACATCGAGAGCACTTATTGCTTTTATCTTGACATCCCAAACGCTACTAGTACTCTCTTAATGAAACGATGCAACCGTCAGAGGCAATAAATGCCCTCTTTGTTGGAAAGCGCAAGCGCTGGCGGTAATAAATGTTTCAAAACGCACATATTGGGGGCAGGAATGGCCACATTGGGAAGAGGCGCACCTATTCAATGTGCACGATATTCAAAAAGGATTGTTACCAAAAAGGCAGTGAGTCCATATCCCTAGGAGGATCAAATCACGCCTGAGTAACGCCGTCTGATATTTGCATACCCTTTATGATAACCAATATTGGGGGCCACACGTGAGAGAAGCTCACGATCCGACTAAGATCGAGTCATAGAGACCGAGTCATAAAAGCAACGAAATCAATCTCGGTTATCATAAAAACCGCGAAGACGGTTGTAATAAGCCAACCCGCCAAGAAAGGACAACCTGTGACTCAGGGGACAGGTGAGGAGACGGCGGGGGCATGTAAATGTCTGATGACCGAGTCCACAAGAAAAGTTCGGTCATGACCGAGGCCATAACAACGGTTTCAACCAAAGACCACTTATCGGCACATATTCCGATCGCGATCAAATCAAACTTATGTCCCCTGAAAAATAGCCCGTCATCCATGATGGAGAGCAATGAAATAGGGCGAGCAGGAAGGAAGTCCTAAAGGATCCGCACAAAGCTCAAACTCGGATAGATGATGACCGGATTAGTCAACGCGCTAATCTTGGCACGTCAGGAATCTGCCATATCGAGCTTGGGGGCAACTGTTATGGCCCCATATATTGGGTCATCCGGATACTCGGCCCAACCAGGGGGTCTACAGTAAAACCACCCGTTTAACCAGGTAGAGGGTTCACCACTACTCCACCTTGTTTGTTATGCAGAGCTGTACAGGTAGTGGAGCAGGTGTTGGCAGAACGTGGGAGGCGCATAATGGCTGGAGGATAGACACATTTGCATGGGAGTGAAACCCTAGGTAATCCCTATAAATAGGAGGTTACCCACCGGTGTGCACTCGATCTCTCTCGATTTGATAGTTTATCATTCAGTCACACTGCACACACACCACTCCTTTTAGCGAAACGCCTCACCTGTGTTGCATTGTGATTAGAGCTACCTCGACGATCTCCTTCCCATAGGGATCATCGAGCCAGCATCCTTTCTTTGGCACCCAACCATTGAAAGGTCCACTGATCCAACATTAATCATTCCTATTTCATCGTTTAGACATCCGTGTTTCTATAATGTAACAAAGAATATATTTTTAAGACCATCTGAATCGAGATCGGTTCCAAATCAGATCTTACGAGGTATTTTTCATCCGTTCTTAAAAGGTTTTTCGGTACCCGTGAATAACTATGAGTATACAATTGATAGGGTGTTAAAATTAAATAAACAATAAAGTATATGTAACACAAAATTTATAAATAAAAATCCACATAATTTCACAAACACCAGTGTAATTCTCTTCGGATTCAGCACAAAATATACACGTGCAATCCAATTTTACATAATAAATTAAAAAAGGATTTTAAAATAAGCAACAATGGAAATAATATATATACTCCTATATTTGTAGGTGTCTGAGTGAGAGAGAGAGGGGCTGATGTCTGTTCAATTATTATAGAACCTCCTGGTTGGACACAAAAGTGAGGACACAAAAGTGAGGCCTGTGATTTGAATTATTTGAGTCAGATGGGATCACACACGGACGCAAAAAAAATAGGTTCGAACATAAGATGAAAATAAGTAATTTATATTTTTATCATGACAAAAATTAGCACATACTATGAAAACATAGTTAAAAATTATGGACAAAAAAATGATAATAAGAGTATCCTGTATAATCATATATTTTTATAGGGTAAAAAGAAAAATACGCATGTGTGTTTCACTGCCGGGAAAGCGACAAAGACCATTTTTTTTTTTGGAACAAAAATACACATGTGGTTACATAATAAGTGCAAAAGTCACATTTTGTAGAAACGCCATTAGTTTTACGGTTAGCTTTGCTGTTAGTTTTCCCAGCTGGATATATTGATCATCATTCTCAAGCTGAGTACAACAAACAAGCCAAAAGCAGAGTACAACAAACCACCTTGTTATCCTCTGTTTCTTATCACTCTCAAGCTGATGATCAATATATCCAGCTGGGAAAACTAACAGCAAAACTAACGGTGTTTCTATAAAATGTGACTTTTGCACATATTATGTAACTATATATATATTTTTGCTCCTAAAAAAAAAGCATATGGTGCTGGGCGCTCCTGAGGATAAAACACACGTGTATTTTTACTCATTTACCCTATTTTTGCATATGACTTTTTAAAACATCTAATACATTTAATACATGAATACACATGGTTAAATTAATAAATATAAAATAATAAGTTAACAGCATGCTACACTTGTTTTTTTTTTTTAAAAAAAAATGTGCTGAATAATTTTCAGCTATGCATTTTTTTAAGCCCACAACTTTTCAATTTCTTTAGTATACTCAGTTTTCTTTAGTGTTGTAATAGTCATATATAAGTAGTGAAAATTGAAAAAAATGAATATTGAAAAAGAAGTAAAGTTGAATATTGAAAAAACCAAAACTGAATAATAAAAGAAAAAAAGACAAGAAACTATTACTTGAACTTTAAAATCCTAAATTAGTATTGTTGCTAATCAGAATATGGGTATTAACTACAAGAGTATAACAATTAACTTCTCATTTAAACAGTAAATAATTGATTTAAGATTTTAAAGTTTAAATGGTATTTTCTCCTTTTTTTCCCATAGTAAAATAATAATAATCAGATTTTAAAGTGTAAAGGGTATTTTCTCCGCTTTTTTCCATAATAAAAAAAATCAAAATGAAGACATTCTGATCATAAAAAAATAAATTTCAATTAAAGACCTTAGTATTTTTGTATAATTTAAAAAATTAGTGGTCATTACTTATAATTAATATTTTCAGAAGGTGGTAATGCCATTCCCCTAAAAAAAACATAGAAAAAGACACTTTAACAAATTCATATTAGAGATAAGGATTCTAAATTTAGAAAACCTCAAAGAGTAGAGAATTTATGTATTATCGCTTACTCTTTGTTACAATTCGATTATTTAAATATTAGTTTGGGAAAAAATAACTCTCAAAAGTTACAATTCTTAACGAGAATATATAAAACAGAAAAAGCATGGCATTTTGAAAGTTCGACAAGAATGATGATAGTATGCCTGTTTTGAGTGCAACGTTAGGAGCAAAGATTTTTTAAAAAATTTTAGTAACATTTTGCCAACCGATTTTTAGTTCGTTTGTGTTGAACATTAAGAAAAAAATTCAAAAAACCTTGTTAAAGAAAAAAGTTTCTTCGTTTTTTGACGTGGGTCCCACCACTTCTATCACTATTAATCCAAGTCACCGCTCCTACCGCACTTTTTTTAAAGTCAGATATCTTTTAAGCTACTGTTCTTACCGCCAACCAAAACAAGCCCAGTATCTGCAAGAGGGCAACCATATCAGATCATCCTGCCATCTATCAAATATTATATATAAAACGCGTTCATCATCTTTTTCTTTTGTCCACGTGTCTCTTCTTATTGGAGATAATTATATTAGTAATCATATTTAATACATTGCTAAATGCTACTACCTCCGGTCTTAATTATAGCAATATTTTTGTAGTGCAAATTACACTAAAAAATATTCTTATAATTAAGACCAGAGAGAATAATTGTGAGCGTATCTCTTAACTAAGATTTAAACCTTATTCAACTAAGTTATACGTGATTAATCTTTCTATTAAACTCGAGGGGGTTTAGAAGATCATCCCATATGTATTTGTTTGATTTAGCTGTTGAAACTCCTTTTACATTGTGATTTATAGCATACGAAATAAACATATTTTATTTTAACTTATGCGAATGTGCTTCTCAAACTCCAACTCAAAGAGGCTAACAATCTTATGCTTTTGGCCAAAAAAAAAAAAAAAAAAAAAAAAAAAACTCACCCCACATTGGTTTTGAAAGAAATAAAAGGAAAAGAGTGACACGTAAATAATTGAGACTGTCCACAAACACGTGGAGTAGAGAGAGGAACACAGAAAAGGAGAGGTTGGGTTATTTTCTCAAGATATATGGGACCCATTACGTTACCTATGGAATACCCTCGAAGATACGAATCCGGACAAACCCAGTCACAGGGATATATGACACGGGAGTGCCTCCAAACCTCAGAAATTGGTCTGTCCTTTTGCCTCATTCGGTTCTCACGCGCCTTCCCTTTGAGAATATTTTCACGCTCGAAAACTGTTGGTTCTCATACCATGACAGGTGTACAAGCAACACGTGGTGCGATTCTAGTAGGGCCGTGAACCAGTCGGACTCGGTGAAAGCAACGGTCCATGCACCACCTCAAATCACTTTTCCTCTTTCCTCCTTACAGCAATGCAGTATTTGATTCCGCCCCACCGAAAAAAAATGTTAAAAGGAAAAAGATTCTTTTAAAGCGTTTGGCGGGTAAAGGATGGAGGAGAGTTCTCCCTTTTTTTCCTCCTCCATTATTTATTTATTTATTTAAGGATTAAGATGTAAAGTTGCCAACGAAGTGTTACGTTAAAAGCATTTAACATAAAAATGTTTTGAATATATCAAAAATAATAAAGAATAATTGAAAGGGAGTAAAAATATCAATAAAAAAATAAATTCGGATGAAAATAGTCCAATACCCGTTTTGATCTATTTACTGAAGTTTTAAATTCTTCATTGGTATTTGTGATACCTTAAAAATATTTTTGTACCAGATACTCCTAACGTAACACTTCTTATCAATCCGCACCTTAATCCTTCATTTAATTATTAAAATTAGATTTGGACAGACTTAAATTTGATATTTTATAAAATTATTACTAAATAATTAGATTAAAAAATAAATTTTTAAATTTGAATGGTCAAAGAAAAAGTAAAAAGTGTTTTATGAGGAATTAAATATGAATTGTTCAAATTAAATCTCACTGAATTTATTATTTTGATTTGTTCATATTCTATCCTCCATAAAATTTAAATAAAAATACTTTTAAAAAATAAATTTAATAAACAAAAACCGTAAAGCAATTGACAACCATTGTGTTAAGACATTATCTATTTGAGATTATGAAGTTTAAATGACATTTTTTTTAAAAAAAATTCCTATAATTTAGTTATTTGTATTTTATAAAAAACGTGAAAAATAGTTATAAAGGGTAAAATAGTAGAAGGTGACAAAAAGGAAAAAAAACAAAAGGAAAAGAGGAGAGAATGGTTCATCATGTGAGTAGGAGAGGACTAATGAAAGCAACGTCCCACTAGGACGCCAAAACGCGCTCTCTTTCCTGATAACCAAGACTAAATTTATGAATTTTGTTTTTTTTTTTAAAAAAAAAAACAATTAATGCTTCCATAAGAAATATTTTTTTAAAGGTTTTGTAACTAAAAATTTTAAAAAATCCCAGTGATGATGACACAAAGATTATGATTAAATTCTGAAATTTATCTTTTTATAACAATTAGGATCAAGCGCAACTAAAAAAAAACCTATAATGATACAATTACAACTATTCTAGGCTTAGAAAAGAGGAGAGAATGTGGTTCACATGAGTTGGAGAGATGTATTTTAGGAATTAATGAATATTAAGAAAGAATTATCTATGGTAAATAAAATTTTTCATATATTGATTGGAGAAAATATAATTTACCGTAAATAACATTTACATGAATAAAATAAATCATGAAATAGAAATATTATATAAAAATAAATAATAATATTAAAATGAAATGAAAATCAAAGGGTTAAAAAAAAACAAACCCAGTGCAAATGGGCTGAGCCCATTTGTATTATTGAAAGTTTGAAACTGCCACCTGCACCACGGGGGGAATATATACATCCCCCTTACTCATTACTCGTTGGGAAAATCACGCTCAGTCCAAGGTTAGAAAACATCACAAAAAAGTCCCAAAACAAATTCCCCCTTCAAAACACTTCAAAAGGGACTACATTGATATTAATTTTAAATGTGAAATTACATTATTGTCCTATTGATTAAGTTATATAATTAGGTGTAGGTACTTATCAATAACACTTTGTGTATTGTCAAAATAGATACATGCACTTGTCAACGGAAGCTGTTTTACTTAATATAAATTGCCGTATACATTTGTTAAAATAGACATATATGCTTTTCAAAATAGGCACATAAGTACTAAACTCTTTTGTTGTCAAGTTTACATAAACTTATAAAATGACAAGTTTATGAAACTACTTTAATAAGTTTATATATCTATTTTGACAACTTATAAAATGACAATTTTTTTTTCCTATTATAATATATTAACGTGCGTAATTTGACAAGTTTATGTGCCTACTTTAATAAGTTTATATTCCTATATTGACAAATATGTGACTACTTTGATAAGTTTATGTAACTTTGACAACTTATAAAATGACAAGTTTATTTGTCTACTTTGACAAGTTTATATGCTTACTTTGAAAACTTATAAAATGATAAATTTAATTGTCTATTGTGATAAGTTAACGGTCATAATTTAACAAGTTTATGAGACTATATTGATAAGTTATAATTGCCAAGTGTGTGATACTTTATCAAGTTTATGTTCTTACTTTGACAACCTATAACATGGCAATGTATATACCTATTTTAACCAGTTTATGTGCCCGAGCAAGTTCTGATGCAATCCTTGTTGGTGAAAATACTTTCAATATAGAAATATCACTAAAAAATAAGAATCTGTGTAAACAATATGCATAATCTGTAAACATACAATATTACTGCACTAAGAAGAAAACCAGAAAAAACTCACAAGACTGCCGAATATGGTAATGAACTATGAAGAAATCCGGGCCCAACTTTCGTTGTGTCTTTAAGACAATTTTGCTCCCTCTATATGGATGCCCAAGGATGATGAGTAATTGTCTCACAGGATAGAGCGGATTATTCGTCTTCAAAAAGATGGCTCTCTCAATCTGAAGCCCAAGCGAATCCAACGAGTCTGCTTTCAGAATTGCACAGACTATGTCTACAGAATGTAATATGCAGAGAGGAATGTTTGAGATTAATTTAGATCTAGTTTTTCTATATATTTTTCTGTCACTAGCACATCCTATTTATAGATGATGAAACGATCAGATGGAGTCCCGTCGGTGAACCAACATGACTGGCGGTGGCGAACCGACGCGACTTCTTATTCATAACCCAAGGGATTAGACAAATATCCAACAATCCCCCACATGGATAAGAAGTCAGTCCATCGTGACCGAGTGCAAATGAATATGTATGCAAAGTGCGATTCCTCTACGTGCAGCAACTGCATCGAGAAAGGTAGGGGTTACCTTTGAACCTTCTCTAGTAAAAACCTATCGGATATACTGGTCAATCAATGGACGAGCTGTCTTGAACCGTCGACCTTTTAATGTATACCAAGACAATAGGAGTCACACAGTTGCTCCTCTAGCATCGTTGGTTCTTATGCTGTGTCCATTTTAACCCTGGACACCGCTTGGTTCTGCGAGTGTTCTAGAGAATCGGCCGTTTTAAATTCTCATAGAAGCGGCCCACACTTTACACTCACATAGGTGATTCCTTGTGATGTAAGTCAACATACATCATCTGAACACATCAGATTAAGAAACCATTAAAAGCCTAAAAGCTTACCCTTATTTATATGCATTGTCTTGTCTAGGAATGAGTATGAGTTTAAAACTCCACAGTGTTAACAGTCGATCATCACTTAGTTGTCTCTTTGAACCTAGTTTGTGGGATCTCCACTCTTCTAGGTAGAGTTACCGAAATAATGAACAATGGATCGGCCTTAAACCCATTCCTTTGGACAAATTTTTAACAACTCTCTAGGAATCCCTTTAGTCAATGGATTCGCTATATTCTCTTTTGATTTTACATAATCAATTGAGATGATTCCATTCGAGAGTAGTTGTCTAACGGTATCATGTCTATGACATATATGTCTAGACTTGCCGTTGTACATGACATTCTTGGCCCTACCAATAGCTGCTTGACTATTAGTATCACAGTGTATACACATTACCGATACCGGCTTTGGGCAATTAGGAATGTCCTCAAGAAAATTATGAAGCCACTCGGCTTCCTCACCAGCTTTATCTAAAGCAATGAATTCTGCTTCCATAGTTGATCTTGCAATGCAAGTTTGCTTAGATGACTTTCAAGACACAGCACCCCCACCAAGGGTGAATACATATCCACTTGTGGATCTTGTGTCATTAGAGCTGGTAATCCAATTTGCATCACAATACCCTTCTAGTACTACAGGGTACTTCTCATAATGCAAAGCAAAGTTTTGAGTTTGCTTTAAGTAACCTAAAACTCTTATCGTAGCTTTCCAATGAAGCTCGTTTGGATTTCTTGTAAAGAAACTCAACATGCTTATTGCATAGGCAATATTAGGTCTAGTGTAGTTCATAACATACATAAAACTGCCTAGCACTCTAGCATACTCCTTTTGATTTTCAGCTTTATCAGTATTTTTCGACAGACGAAGACTAGAATCTATAGGGTTCGTCATGAGAGGGTACTGTTGCATATATCTACTTGTTCTAAAATTCTCTTCTATTCCTTGAAATTCAGGTTTTAAAAGTACTTGTATTTGTGATATCTTGCTGAAAATTCACTTGCAATTGTCTGTCTGGGAAAGATTATTTGCATACATTCTAATTTATTATGGAGTTTCTAGTGGTTTTTCCTGTAAATTAAATTTGTGAATTGAGTTATAGAACTAAGTAAGTGATCTGGTTGTTGTTCTATTTAGCATTTGTATACTGCTAGTTATTGAGGGTTGAAGTAAATGATTTAGTTTGTGAGGCAACCTGAAACACTACCTATTGTGGAGTGCATTTGTTGCCACTGTGATACAATTGCTTTGGAATTTTTGCCATTTATTATGACCATGAGAGGGGTTACAGCATTAGCTGCAAGAGTATATAAAAAAATTTCCATTTTTTTTTTAAAATGTGACTTTCAGCGGCGACTTTTGTCGCCACTGAAAGATTTTTTTTTAAAAAAAATTGTGACTTTCAGTGGCGACTTTTTGTCGCCACTAAAAGATTTTTTTTAAAAAAAAAACTTGTGACTTTCAGCGGCGACTTTTGTTGCCACTGAAAGATTTTTTTTTATAAAAAAAATTGTGACTTTCAGTGGCGACTTTTGTTATCACTGAAAGATTTTTTGTAAAAAAATTGTGACTTTCAGCGGCGACTTTTGTCGCCACTTATTGTCAACTTTTGGCGGTTCGCCACCAAAAGTATCAGCGACAGCTGTTTCAGCAACAACTTGGCGGCGACTTTTTGTCGCCGCCAAAAGTCAATTTTTTTTGTAGTGTCTACAGTTTTGCATTATAAATTCTTCAGCATATTTTATGTAAAACATACAGAACCACATAAAAAACTCCAGATTTATATATGCAATTCAGAAAAAATACTGAACAAAAACAAGTATTCAAACCATGTTACTCAAAGCATACATGTCCCAACAAATTAAAAGCAAGAAATCAGATTCATGAACTTTGGAGGGTATAAACATATATCAAGTTATCAACAAGAAATATGTTTCAAGAATCGCATAACCAAAAATCAGAAACGCATAGTTGCAGAGAAATCGACAACGTTGGAAAAAACTCATACTATATCTCTGCACTAACACTATGTCTTAAACTTTAATATATTCATATTAGAAATAAATATATATACCCACAGCGTTTGTTCATAATTTTAGAATCTATCAAGATCAAGAATCCAAAATTTAAAAAACCAAACACAACATAGATTCAAACAAAAATTGTCTTAAGATTGTTGGTG
Source organism: Acacia melanoxylon (assembly GCA_019022615.1). Classification (NCBI taxonomy): domain Eukaryota; kingdom Viridiplantae; phylum Streptophyta; class Magnoliopsida; order Fabales; family Fabaceae; genus Acacia; species Acacia melanoxylon. Next base: position 1,583,059 of record JAFJYJ010000082.1, read on the forward strand.
AAAATACTTTCAATATAGAAATATCACTAAAAAAATAAGAATCTGTGTAAACAATATGCATAATCTGTAAACATACAATATTACTGCACTAAGAAGAAAACCAGAAAAAAACTCACAAGAAGCTATAGAATATGGTAATGAACTATGAAGAAATACTAACCAACTTTCGTTGTGTCTTTAAGACAATTTTGCTCCTCTATATGGATGCCCAATGATGATGAGTAATTGTCTCACAGGATAGAGCGGATTATTCGTCTTCAGAAAGATGGCTCTCTCAATCTGAAGCCCAAGCGAATCCAACGAGTCCGCTTTCGAGTGCCTGACTATGTCTGAGAATGTAATATGCGAGAGAGGAATGTTTGAGATTAATTTAGATCTAGTTTTTCTATATATTTTTATCACAAGACATCCTATTTATAGATGATGAAATGATCAGATGAGTCCGTCGGTGAACCGACATGATTTGTGATGCGAACCGACGCGACTTCTTATTCATAACCCAAGGGATTAGACAAATATCCAACAATCCTGGACGTGCCAGGACTTGCCTGGCCCCTGCCCAAGTATGTCAAACCTTGCCGAGTCATTTCCAAGTTAGCCAAACCTTGCCACCCCTTGCCCAAGGTTGATATTTTGACAAGTTTATGTAACTACTTTGAAAAGGTAATATGCTTACTTTGACAATTTATAAAATGACAAGTTTATTTGCCTATTGTGACAAGTTAATAGTCATAATTTGACACGTTTATGTAACTATTTTGACAAGTTTATTTACTTACTTTGGCAACTTATAAAACGACAAGTTTATTTTCCTATTGTGACAAGTTAATGTGTAATATGACAAGTTTAAATGACTAGTTTGACATATGTACCTACTTTGACAACTTATGAAATGACAAATTTATTTGCCTATTTTGACAAGAATATGTGCCTATTTTGACAAGTGTATGTGTCAATATATATTAGGTTAAACAGTTCTCATTGAAAAGTGTATGTGCCTATTTTAACAATGGAAAGAGTGACGATTGTCAAGTAACTGTATCTAATCATGTAACTTAATCAATAAGGCAAGAAGGTGATTTCACATTTAGAATTAATATCAATAAAGTCCTTAAGAAGTTTTTTGATAAGAGAATCCGCTTTGAATTTTTTTGTGTGTGATTTTTTAACTCCTTAATTAGGACATGCGTGTGATTTTCCTTAATCATTTGAGCGAATGATGAACAGTAACACGGTAGGGGGGTTTTCGGGTTTGTCTTCTTCGCACACAGTAATCCCATTTTAGAGCTTAGGGCAATCTTATGAGATCGTCTAAGTAATTAAAGTATTTTTTTTTTTTGGACAAAATTCCTTATTAAAGTTATTCAACATATATATATTGATGGTAATATTGTACTGATTAAGGTAAATTTTGGGGTTAGAATTTTGAGAGTTTTAAGTTTTGACAAAAAATGTCTGTAGGTTAGGATTTGATGTATTTTTTTTTTTAAATATTAATAGTTTATTTATTTATTTTTTAGATTTTCTATTTAGCTGTTTTGAGATTTTATAATTAATTTATTTTAAAAACAGATTATAATTTTTTTTATGCCCATTAAATTTAGGTTAACAATTTATTTGGGTTATTAGAGGTATTATTGGAATTTTAATCGATTTAGTTTTAGATTTTAAGCTATATAAAATTGTAAGTTAGGATTTGATATTTGAGTTAAATTTGATAAGATTTTGATCATGTGGAGGTTTGAAGAGTTATTTGGTAATTGAGTTATGCTTATATAAGTTAGAAAAGAGATTTAATCAGTCTAGAATGTTAATATTGATTGTTTTATGACTATGAGTGTGTTGGAGTTGAAACTTGAACTTGTGAAATTGAGTGATTGATGTAAGAGGAAGGTGTAGAGGTTATCTAAAAATTTTAATGAGTGATTTGGACTCATGAGAAGTGATCTATGGCCTCAGATTGTTGATGTTAAGAATTGTTAATGAAATTAGGATGTTGAGGATAATGATTGTAGAGGAAATTAGATTTTTGGGAGTTGAATTGTGTAACTTATTTATTCTATTGTTATTTGTGGTTGATTGGTATCTACATTGATAATGTAGAGCTTTCTTATGACATGTGATTGCCCGTGCTTTGTTCCTCAAGTTAAGGTTAAGCTTGGAGTTGAGATAATCAGGGTAAATTTATTTTATATGCATGTTTTGGAATGTAAAGTGTTTTCTAAACCTTATTTTCATATGTATTACTTGTATGTGTTTTGGAAAATCACGTGTATGTTTGAATATAAACTTAGTTAAGTGAACCGGTGTATTTTTCAACTTGTATGTATGATTTGATATTATAATTGAGAATTGTTATGATGGTGGTGATGAAAGATGTATATATAATGATAGTCATGTGAAATGCTTTTGAAACACCCCCCAAAACACACACACAATATGTTTACTATGATAGGAATGTGTTGGGTCGTGAAGGAGATGATAAATTATTGTGCCCCTCAACTCCCTCTTATTTCTGGCCTATATTTGAGTTGAGTTAGTGTAGGTGGACACCTCGTTGCCTCGGCCTGATACAGGTGGTATGAGGGGTTTAGTTAGACTTGAGGTGACAAAATATCCTATGGCCGGGTTAACTTAGCACCGATAGGCTGAACCCAAATTCAGAGGAGATAAGATGAAGTATGGTGGATGGGTGGGTTGACTTGTCATGCCCTATCATACAAAAGTATGACCGCCACAAAGTATAAGGTGACCCCACTTCAAAAGCTTTTTAATTTACTATTTTTTATTTAAAATCGGCGAGATACATTTCATTAGTGTAATGTCAAGTGACCTTATAATATTTATTCATGAACCTTTATATAAAGGTTCAACATAGATCTCTTTAAACAATACATAAATCATATTTATAATAATATCAACTTAAATAAAAAATTTAATAAAATATTTCCTTCCGGAAATATGAAATAATGAAAATATTTTTTAAGAAAAATAACACAAAATGAATAATATGCGTAACCTGAAGGTCACAAATAATCGGCGCAACCCAAAGGTTACAAATATCAAGTGCAACCTGAAGGTCACGAATAACAAGAGCAACTTGCAAGTCACGAATAACAGGTACAACCTAAAGGTCACGAATAATCGGTGTGAACACACAGTCCATGAGAGTAAGTAACAATTACGGCATTTTGTGTCTTATCCCTCTAATTAAAGAAATATATTTACAATCTTATAAAAAATCATTTCTCTCGTACTAAAAATAAAGTTTGCTCCAGGTAAATAAATACATACACACATATAAGTTTTATAAAACATTCAAAAAAAATATTTTCCAACTTCCTCTCAAGGACATTATATATTCATATAGATTAATGAAAGAAATCAATTCATGATTTCAATTAAAATGGTCAATTATTAACTTCTATTGTAGCTCTAGGTCTTTCAAACACTCTAATCCATGAATTGAGAACAAGTTACGTAGCACATCACTTATATAAAAACTTGTGAAAATCAAGATAACAAAGTCAAACATTAGAGTCTAAAATGGTGTCACTTTTTCTTGAACATTTCATCAAGTACTTTGTATGCACGCTAGATACTAATATAAGGATAAACAAAATTAATCATTGAAATTTCCCAACAATTTTCTTTTCATCAGTATAATGAAATTATAAAGTTCCCAAATTTCACATCATTACAAGTCGCAAATTGAAAGTTAATCAATCATCTAGACACACAACAACTTCTTCTACTTCCATATCCTTCATACCAATACCTTCTTATCCAATACAAGAACTTCCCAACTCTCTTATAGGATATACAACTAAAATTTGTGCACAACTTCTTAATATATGAAATCATTTTATAACTCAATATATAATTGTCTTGTCCTGTTAGCAAAAGCTCCTCTTCCAATAGTATAACATGAAACTCAAACTAACATATATATTACTACATCTGGTCCTAATTATAAGACCTCGTTGATTTTTTTTTTGGAGAGATTAAGGAAGCTAAATAAGTTACTTAATCATTTTATATGTTGTGTTTTCTTAGATTATATATTAGTTTATTGGTCAAACTATTTAGTTTGAAGAAAAAAATAAAAATAAAAAATACTCTAAACTAATTTAATTGGGCTTAATCTCTCCAAAAAGTCAACTGTGCCTTATAATTAGGGAGGGAGTACATATATATATATATATATATATATATATTACAGTTTACCTTGTTGCTTATAAGCCACAATTAACTACTTTGAGTTATAATGTGTCTTAAGTCTTTTATTAACAGACACATTGTGTGCAACAATTATCAAACAAATGCCAATAAAAAGTGATAATCTTAAGTCTTTTAACAGACACATTGTGTGCAACAATTATCAAACAAATGCTAATAAAAAGTGATACAGATGGCTAAGACGTCGGCGCCTTTCACCTCCAAAAAAGAGGAGGTTTAATATCCGCGGGTCGATATGAGTGCCTCACTCATCGGTAGGTGATTTGTGGAGAACCCACCTAAATTTTTTTCCAACAAAAAAAAAACAATTAAAAATTTCTTCAAACATTCTACCATCCACATCTCTTGCCAAATAATTTTAAAGCATTAATATATATACATAGATAATTTACTACGTTTCCTACTAATTTCTTAATTCAGAATCAATCCATACAAAACAAAATCAACATCAAAATCCATAGTATTCTTCTTATAATATTTAACAAAAAAAAAAACTTCAAAGTTTATATCTATTTCTTCAATGAATATCTAACTAGGAATCTTCAATTTTCTCTTTGGAAAAACTGCAGAAAAGTATTTCAGTCTCCTCTGCTCCCGAACGTATCAAGAGGAAAACCAAGAAAGAACCAAAGCACCCTTAAACTAATTACACACAGACGTTGCAGAGAGGAAGGGACTTCGAACATACCATGAGACGCACTAAAGTAGAGGAAGGAGACAAGGCAAAACTCCTACGTCACTTCCAATTGGCTAAAACAAGGGAAGAAGAAGGTGAATTCACTGCTGAACGAGGGAGACAACGAATGAGTAAGAAGGATAGATGAAGACACCTATGGCCATGGAGAGAAGCAGGACGCCGACGTTGAGCCCAGGACGGAGACGGAACACGCGAGAAGCCACCAGAAAATTTTCCGCCTCTCTGCTTGTGTTCATCGATCCAAAACATCCGGGAAAAATAAGGAAGTAAAGGAAATAGAGGGAAAGTTTTATTTTTTATTATTGTTTTTCCTTTTAAAGAAGGGCAATACGGTAATTAGATAATCATAGGGCAAAATAAAATAACCCTATTTTGCAAAGCCAAGATTGAAATATAGCGCATATAGCACCTCAAGACATGTCAAGGCTTAAAGTTCCCCTAAGCTACCAGTTAACTTTTGCTAGAAATCTACAACAAATAATTTAAATATTAATGAAGAGTGAAATAATTATTTTTCTAATTTTAGGGTCAATACATCCATTAAGCCACCAATTTGACTTTAATTCATCCGTACAAAAATTAAATAAAATATTAACAATAAATAAAAAATTATTTGTTTCTTTTTTTAGGGTCATTACATGATTGTTGTTGCTTAATATTGTATCTATTGTGTACTATTAAAAATATAATTATTATAATAGTTAAACCTGCTTCTTTGACTTACATTTTTTTTTTCATACTTTGTGAATTTATTTTTGTTACTTGGACTTTATGTCTCACCACGTTTTTATTAATATTTTTAGGCGAAGTCTCTGATTTTGTTAGAGGCCAAGGGAAGTAGCCAGAAGCATAGGCATTGTAAGCTTTGTAGGCCCCTTTTGGTTTTGATGTTGTATCAATTTTTGTATTGTCATTCTAGGTCCTCATGTATTTTGAAATACTATATTTATTACTTTCAATAATTGTTTAAACATTGTTGGGTCTAAGGCCTTATTTTGCATACTTTGATGTTTTGGTAGATTCACAGTTATATCTTGCATTGGAAATTGTTTGGTACAGACCCTTTGTTGGGTGGAAATTGTTTCATGTAGACCCTTTGTTGTAGGGTTCGGTGTTATGATTTCTCCTATTTGTTATTTGTGCTAAGAGTAATGGATTTTCTATAGTGGATTTGTGGGTGGGTTTTGTGTCCTAAACCTAGATGTGTCTTTTTAGTAAAAATGGTTTTCGATTATTACTTGTTAATTAAGTTTTGTAAAACCATTCTGGAAAATTGTTGTTTGTGAGAAATAGACTTTTTCAAGAAGGACTAATGAAAGAAACGTTCCACGTAGAACTCCAAATCGGGGTCTCTTTCCTAATAACTAAGATTAGATTTATGATTTTTTTAATGCTTCCATAAAAAATATTTTCTATTTTTTTTTTACTAATAATTTTAAGAAATCCGAGTGATGTTGACCCAAAGATTATGATTAAACTCTAAAATTTATTTTCTTGATAACAATTGGGCTCAAGCGTGACTAAAAAAAAGCCTATAATACAACCATTCTGGGCTTAGCAAGCCCTATATAGAAACGACAACTTTGGGATCACTTTTGGCATCCTAAAAGTGTTTATTCACATAAATTGAGACAAAACTCTTTTCACATATTTATCTCGTATACCATAAATCATAATTGAAAAGCTACTTTTAAAGGCTCCAATCACTATTTCAAACAAACATAATACATAAACTTCTTGAAAAGTTGTATGTACGCCCATCTTCCTCTTAAATTGATAAATAACTTCTTGAATGAAACCTTGAGAAATACCAATCACATACTTCACATTTCTCGCTTTTTCCAAAAGTTCCCGCAGACTGGCATTTGCAATACCAATCACTTAGTTTCAGTATCAAATCATCAATATCAGCATATAATATATAAAATCTGTTAACATAACAAGAAGGACTACTCATAAACTATTAATGATGTTCCTTGTTCTTTAAGCTTATTTGATAGAGAATAGAGGTGGCTATGATGCCAACAGGTTCAAGGCTGAGACCCTGACAGGTTTTTCTTCATCGTGCTTCGTACTGAACAACTGCACAAAGCAAATAGTTTGCCTTAGCCCTGTAGAAAACTTGCATGTACAGGTATACTCTAAAAACTTGTATGAATTAGTGATCTAGATAATACCACTATAAACATCATCAAAGCAGCAAGCATAATGTATTATAACTCTTTACTGTTATACTTATAACATAAGAAAGAGATTATTTTAATGAAGGAAAGCAAAATACTCGCCCTGGTCCTAAATGTGGAAATTAGCTGAGGGGTTTGATTTGATCTTAAATTTTAGACTTCAATTTACTTTGTCTCACAAATTTATAATTCTTTTCCAATACAATCTTAGTGATTGCATATACTAAAGAGAACTTTAATCAATGCTCTCCCATGCAAAAAATTAAAGGGAGTATTGTAAGGAAATTAACACACTTATTACAAATAACTTAACTATGTCAGATCCCTACCAAGTATACGGACTTTATGTGAAAATGAAATACAGTCAAGTTGGTTATGCTTATCACAAACAGCTCATTGGATAATACAAATTCATTAGCACTAAGCCTGGTCATGTCAACATAAGTGATAGAATAATTAGATCAGCCACGAAGCCACTCTCTAAAGACTATTCATTACATGGTCGAAGGAGAGGGGGGAGGGTAGAGAGAGAGAGGGACCACTGAAAAACTTTCATTGGAATATCAAAGTCAGTTCCCATTTCATGAATAAGATAGATGTTGAATGGAGTAATGTCATAATGCTTTTATGCGTGCTTTTATAAATTTCAGCCATTTTACCTAATCAACACCCCAAATTTGAATTATTTGAATACGCAAAACCGTATGATATCATAATGTTTGTCAAATGAAGTTTTTGAATACAAGTATCTCTTCGTTCTTTCTTTCAATAGTGTCATTAAGTAAAATTTCATAGGCTTCTAGGAATTACACTTGAACCAGCTGATCTTATAAAGACCATGACTAGCAGCTACAACCTGTCCGTTAGAGAAATATTCTCACAAAAAGAGATCGAAACAAATCCATCAATATAAATTTAAAATCTATAGCAAACCACACACACCATGTACAAAGGCATGGATGACTCATTCATTTATCAGACTTTGTACAATACACAAACACAAGACCGAATATTTAATTGAGGTGATAACTAGCTGCTTAGTTGTAGTTTATAAATTTCATCCGACAAAGTAAGCATCCATACATAACTTACTGCATTATATATTACTCAGTCTTTTTCAAGCAATGATTAATTACAAATAACGTTTCGGGCATGCAACATAACAAAAAATATGACTCTTACTTTGCAGGTGCTAATGGGCCTAAGAAAGAGTAACACTGCAATATGATTACGAGAGATAATGGAGCTTACTGCGACGAGTGCGCTTTTTGTACAGGATTCTATAACCACACTCTCGGCACTGAATCACATCACCTGGTTTAAGAGTGTTCTCCATCCCACAATCTACAAAACATCAGGAACAAAAAAACCTTAAACGGCTCAAAACCCAACAGAATTTTGTAAGGAGAAGGTCTTCAATTTCAGTGGATCAGGTTTAGATGCAAAAACATAAAAAGAAACTCAACCACACACTTTAAACTGGAAGAGTAAACATACCTCCACAGATGTAGCTAACAGGCTCAGGTTGAGGATCCATGGCTTTAAAAAATTGGAACAAAGCAAGGCAGTAGCTCTAGACCTTCAGGATCAGAATTCAAGGCACATATAGTGTCATACAAGAGAATACAAATAAGTTTAAGGCACATACGCTAGGATTAGGAAGTAGTGAGTAACAATAATATCTCATAATCCAAGTCCCAAACTTAGAAGCAAGTTGCCTTTATCAACTAAGAAACCTTCAAAAGTTATGACCTTATCATCTCATAATTCAAACCCCAAACTTAATAAATATTAAAGCAAGGCGGGGATTTTGTTGTTGCTCCTTCTGAGTTTGCCAACGGTGTTATCAGGAATAGGGCTCAGAGAGGTCCATAACAGGAGATATCAGCTCAAGATATTCTCGATTAGCTTCGCAAAAAACCCATTGACATAGGCAAACAGAATCAAAGAAGTTGAATGCTTGGAGGATGATGCTAAACTCTGGTTTTCAAGAAATCAGACACAATAATGGTAGGTGGTTCCTGGTACCCCAAATGCTCAAAGCCAGTAAGAGTATATTATGGAATGGAGAATGGATAGTTTCAAATACACAAAGCCCAAAATTTTACCGCACCAACTATGAATAGGCTCAAACCAATGAAGGAGGCGAGAGAGAAGCAGAAGAAGGAGGAGGGTGAGATTGCGAACAGAAGAGAACAAAACGGACTTACCGAAATAAGGCAGAGAGACGGCGGAGTTGCAAGGGCGACGGAAGACGCTCTCGGCTCTCCAGTCTCCAGGCTCCCTCGCAGAACGGCCCCACGCTTGTCCTGAAATTAAATAACAGAATTAATAAGGACCAACTGGCAAAACAAGAACATTTTACTTTTAGCATAGGAAGGAAAAACAATTAAAACAAATTGCAACTAAAATACAAAATATCATTGTCTAGTTGTTCTAGCGGGAATTTCTTCTCAGGATTTCATCTCTACTCCCAGATAAAAAATAATGGTATAGATTTAATATTTTCGGAAACTATTATTATAGCATTTTATAATTTATTTTTCTAAATTTTATTTGTATTGCGGTTATGAATTGTGTAGATTATATTTTAACAATTTAAATTTATTTATTTATATTTTAAATAATTTTTTTATACAATATGAAATATGAACCTTGCGTTTTTTTTTTTTTTTTTAATTTGAAGGTAAAGATGAAATTCTGAGAAGAAAATAAGAGGAGTGATTCTGAAAGAATTCAAACCTAACCTGTTTTAGTGACAACACCACTTATCACGCTTGAATGAAATCTCAAAAATACATATTGTTATTATCTAGTGGCAAAGCCACTTATTAGTCGTCACACTTGGATGAGGTATTGGATTCAAGTCAAATGTTGACATGGCATGCCGACACAATTAAGCCACATCATATCTAGGAATAGGATTGAGTATCCTTGCTACGCCTTGTTGCCTCCTAACCTCCCAACCATTTTCATGAGTGGACTTGCCTTACATAATTCCCTTACTAGTTGTGTTTCTCAAATTAGATATTTTGGGTTATAAGTCGAAACAAAACTTCTCTAACAAATTTACTCCGTATATCGTAAATCACATTGGAAAAACAGCTTCTACTGCTAATATAAACAAACACATAATAACGTAATGCCATTTTTTTGGAGGGAAGATTGTACTTTTAACATTTAAACCTTGTTAAATTATTTAGAAAAAGATTGATTGAATAAAATAATTGTATTGAGTTCAGTGAAATAGACAATTACAAAATTTTATGAAGTTAAAAATAGACTGCATTGTTGCTTTATTACTTCTACATCCATAACCAATACTTCTAACATAATAACATCCGTTCATAAATCATAATGAACTTACGATGTGAATTCAGAAGGCAACTTTGTCACTTTGCACAATACTCTGATCAATCAAAAGAAGTTCTATAAACGAGGCTTAAAAAGAGCAAGTACTATCCTAAGTATAAGAAGTCTTGAAACAATTTATAAGAAGTCCTCAGCGTTTTTTGGACATGGATCAATTACAGCACATCTCTCCAGCCAGTATCAGATCAACTTTACAAAAAGAGAAATTGGAGGATACAAAACAAAGTTATAAAAGACCCAGTTAAAAAGGGAAAAAAAGATATTACTACAACAAACTGTTTCAAATACTACTAATCGCAACTCTATTGTACATTTGTTCTCTCTTTCTATTAAAAAATAAACCAGGGAGAAAACTGATACAAGATTACATCATTCCCTTGTGAAACCAAATACGTATACAGCTAACTCAAGTATGTATAACAAACCACAGAGAGGTCAGGTCATCATTCCGCTTTTAGAGTCAATCTGGTAAGACCAGTCATAACCAGACGTTGTCTAATTAAAAATTCCCGAGTAAATTGCTGCCATTATGGAAAATATGATTTCTCAATTTGGTTCTTCAAATTAGAACACTTTCAATTCTGTTTCTCAACAATTTCTTCCAAATCATTTTTATCCCTCATCAGTTGAAGCCATGGAGATAATTTCTCAGTTTGGTCGTTGGAAGGGTATAGGAGAAAAATTACTGAGAAACTGGATTGAGGGTTACTATTTAAAATATAAGATTACGTAGTTAGTTAGCGTTTATTTAAGAAAACAGTAATTTACTCATCGTCCATAGAAGGGGACACCAGTTCTGGATCACAATGCTGGACTTGACATATATTTACCACTGCATCAACTTCAGCACAATTAGAGGAGCCATCCCTGTTTCTGCATTGACATGATCTTACCAGTTAGATTCAGATCATGATCACATTGACAAGCATAGAGCCTAGCAGGTAATATGGACTTAGTCAATAATAAATATTATTCAAATCTGAAACAAGTCTCAATTATAGCAGAGAGGTTAAACAATATTTCTGTCTAATGTTACTAGAAATACCAAGCATCAAAATCTTACCCCTCCTTTCTCAGGAATTGAAATCTTACCCCCTTCATTTTGACAATAGGATGTCAGAAAACAAACCGTGAAGTTAACAGAATTTGCTTAAATCAGCGAAGCAATTTATTCTGATTATGTTCAAATAAATTAGTCAAGTTTGCACAAATGCAATCATATATCTTACATGTAACATAAACATCAGATACAAGATTTTTTTAAAAAGTATAGGGAGTCAAACTGTTCACAAACTGTGGATAGTGCGGCTCATTTTCAACTTCATATAAAAGTATAGGGGCCCACTCTAGTTGATTTAGAAGGACAAGGACCTCATAGAAAGTGACCTAGGTAAATTCAATACAGCACATGGCTTCATGGAAAAGAATATTCTTAAAAGCCCTTGTTCTGGAATAAGGATAATTCAGAGAAAAATGGGCTTCCCCCAGTTGTTGATAGATAAAGAGGAAAATGAGGTTTCTGAGTTTTGGTTATTCCATCTAATATTTAGAAAATCCGTTCAGAATTGGTATTAAGGATAGTTTTGAAAATGATTTCAGATTAAAATCAATCTTGTCTTGATTAATATCTGCCATGAGAGGCAATGCAGGAAGAGATGATCATTTGGTGAGCTGTAGAAAGTGAAAAAGGTAGAGACATCATTTGGTGAATTGTAGAAAGTGAAAAAGGTAGAGACAAAGAAATGTGTGTTTCAAAATGACACTTTTGAAGTTAAAATTTATCAGAAGATGGAGGATAACAATGATATTCTTAGAAGTTCAAACAAGAAGAATGCCAACTGATAAAGCCTCGAACCCTTGTGGCAGATAAATCCTGTTTACTCATAAAATTACTGGATCCACATATACACTGATCAAAACACAAAATTCTCATTCAAAGCCATAGTTGACCTTTACCAGGTGAAATAATTATAGTCATTTCCAATTTGCAAACTAAAGAGAAGCTATCCTCCACGAAAATATCACTAAAAACCTCTCATTACAGAGCAGAACATGAGTGATAACTTAAAAGCACCGAAAGGTAAGGAGATAAAATGTTTTTTTATTTATTAAAAAGAGCTCAAAATATGAACACTCACCTTATTGCAAAGGCTCCCTCTTGTGCGAGAGCTCCTGCTCTATGGACTCAAATTCTTTTAAATTATTAATTACATGATGAATTTTCTCAGACAGCTTTTCATTGTGCTCTTCAACAACTTTCATAAAAGCAATTAACTGTTCTTGATATGTAGCACACAGCCGTTTTTTATTCCGAAGCTCTGCTGTTAATTCCTGTATTCTCTTATCCTTCTCATCCTAAAAAAGTGCAATAGAATAGAAATATTTAATTCAGGACATGATTGCAAATTCATAATCTTTTCTAGAGGGCAAGGAGAGACAGGTTAAGCTACCTACTTGATGCAAATTAAACGATAGTATATAATAAAGAACAGTGAAATAAGATCTGCTTCGTATGTCCACAACAGAAGAAAAATTTGTCACTGAAGGAGTTAATTTATTAATGTGGCTATTTGATTGGTTAATATAAGGCTTCCATCAAGGTTGCACAGCTTCGCTAGAAATACTTGTCTTCAAACAAAAAAGGTTATTTATGATGGGCACTGCTTTGTCTTCATGGTTGCCACGTTTAGGTAATATCAGGGTATAGCCTTTTCATATTTATCAATGTTCTAAAGAAATAAGTTTAATATTTATCTTCCTGCATAAAATTGAATATATTTTTCAGTCATAAACAATAAACACTTAGAGTGTGTTTGGTTTGAGGGGAAGGAGGGGGAGGGAGGGAGGAAGGAGAGAAATTTTTTCTCTCATCATTATTAAATAGCCCATGGAAAATTTTCAATATTTCAAAAATACACTATCAACAAAAAGGAAATCTTCTTATTAATGACAATTTGATCAATATCCTCCCTAGGGTCTCTTCCCCTCCCATCCCCTCCCCTCAAACCAACAAACCATTTTCAATATTCCAAAAATACACTCTCAACAAAAATGATTATTCTTCTCATTAATGGCAATTTGGTCAATATCCTCCCAAGGGTCTCTTCCCCTCCCCTCAAAGGGAATGGAAGGGGGAGGGGAGGGGAGGGGAAGAATCCTTATGGAAGATATTGACCAAATTGTCATTAATGAGAAGAATATTCCTTTTTGTTGAGAGTGTATTTTTGGAGTATCGAAAAATTTCCATGGGCTATTTGGTAAAGATGAGAGAAAAAATTTATCTCTCCTCTTTCCCTCCCACTCCCTCCCCTCAAACCAAACAAGCTCTTAATCTTCAACCTGTTGCCTCTATTAATTTTGCATTCAACAACTTTACTGTCCCAGTGCTATTCCAGATGTTAAGCCTACTAATGCACACAAGTTGGAGTTAATCATGCAATAGCAGGTCATATAATCTAGTCATAGAAAGAAGCATTTCTTTCAAGATTTGTTTCTCAAAGATCTTACCCATAGAATCTCATCACAACCAAGTTACTTCTAATGCATACTATTAGAGGGGAGGGAGCATGATTTAAGTTTAAATGGGGTACAAAGATACCCGTACTTTTATTAATCCCCTCACATGTTTTAATATCATAACTTCAAAATCATATATAATGTTATAACCAAGTTTCATTTGATTCCAAAGCCATGATCTTGATGGGAACTCAAGTGTGATAAAAAACCCACAATAGAAGCTAGTTATTGAGGAGAGAACACCAACCGAACTAAATACTCCATAGAGCATCTCATACTACTTCATGTAAGATGTAGAATTCGGCTGGTTTCAAATAATTTTCCGGTCCAATATATTTATTCTGAATTCTTACCTAGGAAAGAGTTTATGTAGTAGAGAACAAGAGATAACATGTCTGCCTCCTTAGCTCGGCGAAGTTTAGGGTAACTCACTACAAATAAGTTTTTAGTATACCTAATAATATGTAAACAAATCCCATCCTAAAGAATAGATAGAAAATCAGATAAGCTAAAAAAATAAAATACTGAAAAACATAATAAATAAAATAAAAAATACAATAAGTCAGAAAAAGGTGTGCTGATCGACGATGCTTTTCAACATTAGACTTAGATATCCTATGCTAAGTCTCCAACAATTTCCCCACTTGAAGAGTTGACATCCCAACAACTATACTCTGACAATTTACTTGGTAACACTATACTCAACTTCCCTATTGGCTAGAACCCTCTATAGGAAGTCCTTTCCAAAAGCCACCAACAACCAGCTTTGCCATTTTCCTTTCTCCTTTTGGACATCATGCAAGAGACTAACCTATAACTTCTCTTGATCTATATAATACCAAGATTTATTCACAATCATTACCTTAAGTGATTTATAAAATTTGATAAAATAAGCTACGCAAGAAATAATAGTCGCCAACCAGTAGGAACATAACTAAAAGTTGCAGTAGGCATGTTTAGAAAGTTTAGCATACGATCAAATAAGAAATACAAACCTACCATTGTTTGGCGAGCTTCACGAGGAGAAACTATCAGTGGGTGATTATGATCTTTTACAAACTTAGTTATCGCCCATTTTCCAGACTTATTATATTTGACATGAATCATCGCCTTACAACCTTCTCTTGTGCTTGGCCTTTGCTTTCGAACAGGTCCGAATTTCCCTCGAATGCTGACACAATGACCCTCCTTATTGCATCCAAGCCTGCGAGCAAGAATCCTTCCATCCCTTTCAGAGCGTCTACAAGACATAACACGCATGACAAACCCTACACGTCGAGCATATTCATCATAGAATATTTTAGCAGCATCTTCAGATTCAAATTCCATACCCTCGTATGGTTCTTGGATGGCATGGTCCTCACAAATGCCTAACTCTCCCTGAGAAGTACTCCCTAACAATCCACACCTGTCATCTGGATGCCACAGAAGAATATCTTTATCACTCAAAATCATGCACTTCACTGTGCAAAATATAGTAGAAAACAAGGAGGTACCAATCATGACTCTGTTGTTTCAAAATAACAGAGCCGGGAGACAGAAGGTGAAACTCAATTTCCATAGGTTAATTGTGGAGTGTAGTTAGATTAAGCATGCAGTGTATTACAAGAAGGCCTACAGGTTGCATATAAACATAAAGAGCAAAACCAGTCATATATAATGTTTTTTTTTTTTTTTTGCCTTTAGTGTATCCCTCCCCTTAAAGAGAAGAAGGAAGGAAAGAAAAAGGAGTAACAAGGAAAACAAAAAGTCTCCAGTGGAGCTCTTCCGAACAAAAAGTGAAATTATTTCTTTCCTGTTTTACAAATATGTAACATGCACGAGTTTTGAAGATAAAAATGGAAAACACATCTTATATAAGCCAATTGAAACATTGAGATTTCGGCATAAGTTTTGACATTAAGTGCAGGCATATGAGTAAAGCAAGCATTGAAAATGTGTCACACATGAACCTCATATGAAAAATAAATAGAAGAATTAACAGAAGCAATATTCATGCCCTCTTATTTGAAATTGTAGGACTACAAAATGATGTTGGATAAGTGATATAAAAGGAGGAATGTCATACAGTGTATGTGAGAATAATAGAAAAACAGAAAAATCATGTAAACATTCTACATATAGTAAACAAGACACAACAATTTTTGCTGAGATGAAAATTGAAGCAGAGTGATTGGGATTTTATTAGGGTAATTTAACAAGTTTCAGGATTGTCAATTCAAGGTGAAAAGGTGATCTTGCTTCAAAAGTAGCAACATTGTAAAGTTCAAGTGAACTTTGCAGTGATTACTTCTGGGTGGGTTACTGCTAAATGCTCTCTTTAGGGATCAAATCAAGATATTTCCTTCATTTACACATATGTGAACCTGTTTCTAGTGCAGATTTTTGAGCTTATATTAACTAACAAAATGTTGAAAAGTCAGAAATAATGTTTGACATGTACCATTGTCAAGTACAATAACTTGAGTGATCTAATGGATATTACGGCACACTATTGAAACCAATATTATCTATTTTGGATGAAAATAATGGACGTTAGGTTTAGAATTGCAGAAACTTGAACAATATAAATTAATCGGTATATTAAAACATACAAAGATAGAATAGATGCAGGTTTTTACCATTATAAATGCATTGCAATATAATCTTTCAGAAAACAGTCTTTCTTTAATTCAAGCAACATACCATTGTAGGGTTCTTCAATTGTTTGAACTTCATACATGCTAAAACTGGCATTCTCGGAGGTTTCCATTCCCCTGTTTTCATCATCCAAGTGGCCTTCCATGCTACATAGTAGTATTAAGATATCAACACTGTGCAAATAGAAAGCGCGAGTTTTATTTAGTAGAAGAATCAATTTTAGAAGAGCGAAGATGAAGTTGAACATGGCATTCTGATAAATATGAAGCCATTTTATGGTTATCAAAGGACATGTTTATTTCATATGAAATGTATAAATAATTATACCATATTTGTCAAAATAAACAATAATTTTTTCTTGTCTTCAAATTATAACGTAATACAGAACCAAGAATTTTCTCTCCCTTCTACTTCTTAGAATTTTAAATTGAACTTACTCTGTGAAAAGTCTGTTAGTTAACATAAACCCTTCCTCATCAACCATTTATTCAACTTCCTCATCAACAACATCCTAAACATATTTTTGACGAAGACTTGAGAATAATAAAGTTCAAACTTATGAAAACAAACAAGCAAAAGCAACCTGATTACTTCACTGCTATTCAAGGAAAGCAATCCACAACTACAATCAAATCCAGAATCCATACTGAATTCAGATCATGAACAACAAAATCAGGCCACCAACACTGTAATATCGTTAAGAACGACCGATTACCTGCGTGGTGGCGCAGAAGAGAAGCGCCTCTAATGTTGGCCGCAACAGTACGTCTCCGGTGAGCTCGGAGAGGTAACAGTTTTGAATTTGATGGTGAAAAACGATAGAGAATGAACTGGCCTTTAGCAACACCGTCGAAGAAGCGGCCGGCGCTGGCGGTTATTCGACGCGTCTCAGCCTCACTGGTTAAGTGGGTAACAGTGACAGTGAGTATTACGAATTCAGTCACCAAGCCGAAATCGATATTCCTATAATTTGGGCCGGTCATTGTTTAAACATTGCCATCGGACTGGAAGTAAAACAAAATCAGGCTTTGTAGCTAAAGAAAACAAATTAGGCCTTGACGCCCCCCCCAAAAAAATAACACTGCGAAGCCCAAAATTGGGATAGGTTGGTAATGGTGCTTGCCAAGCTTCTAATTATTCTAAAAAAAAAAAGGTGAAAAGTCCTTTTTTGAAATTAATAGGGTAATGGCTGGGTATATTGGAAGGGGCTAGTCCTTTATAATGTGACGAACCAATGTTTAAATTTTTATTGGGAGATATGCCCACATTTAATGTTTGATAAAATTTCAATTAAGATTGTTTCAATAGGATATTTAGAAAAAAAAGATGATTGGGTAGAAGAACTAGTAATTCCTGTATATAAAAACGTATCAAGCCATTTTTGTCAATAAAATATTTAAATAGGAATCTTTAACCGATTTTCTGATAAAAAGAAGAAGAATAAAGCTTGTGACTAAAATACAAGTAATCTATCTATTTTGATATTCATAATCATAGTCCGAGGAAAAAAAAATCACATTTTTACTTTTATATAACTATATAGTATATATACAATTAGGTAAAATTAATCACTAAGAAAAATGCTTTTAAAACTGTTACATCTAGACCTTTTATAGGTAAAGATGGTTTAAAAACTATGATTGATGATATTTTTATAAATATACGTAAAATTTTAGATCGGTTTCACGTGCAGCAAGTTTAAAATATACTTTTAAAATTGGTTGCTATTATAACTAGTCTAAAAGGGATTAAAATATTTTTTACAAAAAAATGTTGACGGGCTATTAGACCTGTTCTGAATGCAACCGGTACAAAATTTGCGACACTATTACTTTAAATCATATCCGTATAATCAATCATAATATTATTTTAATTTCTCTTTTTCTTCTCAATTAACATCCTAGATGAGCTGATGAGAAAAAGAGAAAAATGATGATGAGAAGATCTTCTCCCCTATTCGCCTTCGTGAGAATGAACTGTAACTCTACCTTCCACTCGCGTTGTAGCATTGAATGGATTTCTTCTATGGTACTAGCATCTGGATGAGTCTGACAGTTCCCGCTATTTATCAGATTAAGTACCTCTTTTGCATCAGTTTCTAACACCACTTGACGCCTCCCTCGATTCCAAATTGTCTTCAAACTGAGTAAAACAGCCCCCAGTTAAGTGGTAACATGATCACCAGGCACCAATCTATGCATGAAGGCCATGATAAACTTCCCATTGGCCTCTCGAATAATCCCTCCTCACCCAGCACCTATGTGACTTGCAAAGGTTCCCTCTGCATTTAGTTTGGTCTAACCTTCCTCCAACGGCAACCATATCTCACCCCTATTTGTGACTAAGGTGCCTTGTAAGTTGATTCCGACACGTTGCTTGCTTGCCTGCTTAATGCTAGACAGGATTGCAAGAGCATGATTATGCAAACACTCATTGCTCTCATTCTTATGCTTAAATAAATGTTTATTCCTCCTTTTTCCCAGAATAACCAGCATAGAGTTGCAAACCAGTCACCCCACTCCAGACATCGGATATTAAAGTTCAACCACTCCTTCAACCATTCCTTCTTATGCTTATCTGTAATATCTCTTAGGATTTTTAAGAATCAAATTTTGAAACTAGAGAAATTGATGAATATTTTGATGAAGTAAATTTATGAGTTTAAAAATATTATAGAAAATTGTTATAATTGTGAAGTAAATTGTCGAAAAAGTTACAGAAAAATCAAATGAACAGAATGACTTAAAATGCAATAATGGTGATAAAAATAGTCTAAAAACATTATGGTAAATATTTGAAAGATCATGAAAGATTGTGAGAAAATTATGGGAGTATTATCTTTAATTATAAGAATTTAATAAATTGTTTCGAGAGGAAATAACATGAATAAATGTTTAAAAAGATTCCTAACCATAAAGTAACTTTATGGTGTAAACATTTTTAATATTTTACATAGGATATAAAATGACAATGTCAAGATATAGTTTGTAAGATAATAATATATCTGTAAATTATAAAATTATCAGTCATTGGTAAGAGAATGATTAGATAATTACTAGCTAATTGATTGATAAAACAAGAGAAATATAGAAAGTTAAATTTATGGTAAAATCCTTAATTAAGAGATTAAGGCTGGTAATTAGCATAAAATATACTTACTGATTATGATAAAAAGATTAAGAAAAATTAGTAAAGATAAATGTATGAAGAAATCTAATCCTAAAAAGATCACTAAACGAAGAATTTAGGCGATTAAGCCTTAACGAAGGCGGGGGTAAAACATGAATTTTTGGTAAAAAATATTATATTTTTAAAAGATGGAAAAAATTATGAAAAAATAATTAAAACTGAATTTTAAAATGAGGGGGCGAAATTCTTGGTATTTTTTTAATTAAAATGAATTGTTTAAATAATTAAAATGATAATTAGAATAAAATAATAATATAATGCGGTGAGTCGGCGTAGAGGGCCGAGGGGAAAAGTTAGAAATAAATTCTACGGGTAACCCAGAGGTAAAAGTCTTTTCGGGACTGATCAAATTAAGAACAAGTAATTTTTTACACGAAGAAAGAATTTACCGGACGTGATTTCCGCAACCGAAAACCCTAATTCCTAATAAGACGGAAAGGCGATCGATAGAGTAGAGCCGGATAGGCAAAGTGAGAACCTATAGAAACAATTTCGTGTTTTCGAACACGGATTAAGTTAGGCAACAACTGGACGTTTTACGATCGGCGAATTATTGTCCGAAGTTGGTTCTATCGGAAGCGATTTAAAGAATCGGACGCGTTTGTCCGAATATCTTCCGACGCACCGGAGAATACCTGGATATGATCAAAAGAGGATCCAAATAGATAATATGAAAGAGGATGAAAAGACCTTCAAAGTTACACGCCCGGATTTTTGAGTTTCGCGAAATCGCTAAACGGACACCGTCGGGTAGCTTTATCTGGCCGGAGGACATAAAGCAAGAGACATCATTGGATGACAACTCATCCTTTGACTTTTTGGGACCCTTGATGTCGGCCTTGACCATGGATGGCCAAGAATGCTTTGTCCTAAAAATGCGATCCAACGGCTGGAATCCGATCTGAAGACTTTTGTGTTAATTCCTACCTTGTCCCTCCCTTTTTCTATAAATAGCAAGCACCTCTCCTCTCATTCTTCACACCAAAATTCAAAACCTAGAGAGAGGTTCTAGAGAGAGAAGCTGCAAAAATTCCGCCTAGCTCCGAGTAAGTTCTTCCGTCCTTAGCTTTTAGTTTCCGTAGTTCTTTCGGTAGTTATAGTAGAGAACCGTTGTTTTGATCTAGGAAGTTTGAATATATTCCTATACTTGTTTTTAAGCCTCATTGCATTGAAAGATGCCGACGAGGTAAAAACCTAGTGGGGATAATTTTGAAATGGAATAAGGTCAAAGTAACGAAGTTCTGGCGAAATTCCGCCAAATAGGGGTAGTAGGGGCAAAATGGTCTTTTCACCTAAAATGCCTGTTATGCTGCCAAATATTCATAAGTGTGTTATTATTCTGATTAGAATACTTCGACGTCGAACCATTGTCGAAAATCCATCGTTCATTGTTGAGCCGCCATTTTTATTTGTTTTACGTACGGGTCAAAAAGTACCGTTTTTAGCGGAAGAGCCGGATATACGCAACTAAGGTACGGACGCGTGCTTTGTAACCCTAACTCTATGCTGCTTATATACTTTTGCGTTATAGATACGTTCATAGACGGAGGTTCCGTTGAGAATCGTCGTAGAGATACTTACGCCTTTACCCACGGATTATAGTATTGGTAATGCCGTTTGAGTTATTCCTAGCGCGAGGACACGTTAGTGGCGTGGCATCGGATAGTGCGAACTAGTCGAGAGAGACTTTACATACCGCTTTGTGCTTATGTTACGTCTATGTTATTGATCATACATCCGCCGTTTACTTTTGTGATGATATCTTGTATTGAAATGAATATCTTTGTGCGTATCTTGTTTTATTTGAGCATAAGGTTAACTGTTACCCGATATCCATATGTGGAATGGATCTCACTGTAGCATCGAGTACGGAGGACCGATGTTTGGCGATCGAGGCAAGCAAATTTTGGAGTAAGCCAAGACGTGTCTACATTATTCATCGTTTTCTTTAGTTTCTTTAACTTTTGAGAATTCGGATGACCGTAATCCGATACATTTACACTATGGTCCATATTTTGAATGTAATGTAAATTACTTACTCGCTCCAATGCTCTACTCTGATTACTCTGCTTGAAATATTTGGAAACGTTTTTAAAAAAAAAAAAAATTCCGCCGTTTTCAAATGGGATGTTACATTATCATTTCCATCCACAAACACTTAGCCTCAGTACAATGCCGTAGCACATGCAGCACGGTTTCTGGGGCTTTCTTACACCAACTACACAAATCATCAACACACATACCTCTCTTATATCTCTCAATGTTAGTAAGAAGCTTATTGTGAGCAGCGAGCCACATAAAGGTTTTACACCTTGGGAGAGAGTTCAGCTTCTAGAGTTTATGCCATAAAACTTCCCAGTTTCCTGGTTTGTTTGCAATGACCGAATACGCAGATTTTACATAGAACTCTCGTTTCTTGCGTGCTTCTATCGGACGTTCCGTCTCACATGGTCAACTTCAGTACCTTCCTGCACGAATCGTGATGCCGCTTTAATCGCCACCCACGTATTCGACCCCATCCACTCTAGGTCAATTTGGGGCATTAGATCATCCCCACATTTATACTTTTGATAATTCTTGCCCATTAGTCATCTCTCTTCTTAATGAGATTCCATCCTAACTTGTGCTGCAATAATATTATCAGAACTATGCTGGCTGAAACAAAACTACATTATTAGTGCTAATAATCTTTGGTAAGACAGCCCTAATCCGGTCAGCAATGACCTTAGTGAGAACCTTGAAAATCACATGGCATAGGTTGATTGGACGAAGATCCTTTAACTCCTCAGGATGATCTTTTTTCAGTATAAGTACGAAAAAAGTATTATTCACACTAGCAATCTCTTGCGGGTGCTCCCATAGTCTTTTAATGAAATTCTAAATCGACAAGTCAACATGCTTCTATTGACTCTGGTAAAAAAGAGCATTAAACCCATCCGATTCTGGTGCTTTCAGGGCTCCCATATCAAATACCTCCTCCTTTATTTCTTCATTATGTATTTGCCCGCCCAGGAGAAGAAGGTCGTGGTGTTTAATTCTTGGATACGTAATTGGACAATTAATTTTATCCCTCCAAACTCCTTCATCTGTAAATAAGGATGCAGAATAAGAAGTAGCCATCTCCTTAATTATATGTGCTTTATATACCCACTCTCCATCATTATTCCGAATGGCTCCAATAAAATTTCTTTTCATTCTTCCATTCACTGACCAGTCACTGCGAGCCTTTTGTGACCACAATAAGGATTCCTGCAACAAAACACTCTCCAGCTCGCTCCATAAAGTGATTCTGGAGGTCCATTGAGAGCCTATATTTTTTCTCGGCTTTTGTAATTCCATTGAGACGCCGAATTAGCTCCTGTTTCCTCTTCTCCATATGACCGAACACATTCTTGTTCCAACTTCTACATTCTTCTGTAAAGAGTGTAATCGACTCCTTTCACTCATCATCCCCTCTCCAATTTTGCTTGACAAAATCATCATGCAGCACCCGCATGCTGCTATAAATCAGAACAGTTTGTTAGTCTGATTTATCATCTGTAGCCCTTCCAATCGCAATAAAATAGGACGGTGATCAGATTTGTATCATGGTAAATGAGTAACACTTGCATTTGGAAACATTGCCATCCATTCGTTCGACCCAAGTACACGATCAATTCTGATATGCATAAACTGTGGGTGCTTAACTAGGACATCAACGTTTCCTAATTTTTCTGCCCACAAACACCAAATCCCTCCCTTGAAACTTTCTGCATCAGTAAGTTCCATAAATATAATTGAAAACCCAACTTACTAGCAATCTGAATTGCTCTGTTCCTGCTGCACCTAGTTTCAAAAATTACCACATTATCCACATTGTGGAATCGTGACATTTCTCTAATCAGATCAGGAAAAAAGCGAGTTCCCGTGCCCAGGGTATTCCATAAGAGGAAATTCATTGAGACAATTTAATATATTTTTTTGGGGTTGGTCATCCTCACACATTTGTGACGCAAGAAGGCCCTCATCCAGATCCATAATCACTAGACTTTTTTTTGTTTTTTTTTATAAGAAAATTTTAGGAAAGGGGTTGGGTTTAATCACGATCTAAAGCAGGGCGAAATCTCTTTTTCTCCTAAGTGATATCGATGTTGGGCAGGGCAAACCGTTTATTACTTTCAGGCGTTAACCTAGACACCTAAGAGTTAAGATGCCTCCCCTAACGCCTTGACTAACTCCAGAATCGAACCCCCTCCTTTTAGTAAAAGTATCCAACCCTTTACCATTGGAACCCAAACACGAGGGGCTAATCACTAGATCTTTTTTTTTTTTTTTGATACGAAAATTTTAGGAAAGGGGTTGGGATCACCCACAATCCAAGCGTAGCCGCTTGTAAATCAGTCACGGGAATGCGCACGAAAGACACACACGCTCCACTTCTACCATCTCTACTAGACTTTTTTTTTTATACATACTCTACTAGACTTTTGATCTGTGATATAAGTTCCTCCCCCCACTTCACAAGGCTGCTTCGTATCCCCTTGGCCCATCCCAATGCTTTGATTTCCTGCTCCATCTACATGTGATACCTCACTAGGCTTTGACACTTCACTAGGCCCATCGTCCAACACAGAGAATGGGTTTTTGGAAAAGCTAGTTTTTGCATCCTGGGCCCACTCTCCTCCCCTTGCGTCGTGACACGTGTCGAAACTTTACCTCTAGCAATGTTCTCTTTTCCTCGTGCTCTTTAATCCCAGTGACTCTTTTCTCTACTACTGGGACCCACTTCTTTTCTGGTACATTCTTATTAACATCCACACCAAATTATCCTTTGTAACACGGTGCTCATTTCCCTTATGAGAAACCTTCTTGACTCAGTGACTTGTAACCCCTTTTTAAAGATATTTATGTTTTTAAAGTGCATGCTTTTATTTTATTTGAAGTGGCTTGGAGAAGCTGTAAGAGAAATTCTTTTCTTTTATAACCTCGAAAATCTTTAAGTGATAATAGTTCTCAGTCCTCACTCTATATAAAAAATAAAGCATTTAAAATAAAAGTTTATATAAGTAAAAATATTATTTATGAAGGAATGTCACTGCGCATTTTGCTCTAACTTAAATCATATCATTTTAAAATTTTCATCTTTATTGATAACATAATAAATTTATAAGCCAAATGTATCTGAGTCCTCAAAATATATTAGTAATTCTTTCAACTATAGTTCTTTTATTAAAGTTTCTTCAATTGTATAATATATTTTCGGGTTAAAGAACTTGATTTTGTCCGGAAGTTTTTTTGGGTTCGATTTTGCCGGAAGTATTAAAAGGTAAGATGTTGCGCTCTCCTCTAACGTAAACACGACAAGATTTAAGACACTGAGTGTGTACGTACGTTATTTTTTTTTTTCTTCTTTTTTCCCCGCACACTCAGAGTGCAGAAGGGGAAAAAAATGTCCGTACACACTCGAGTGTGAGGGGTCACACTTGAGTATGGGCTAACCCCATTGGGTATTACAGATTAGGGGAGGCAACATCGTTACCTTTTCGATACTTGGGGTAAAATTGAACCCAAAAAAATTTCTAGAGTAAAATTGCTCTTGGAGTGTCTTTTGCGCAAAATTGCTACTTAACCCTATATTTTCAAATAAAATGATTTGTGTTTAAAGTGAGCTTTTAAAATAAAAATTATGATATGGGAAATCTTTTACTTTTCTTATGTGGAAAAGTGTGCCTATAATTGAGAGGGATGAACAAAGGAATGAGAAAATGATGATAGTGAGTTTTTCGAATTTTTTATGGCTCTAGTGTCATAATGAATCAATCAATCAAATAAAGTTGAATATTATGTTCATAAACTGAACAATATTTCTTACATATTGAAAACTTACTTCATATTTTATCAAATTTTGTTAACCTCACATATTCAAATTGAAGACAACCTTTCAAAGTGAATAGATCGTGAGGACAAATTTGCTTATAGTGATGGACAAAAAAAAAACCAATACCCAAAAAGACTAGTCAAAATAGTTTTACTTATGCAGAAAAATCCTTTAATAAATTGAAAATGAAGATCTTGTTAGTTCTCTATGTGTTTTGATGATAACTGACAATTGTAAACTTAAGATTGAAGTTTGTCTTGGTAAGTTGAAAAACTTACTGTCAAAGGTAAACTCGAGTTTGAACTTGACAAAGAGTAGCTCATTTTTATGAACGTAGCCAAAACTCCAGTTTGTAGCATACAGAGAGCACTCTAAGTCTCGAGTTTGTAATTGGAAACTCGAGTTTGGTCAAGACAGAGAGCTATCAATATTTTTGAACTAAGCCAAACTTCAGTTTGTGCTTCACAGAGAGCTCTCATATTTTCCAAGTTTTGTTGGAAACTCGAGTTTTTCGTTGTCAACTCGAGTTTGTAACAAACAGAGAGCTATGCTCCATTCGATCTTGAGAAAACTCCAGTTTGCATTTGGCGGAATGTTTTCAAAGTTTTTTCTCTTTTGAGGAAATTCGAGTTTGGACCATACAGAGAGCATCTCATATTTATGAAGTTTTGGAAACTCCAATTCACCTTTGCAAACTCCAGTTTTCTCCATACAAAGAGTTTTTCCATTTTTCCAAATGTTTATGGAAACTCGAGTTTGGACCAAGCAGAGAGATTTGCTCTATTTTGTGATTTTGAAAACTCCAGTCTAGATTTGAAAACTCCAATTTAGAGCTTTTGGACTTAAACATATCTTTCATTATAAAAGTCCAAAACTCGAGTTAGTAACTAATGAACTCGACTTTAGCTCCTTCTTGAAACATGCATTCAAAGTTCAAATCACGACATTCTTCTCTGGATGAAGTAAACTCGAGTTAAGGTTTCTAAACTCCAGTTTAGCTTCTGAAGCAAAGTTACAAACTCCAGTTTGGATAAAAAAACTCGAGTTTGTGTCGCCCAGTTTGAAAATCAAATTGCTCGACTTTGTGAAATCTTCATGTTTGATCTAGATACTTCTTATCATCACTCATTACTGTTCTTAACTATGTTTAATCAGTTTGTTAGTAAGTTTCAGATGGTTTAGAGAATATTAAATGAAGATTTAGTTTAAAGCAAAAAGTGACGTCAGCGCATTTATTGCAAAATCCAGAAAGCTTGCATTCTTTTGGACAATCATTCTACACACGTTGCAAAGGGATTAATGTTTTGTTTCTCTATCAAGAAGTTGCTCCTCCAACAAATTGAATTCAAGGGAAGTCAACCATAAATCTCTGTGCACCTGGATTAATTGAAAAGTAGAGAGAGAAGAGACCAAAGTGTTCCTAACAACTACAACAATGTTCCCAACGGTTAGATTGAAGAATCCAATGGTCATTTAATGCTCTCTTTATATATATAAAGTTGCATTCAAGTCTTCTCAAAAACCAATCTGCAGAAAACAAAAATCATTCAAGTTTCCAACTATTCATTCAGTTTTCTACTGTAAAGTATCTTTTGATACATTTTGTACTTTAGTGATTATCTTATCTGCTCTTAGAGAGAGTTTCATTTATTGAAATAATTTATTGTAAGAACCTTAAGTCGTGAGACTTGGAGATTGGGAATATCAGGTTACAACTTGTAAGGGGGAGTGTATCCTAGTGAGATGACAACTTCAAGTACATAGTGTGTAATCGATTCTAAGTGATAGTGAAAATTCCAAAGTGTCATTCCTGCGGACCTTTGGATGTAGGTCGAAGGTTAATGAACCAGGTATAAATCTTGTTGTGTCTTGCTTCTTCTTCCCTTATTCTGTTCGCTTTGTTTTGTGTTCAAGTTTTAGAGCACTTTGAAAAGAATTTTTAAAATCCTCAATTCACCCCCTCTTAGTGATTTGCTCCACTTTTAGATCTTGTAAAAGATGAAAATTGTGACATGGGGGGAATAGATGAAGAAATATACTTATAATTATATGTTAAAAAAATTAATTACTTGATTTGAAGTAACGTTACTTGTTAAGGAATCTTTTAC
This sequence comes from Acacia melanoxylon, assembly GCA_019022615.1. NCBI lineage: Eukaryota > Viridiplantae > Streptophyta > Magnoliopsida > Fabales > Fabaceae > Acacia > Acacia melanoxylon. The sequence continues at coordinate 1,610,860 of JAFJYJ010000082.1, forward strand.
TTTTCTTATGTGGAAAAATTTGTTAATTGATTGAAAGGATGTTTGACAAGAGAGGGATGGGGAAAGAACTACCATACAATTTAAGTTGGGAATTATGTTGGTATTTTCCAGGAAATAACTATACGTCCGTCTAAATTTCATGACTTTTATATGTTATGTATTGATCAATAAGTCAATCATATAGTGATTGATGATGAAGAAATGTTTTAATTATTTACTGTATTAGATTTGGTTAAGGGTATAATCTTTGTTGAGACTTACCGTGTAAATTAAAGGTTTTTGCCTCTCCTAACTCCTAACAAGTGTATTTTATGGTATTTAAATTTGTATTTTCTTCTTTACCGGGTGAGGTCGCTTACATCAAAACTAATAGCTTATTAGTAACTTAAGCTTCTTAATTGATCTCCCAATATTTCACCTCATATAAAAATAAAAACCTATATATAAGTTTTTTTTCATCTAAAACATTATTTTAAAAATAATAATAACAAACTTTAAATGAATTGTATATTTAAATATCATCAGGAATTTTTTTACACACCCACATATAAACCTCTCACTTGTAGATGCTTTATTTATTATGTCAGGGATAACAATTAGGGAAAATTCATATGGAGGCCCCTTTAGGCCTAATAATCCCAAAAAAGGCCCATGGAATATGTGAATCCTCAAAAAGGCCCTAAGGCCTTTATAGGTATTAAGTTACAAACCAAAATTACCCACACACCCCTGGGAGAAAAAAAAAAAGAAAAAGGCACCTGTTTTGACGCTGAAACGTGAATCAGAATGAAGAAATGCTGAAACTGAACATGGGTTTATCTGACTGATCCTCACCAACCTCTTTGATTGTTTATCCGTCTCTTCCCTCTTTCCTTTTCCGTAGTTTATCCTTAGGTGTATTCGATCATCCATTGCATTACGATCGAACTTAGAAATCAGATATTGTTGTGCGTCAACGTTTTTTCGATCGAAGGTTGGGTGACTGAAAGGTTGGAGCTTCATCACACTTATGCTATTATCAGGTAGGAGTTATGTAAGAAATGCTAATATTTTGATTAAGATATCATAATGACCATGCTACTTCATTTTTAATCACCGTAGGGTTGGGTTTTTAAAACTTGCTCTGTTTTTAGGCATGAAAACAGAGGGGAAGGTCTGTATTTGAGTGGGAATGGTTGAAAGTGATTAAGGAATGAAGGTTGAAAAAACGTTGAAATTTGATAGTTGTTAATACCTACAGTTTTAGTTGTTAATACCTTCAGTTTTAGTTGTTAATATGGCTGTTTAACTTGTTAATGCGAGATGAAAGTGAAAACGTTGTAGGGTAGGTTGCTGCATTTTTCGGGCATGGAAAGCAGAGGGGGGTTTGTTTGTTAGAGATGATGATGTAGTTGTTAAAGATGGGTGATGTAGTTGTCGGTCAAAATGATATGGTTGTCGGTCAAAAATGATATGGTTGTTACTTTTTTTTGATGTCCTTGTTTGTTTTTCGATATGGTTGTTAGTTTTTTCGATATGGTTGTCATTTGGGGTAGATGTTGTTGTTAGAGATGGTCGATGTCATTGTTAAAGATGGTGATGTCATTGTTAGAGATGGGCGATGTAGTTGTCGTGGGGAGTGATATGGTTGTCGTGGGGGCGATATGGTTGTTACTTTTTTTTGATGTCCTTGTTTGTTTTTTCGATATGGTTGTTAGTTTTTTCCGATATGGTTGTCATTTGGGGTAGATGTTGTTGTTAGAGATGGTGATGTCATTGTTAAAGATGGCGATGTCATTGTTAGAGATGGCGATGTAGTTGTTAAAGATGGTGATGTAGTTGTCGGTGGGGGCGATATGGTTGTCGGTGGGGCGATGTTGTTGTTACTTTTTTGGTTGATGTCCTTGTTTGTTTTTTTCGATATGGTTGTTAGTTTTTTCGATATGGTTGTCATTTGGGGTAGATGTTGTTGTTAGAGATGGTGATGTCATTGTTAAAGATGGTGATGTCATTGTTATGGGCGATGTAGTTGTCGGTGGGGGTGATATGGTTGTCGGTGGGGGATGATGTTGTTGTTACTTTTTCTTCGATGTCCTTGTTAGTTTTTTCGATATGGTTGTTAATATGCATGCTAGATGTTTTTGTTTGAGATGATCGATGTAGTTGTTAGAGATGGGCGATGTAGTTGTCGGTGGGGGCGATGTAGTTGTCGGTGGGGCGATATGGTTGTCGGTGAAATGATGTTGTTGTTACTTTTTTTTGATGTCCTTGTTAGTTTTTTCTGATATGATTGTTAATATGCATGCTAGATGTTGTTGTTAGAGATGGCTAATGTCATTGTTAGGATGGTACTTAAGTATTGCCTACCTTTTGTTTTAAGGCTGCGGCTTCAACTATTAGTCGACGGAGGCAAGCTTTATCAGATTCTGATGATGGTGAGCTATTAGAGAGGCATTCCAGTCCCAATGGAGAAAATTCTGCTTCTCTGCAGGACGGTCTTTGGAGAAGTCAAGGATAGGGCGCGGACCAATGAAGATGTCAGTGATGATGAGAAGTAGAGCTGCGGATTGACATGTTTTTACAGTCTTGGTCCTTTCAGTCATGTAGAAATTTCCTGGGGTTCTCAAAATGATCTACACAAATATGTGATGCGTCCTGTTGTCTGCTGTATATATTTTGAGAGGTTTTGTTTTTGTGTAAAGCAACTTTGTCAATAAATATCAGTTCCTTAAGGATAATCTTGAGCATTGGGGATATTGGATGTCCTACTGCCTCGTATATTTAGGACAAAGTTTTGTAAATTTTATGATGTAGGTGTCATGACATTTTAATATGAATGAGAACGACAATTGTTTCCTGCATCTCTGTTATTGTTAGTTGTGTGTGCAGAACACTATCAACATTAACAGCCCCCACTGACAACCGTATCAGCCTCCACTGACAACCATATCGCCCCCCACATCGACAACTACATCAGCCATCTCTAACAATGACATTAGCCATCTCTAACAACAACATCTAGCATGCATATTAACAATCATATCAGAAAAAACTAACAAGGACATCAAGCAAAAAAGTAACAACAACATCCCCCCCACCGACAACCATATATCCCCACCGACAACTACATCCCCCACCGACAACTACATCGCCCATCTCTAACAACTACATCGTCATCTCAAACAAAAACATCTAGCATGCATATTAACAACCATATCGAAAAAACTAACAAGGACATCAAAAAAAAGTAACAACAACATCATCCCCCACCGACAACCATATCACCCCCACCGACAACTACATCGCCCATCTCTAACAATGACATCAGCCATCTTTAACAATGACATCAGCCATCTCTAACAACAACATCTACCCCAAATGACAACCATATCAGAAAAAACTAACAACCATATCAGAAAAAACAAACAAGGACATCAGCAAAAAAGTAACAACAACATCGCCCCACCGACAACCATATCGCCCCCACCGACAACTACATCGCCCATCTTTAACAACTACATCGCCCATCTCTAACAATGACATCGCCCATCTTTAACAATGACATCACCATCTCTAACAACAACATCTACCCCAAATGACAACCATATCGAAAAAACTAACAACCATATCAGAAAAAACAAACAAGGACATCAAAGAAAAAGTAACAACCATATGCCCCCACGACAACCATATCGCCCCCACGACAACTACATCGCCCATCTCTAACAATGACATCGCCCATCTTTAACAATGACATCGCCCATCTCTAACAACAACATCTACCCCAAATGACAACCATATCAGAAAAAACTAACAACCATATCGAAAAAAACAAACAAGGACATCAAGAAAAAGTAACAACCATATCGCCCACACGACAACCATATCGCCCCCACCGACAACTACATCACCCATCTTTAACAACTACATCGTCATCTCTAACAAACAAACCCCCCTCCGTTTCCATGCCCGAAAAAGAAAGTAACCTACCCTACAACGTTTTCACTTTCATCTCGCATTAACAAGTTAAATAGCCCATATTAACAACTAAAACTGAAGGTATTAACAACTAAAAAGCGTAGGTATTAACAACTATCAAATTTCAACGTTTTTCAACCTTCATTCCTTAATCACTTTCAACCATTCCCACTCAAATACAGACCTTCCCTCTGTTTTCATGCCTAAAAACAGCAAGTTTTAAAAACCCAACCCTACGGTGATTAAAAATGAAGTAGCATGGTCATTATGATATCTTAATCAAAATATTAGCATTTCTTACATAACTCCTACCCGATAATAGCATAAGTGTGATGAAGCTCCAACCTTTCGCACCCAACCTTCTGATCGAAAAAAACGTTGACGCACAACAATATACAGATTTCTAAGTTCAGATCAGAATGCAATGGATGATCGAATACACCTAAGGATAAACTACGGAAAAGGAAAGAGGGAAGAGACGGATAAACAATCAAAGAGGTTGGTGAGGATCGATCAGATAAACCCGTGTTCGGTTTCAAAGATTTCTTCATTCGATTCACGTTTTCGCGTCAAAAGTGCCTTTTTCTTTTTTTCTCCAGGGTGTGTGGGTAATTTTGGTTTGTAACTTAATACCTATAAAGGCCTTAGGCCTTTTTGCGATTCACATATTCTATGGGCCTTTTTGGGATTATTAGGCGCTAAAAGGGGCACTTCCATATAATTTTCCCTAACAATTATAACTAAACACACATAGATATATAGTAAATTTTATACATTAAAGAAATTATATGGGAATTTTCTTTGGGAAAATTCATCTCAATCATATAGTGATTGATGATAAGCAAAAAAATGTCAAAAAATTTTTAAGAAAAAGTACATGTCGTCAAAAATTTTTCAGAGCGCTTTTCTCGGTATTATTTCATAAAAACGTTAAAAACTAAATCAATCTCATTAACAACTAAATTGATCTCCCAATTCGTTAACAACTAAATCAAAATAAATTAACAACAATATATTAACAACTAAATCGATTAAAACCCATTAACAACTATATCGAGACGTTAACAACTAATGTTTTATGAAATAATACAGGATAAAGGTCGCCCTTGTAGATGCTTTTTTCAGATATTTTCTGAGTCTTTTTTTGACATTGTTTTTTACTAATATGAGCCTTGAGATGAATTTTCCCATTTTCTTTTCTACTCAGTATATGATTGATTAATTCATCAAGGCAATAAGAATCATGGAATTGTCTTCTTCACCCTTGTCTCTTTCTTGCCAAATGCATTTTCAATTCATTAGCAAATATCTCCACATAATAAAAGTACAAGATTCCTTATCGTAAGGTTTACTTCAACTAAGATAATTTCTTTTTTCACTATTATGATAACTCGTCTTTTTCACCAATTCCAAAGTCTTCACCTTTTGCAAGTCTTCTTTTTTACTTTTCTTCTGTGAAAGTAACACTAAGTCTATCAATTTTTTGTGGCTCTAGTATATCATGTTGAATGGGTCAATCAAATAAAGTTAAATATTATGTGTCATCCATTCAAAAATTGAAAAATATATTTCTTTTATGGAAGACTTACTTCATATTTGTATCAAATTTCATTGAATTGTATATCACATATATATTCAAAACAAAATTATTTAGGCTTTAAAACCACCTTTCAAAAGGAATCTTTTTACTCGTCTTGTGTGGAAAAGTTTGCCTATAAATTGAGAGTAATGGACAAAGAAATAAATACGCAAAAAAAAGAAGAAGTTAAAATCCAAAAAAGACTTTCAAATACATATGTATAAAATTGAGATAAGGAAACTTTATAAATTTTTATTTTATTTGAAGTAAAGATACGTTAATGAAGCTTTTATCTATGTGGAAAAATATTCTAATAAATTGAAAAAGTATTTGGTAAAAAAGGGCCTAGTGCACAAGACTCCCATTAGATGGGGTCTATGCAAATATAGTGTCACATATAATAAGCGTTATGAAAATTAAAGAGCCTATGTGAATTTCCTATTTCCTTATTATAAAATACTTTATAACACAAATACATTCACACACATCAATATTGTATTTGGGTTTAATAATGAAGGCTTTAAGGAGATTATCAAGGTAAGTCATTTTTGGTTTTGCTCTTATGTGGAAATTTTGCATAAAAGCTTGCAAGATATATATAGTTAGCGAGTAAATGATATTAATTGCATAGACCACCTTACTAACATTAGAGATACCAATGGAGCTAACACGAGTAACGTATTTGTTTTGTTGTGTTTGTTCACCTCACTGATAAGTCATATATGCAAATGCACAAATTTATTTATTTGAGTAATTTATTAATTATAAAGTAATAATGACTTTTTTAGAGAAATTAAAAACTAATTAAATTACTTTAGAGTATTTTTATTTTTATTTTTTTCTTCAAAGTAATTAGTTTGACTAATAAATTAATATATAATCTAAAGATACACAACATATAAAATGATTAAGAAGCTTTATTTCCTTTCTTAATCTCTTCAAACAAAGTTTCAATTATATCTTATAATTTAGGCATAGTATTAGATTGGAGTAATTCAGTAGCTTGATTAGAAATTTGATAAAATCTTTCAATAAATATATACTTAACTAAATGTGTTTATAAATGTTTGTGGCAAAATCATTTATACTATGTGATAAAAAACATGTGTTTGAAATGGATTTTTATCCACCAATAAATATGGTGAAAAATTAAAATTATAAACTTTTATATACCAAAAAAATTATAAAATTTTATAATATAATCAAAATTAATAATTTTTATAATATATTAGAAATTTTGAAAGAAAAGATATTAGAAATATTTCTTGGTTGTATAATGTATTTGAGTAAATATAAATGTTTAAATAATTTTAACGGTCGACTAATGGTTTGATTGATGGATGGAAATGTAATCTTAAAATTATAAGGGAGATTTGTGTAACATATTTTAATTTGAAGAGAGGTTTATATGAGTTTTGAAAATATAGAGGAGATTTGTGTAATTAAAACAAAATATAAAGCTATTCAGAGTATTTTACTTTGAATTATAGTGTATAATTATAGAGATTGTTTGGGATCCCGATTGGGAACCTCAAAAGTACTTATTTACGAAATTGAGACAAAATTCTTCTCACATATTTAACTTCGTACACAATAAATCACGGTTGAAAAGAAGTTTTTAAAGACTTCAATCACCATTCCAAACAAGAACGAGATGACATCTGCTAGCATATCCATCATGATAAAAAACATTTGGGCCTTCCTAACACAACAACAGCTAAAAAATAATTAGAGTGTATATTTGCTTTTGTTTCTTTCAACTATATTTCTTCTCCCTTCCAGAATGTGTGTGTGTGTAATTTAACATTGTTGAATAAATAGCCCTACCTGAATTTATTAAATTTCTTGAATTGTATCATATATTTTCAAATAAAATTATTTGAGTTTAAAGTGAGCTTTCAAAATAAAAATTATATTGATATGTGGAATGTTTTACTTTTCTTCTGTGGAAAAGCTTGCCTATAAATTGAAGCTGATGGACAAAGAAATTAGAAAGTGACACTGAGGCTATTCATATTTTTGTGGCTCTAGTATCATGTTGAATGGGTCAATCAAATAAAGTTGAATATTATGCAACATTCATTCAAAAAGTGAACAATCTGTTTCTTTCATGGAAGAAAGACTTATTTTATCAAATTTCGTTGGATTGTGTCACACACACACACATATATATATATCAAAATAAAATTAGTTAGGATCAAAGACAACCTTTCAAAGCAAAGATGGTGAGATGTGGAATCTGTTTACTCTTCTTGTGTGGAAAACTTTACCTATAAATTGAGAGCGATGGACAAATAAACGACTGCGCAAGAAGACTAGTGGACTTAATCAATTAAAGAGACGGGCGCTAATTTACTTTTCTTTTTGTGTCTTAATAAATTACTACTAATACTATCACATAGTGATATTAAAGAAGAAATTTTTACTTATGTAGAAAAATCTTCTAATGAATGAATCATTTATGAAAGACTATATACATCAAAGTTTTTTTTTTTTTTTTTTTTTTTCCTGATGATATGTAAATATATTATACTACTATTCATTTAAATTAGAGTAAATACATGAGGAAATTTTTTTGAAAGGAAGCAATTTGCAGTTATTATTGAGGGCTCATAAGAAATCTCAGTGCAATTCACTTTTCCATTAAAATTTAAAATTAGACTATTATAAGAAAGAGTAAGATCTTTTTAATAAGGACCAATTATAAAATACATCATTTCAAACAAGCACTAGATGGCATCTACTAGCATATCCATCATGGTAAGATTCATTTGAGCCTTCCTAGCACAACAACAGCTAAAAAATAATTACTTCTTAAAAAAATAATTAGGGTATATATTTGCTTTTGTTTCTTTCAACAATATTTCTTCTCCCTTCCAGAATGTGTGTGGTGTGTGATTTAACATAGTCATATAAATAGCCCTACCAGAATTATATTTTAAAAAATTAATTACTTGATTTGATGTAACATTACTTGTTAAGGGAAGCTTTTGCTTTTCTTATGTGGAAAAATTTGTAAATAAATTGAAAGGATGTTTGACAAGAGAGCGAGTGATGAAGAAAGAACTGCCACTCAATTTAAGTTTGGGATTATCTTAGTATTTTCCAGGAAATGGCTATATGTCCATCAAAATTTCATGACTTTTGTATGTTATATCTTGATCAGTAAGTCTATCATAGCGATTGATGATGATGAAATGTTCTATTTAATTTATGATATGACTTCAGTCTACAAAAAAAAAAAAAAGTAAGGACCATCCAAAATGTCTCGTATATTTTGAAAACTAATTTCTGATTTGGGCCTTCCTAGAACAACAACTGCTAAAAAATAATTAGAGTATATATTTGCTTTTGTTTCTTTCAACTATATTCCTTCTCCCTTCTAGAATGTGTGTGTAATTCCATGATTCTTTTTGTGTCTTAATCAATTACTACTAATACTATCTATAGTGCTATTAAAGAAGAATTTTTTACTTATGTAGAAAAAACTTCTAATAAATGAATCATTTATGAAAGATTACATACATCAAAGTATTTTTTTTCCTGATGAGATTTAAATATATTATACTACTATTCATTTAAATTAGAGTAAAACACATGAGGAGAATTTGAAAGTGTAATCTTTAGGGTAATTATTTATCCGGAATATTATATTTCGATAAATAATACCTATTGAAAATAGGTGAATATGTGGTTTCAAATAATAAGTAATAATTATCTTATTTCCTAGGTAATTTCTATTGAAATTAGGGTGAATAAAGAGCTAAAAATCCCTAAATGCAATTGTGGGCCATAAAATACCATGAAAATATTATGATAAATCCTAAGAGGCAATGAAATATTTATTAAAAATTGGAGAATATGTTGTCTCTAATTTAGGTAATTTTGGGATTAATTTCCTTGGAAAATATTGAGGCAAGATTTAATATTATTTTGGGGATCATAATTGACCCCATGATTTTTAATATTTTACATGGGATATAAAATACCAATGTAAGTAAAATAATTGTGAGATAATGATTTATCCTAATTAAGAAAATTATCAAAAATTAGTAAGTGGCTAATCTGGTAATTAATGGGATAATTAAGGTATAAAGTAAATGAATTAAAAATAATTTAAATAATTATTTTTAATTGGAGAAATTCGAAATTATTAAATAAAAAAAAATATTAATAAAATATTTTATGCTTAGAAAAATAAATAAAAAAATAAAAGGAAAAAAATAAATATCATGATATTTTTGTAAAATTGTATTATTATATAATATAGTGAATAGTAATGGAATAAATAGGAAACGGATCCTATCTAGAGAACCAGGAATAGGAATTCCAAAGTCAAGGTAAAATATTGATCGGTGAGTTTTTACCTTCAGTGACCTCTTAGGAAGTTAATTCCGGGTCGGTAGCGCATTTGCCTAATAAGACGAAATAGGGAAAAATGCAGATATTCACATTTTGGATTTGAAGAAAACAAATTATAAGTCAACATCCGGAGATGAGTTTATAATTATATGGACATATTTGGAATCGGTGAATTTTTGTCCAGGAAGTTGATGATTCGAAAACGATTTTCGTAATCGGACGCTACGGACACGTTTTTCGAGAAAACTTTAACTGGCATTGTTGGAACCTGAAGGACCGAAATCTAAGTTAAATTAGATATTATTGATGAGGAAGAGAAGATCTTCAAAGTTATGAATTCAAATTTTGAGATTTTCCGAGACTACGCTGTGAAAACGGACACCGATCGGGAAATTTATCGGGCCGGAAGCATAAAGTGAGCTTGAGTCACCATTCTTGGGACCAATTGCTGCCACATCACCCCCTTATGTCGACTAGGGCAGCCCATGGTCAAGAATTAACCACCATTTAGCCTTTATTTTACTTGGTTATAAGGTAAGAGAAAATTACAAGATTTGGAATATGAAAATTACCAAAGTGGCACAATTTTTGCCTATATAAAGGCATGAGCACCTTCATCATTTTTCACACCAAAAATATGCCCCTTAGAGAGAATTTAGAGAGAGAAGCTCTGGAGAAAGTCTCGAGCAAAGTCCTGGGTAAGTTCTTCGGTCCTTAGTCTTTAGTTTTAGTTCTTTCGGTAGATATAGTAGGAATCTTTAGATTTATCTTTAATTTTTCAAGATAGTCTAGATATCATATTTAGGGGTAAATATGATACATATTTCGAAAATATGATGAGGGAAAAGATCTGTCAAAATTCCGGAGAGATAGAGCAAAAAAAAATTCTCTCCAGCAAATTCCGCCGATTAGGGGTTCGGGGCAAAATGGTAATTTGTCCTAAAATGCCCGTTATACTGCTAGAAGTTGATAAATGTTATCCTTATAGGATATCTCGAGATAATCGACCATTTGTTGTACTTGCACGTCGTACTGCATTGTTTCTTTTTGTCAAAAATCACCGTTTTTCGTAAACGTCTCAGTAGATCGACAACGAAGGTACGTTCGCGTGATTGGTAACCTTATCTCGATGTTTATGGTTTACATATATGTGGTATGTGTGTTGTAGAGGTGTTATCTTGCGAGTGCATATAGCGGTTAGAGGATATGTACGTATCTTTGGTCACGATATGTCGATCTATTTGGGTGCAATATGTCATCTGCTTTGGGTGCAATAGGTCTCGTATCTTTGGGTGCAATGTGTAATCGCATCTTTGGGGGCAATACATATGCATGGGTTGTGGTAGAGTGATTGTTGTCTTTGTTGATATTATGGATGTCCGTTGTCCGTACGTGTATACATAAACATGGGTTAGCAGACTGCCGAGATCCAATGTGGTAAATTGGATCTCGGCTCTTAACTTAGCATCAAGTTCGGAAGGACCGAGGACCGAGGAGAGAGGAAAGCAAAGGAGGTTCAATGACCCGGATGAAGACTTTCCGATGTTGTCCTTTACTTTTGACAACCCGGCGGAAGCCTTTCTTTCGATGTTTTGTACTTTTGAAACACTCGGTTCATCGTACCGATGTTGTAAAGCAAATGACTTACGCTTTTTGAATCTATATATCGATTACTCTTCCGCTCAAATGCTCTACTATGATTTTAAATGAAAAAAAAATTATACTGCTTTTAAAAAGTCGGGATGTTACAGAAAGGAAGCCATTTGCAGTAATTTTTGAGGGCTCACTAAAATGAGACTATTATAAGAAAGAATATGATTTTTTTTAATGAGGACCAATTATAAAATACATTTAAATATTATATTTGATATTATCTGCATATATCGCCTTACAAAGGCTATAAATACCAATAGTACTATCAAGAGTCACATATATTCATAAAATTCAATTCTACCAGCACTAAAGAAAATAGTCATGGGTTTCTGCAACAATACTATTTTATTTGTTATGCTTTTTATGCTCAACACCTCACTGATGACTCATATATGCATATGCAAAGCATCTGATCAAGATCCTTGCATCCCAAGTGAGCGGAAAGCCCTTCTAAATTTCAAACATAATCTTCTCAATCCTTCAAATAGGCTCGCCTCTTGGTCAGAGAACACCAATTGTTGCAACTGGACTTCAGTTGTTTGCAATAATGTATCTGGTCATATTCTTCAGCTTCATCTCAAAACTTCACCTTATGATGATTATGCTGAATATGAAACTTATAAGAGGTCACGGTTTGGTGGTGAAATAGATCATTCGTTACTTAGTTTGAAGTGTCTGAGTTACTTGGACTTAAGTGGCAATGACTTTGGGGATATGCAAATTCCAAGTTTCCTTGGCTCAATGAAGAGTTTGACATATCTAAACCTCTCTTATGCGAGATTCAGTGGAAGCATTCCTCACCAGATAGGAAATCTCTCCAGTTTGCTCCATCTTGACCTTGGAGGTAATCATTTTACTGGAAAAATTCCTCATCAGATTGGGAATTTATCGAATCTGCTATATCTTTGTCTCTATGGTGGTTATCGATATGATGACATGGGGGAGATATCAATGTATGTAGAAAATCTTCAATGGATGTCATCTCTTTCCTCACTCCAATATCTTAAGTTGGCTGTTGCTAATTTGTCCAATTCATTTGATTGGTTTCATGTTTTGCAGTCACTTCCCTCATTGATAGAGTTACATTTGCCATCGTGTGCTCTTCCTCATCATTTTCCTCCAGCCAATTCCATTAACTTTTCATCGTTGGCTATCCTTGATCTTTCTTATAATTATTATGATTTTCGTGCTTATTTATTTCCAAAGTGGATTTCTCAACTTAAAAACTTGGTTTCCCTTAAGTTAAGTGGTAATTATCTGCAAGGTTCCATCCCAAATAGCATTCAAAACCTCACTCTCATTGAAGATCTTGATTTATCTAATAATTTGTTTAATTCTTCTATCCCTAACTGGTTATATAATTTGACTCATCTCAAATCTCTTGGTCTCTCTGGAAACAATTTGCAAGGACCAATTTCACATGCAATTGGAAACTTGACTTCTATGGTTACTCTTGACTTGTCGGGTAATTCTGAGTTGGAAGGGCCAATCCCAAGTTCTTTGAGTAGTCTTTGTAACCTAAGAAGGGTTGGTTTCTCGGATATCAAATTGAATCAGCAAGTTTCTAAAATAATAGAAATAATATCCAATTGTGCTTCACACACACTACAAGAGTTGTCTATTTCAAGTGCACAACTATCTGGTCATTTGACACCCCGAATAGGAATTTTCAAAAATCTTGTGTCACTTGATCTTGATCATAATTCCATTCATGGTGCAATTCCTATATCTTTAGGAAATCTCACCTCTTTGAATTATCTTGGTCTCTCTGAGAATCAGTTCAATGGGAATCCCTTTGATGTTGTACAATCCCTTTCTGCCTTACAATCACTTGACATCAGTGATAATCTTTTTGAAGGAGAGGTGACAGAAGATCACCTTGCTAATTTCACAAAGCTATATTCATTTTCAGCATCAAAAAACAAACTCATTTTAAAAGTGAGTGCCACTTGGAATCCTCCTTTTCAAAAGTTGAAAGAGTTGTACATGGCTTCGTGGAATTTAGGTCCCCACTTCCCATCATGGATGAAATCACTCAAGTCTCTTGAATCCTTGTCCATAGCCAACACCAACATCTTTGATACTCTCCCCACATGGGTTTGGGATGCATTTCCCTATGTTGAATCCTTTGATTTCTCAAACAATAACATCCATGGAGACTTTTCTCATACAATAAAGAATCCCATCAATGTCTCATACATTTATTTAAGCTCAAACCACTTAAGCGGTCCTCTTCCTCACATATCACCCTATGTGTCTTTCTTGGAGCTCTCAAATAATTCGTTTTCTGGGCCCCTAGACTCCTTCCTATGTCAAGGAAAAGTAAAACAAATGGGGTTAATAGAACTCTATTTGGAGTCAAATAATTTGTCTGGTGAAATACCGGATTGTTGGAGAGTGTGGCCCAATCTAATGTCCATCAAGTTTGATAGCAATAATCTCAGTGGGAACTTACCCCAATCATTAGGATCCTTACCTTGGTTACGTTCGTTACAACTTCGCAATAATTCACTCCATGGAAATTTTCCTGTTTGTTTGAAGAACATTACTGGATTGGTTTTCTTGGATCTCAGTGAGAATCAATTTTCAGGAATTATTCCATTGTGGGTTGGATACAATCTACTGAATTTGAAAGTCTTTCTCCTTAGATCAAACAAATTCATCGGTAGCATCCCCAATCAAATATGTTGTTTGAATTCTCTGCAAATGTTGGATCTTGCAGAGAACAACTTGACAGGACAAATACCAAAATGCATCGACAACTTGACTTCTATGCTCATAATGAACACTAGTTTAGGATCATATATTCAGGCCCTTGGGAATCACACTGAATATTCCATAGGTGACGTGCTCCTTGCTTTGAAAGGAAGGCTTGAAGACTATACTTTTCCAGGGATCATCATGAGCATTGATCTTTCAGAAAACAAATTGTCTGGTGAGATACCACACCAAATCACAAGGCTCACGGGGTTACAATTTCTGAACTTGTCCAACAACTTGTTGCATGGTAAAATTCCTCAAAGCATTGGCAACATGAGATCATTACAATCAATAGATTTCTCAGAAAACAAACTCTTTGGCAAAATCCCACCGTCCATTTCTAAATTGAATTTCCTGAACAAGTTAAACTTGTCTCACAATAATTTGATAGGAAAAATTCCAACGGGCATCCAGTTGCAAAGCTTTGAAGAAGACAGTTTTGTTGGAAATGATCTATGTGGTCCTCCACTACCCAACAATTGCAATGATTCGGAGCACATCCCAAAGCATGAGCACAATGTCAAAGAAGGTAAAGGAGGAATCAATTGGTTTTATGTGAGTATGCCATTGGGATTTGTTTTGGGATTTTGGGTTGTAGTTGGTCCTTTTCTCTTCAGTAGATCATGGAGGCTGACTTATTTCTGGTACATAGATTGCATGTGGTATAGACTTCAATCTTTCTGGTGGGAAGGATAAAAAATTTGTGATTGTAGTTAAGGCTTTACAAAGCATGTTGTATGTTGTTGCTTTTGATTATGGTCAAGTGATTTGGTGCTTTCAATAATGTGTACATGTTGACTCATTTGTAAGCTTTTTACGAAGCATGTGGACTATCTTTGCTAATGTATTGCAATATTTAATAAAAAGGAGTCTCCAATTTATTTTACATAAGTAAGAATATTAGTATTATTATCATATAAAAATATTATGTATGAAGGAATGTCACTGCGCATTTTACTCTAACTTAAATCATTATCATTTTAAAATTAAATTTTCATCTTTATTGATAACATAATAAATTTCTAAGCCAGATGTATCTGAGTCCTCGAAATATATTAGTATTATTTCAACTATATTTCTTTTATTAAATTTTCTTGAATTGTATCATATTTTTTCTTCTTTACAAGGTGAAGCCGCTTACCATCAAAATTAACAGCTTATTAGTAGTTTAAGGTTCTTCATCGATCTCCCAATATTTCACCTCATATAAAAGTAAAAACCTATATAATTTTTTTCAACTAAAACATTATTTTAAAAATAATAATAACAAACTTTAAATGAATTGCATATTTTAAATATCATCAGGAATTTCTTACACACCCACATATAAACCTCTCACTTGTAGATGCTTTATTTATTCTTTTATATGTCAGATATAACAATTATAACAAACACATATAGATATATAGTAAATTTTATGTATTAGAGAAACTAAATGGGGACTTTCTTCTATACTGACTATATGATTGACTAATTCATCAAGGCAATAAGAATCATGGAATTGTCTTCTTCACGCTTATCTTTCTTGCCAAATGCATTTTCAATTCATTAGCAAATTTTTCCACATAATAAAAATACAAGATTCCTTATCGTAATATTTACTTCAAATAAAATAATTTCTTTTATCAGTTATGATAACTCAATTGTCTTTTTTGTCCATTCCAAAGTCTTCACCTTTTACAAGTCTTCTATTTTATTTGTCATAGTACATATATATGAAAATCAACACCTATTTTTTCTTTCCTTTTCGGCTGAATACATGTGAGTGAGCGAGGGATTCCAAATATTCTCTTCCAATCTCTTCTATAGTTTCCTTCCTTTTTTGTTAATTAACAGACCATTACATAGTTTTTGGAAAATGTTAAATAAAAAAAATAGAGTTAATGAGCTATTGGAAAAGCAAAATGGAAAACATTTCACAAATCATGTTGCTTGAGAGAAACCATAAGAGCACTATTCACAAGCCAATTGCCTTTTCTTTTACTAGCAAAGGCCTCTAAATGTTAAGAATATAATGTTACTCCTGCTTTGAGCATGATCAAGTTTAATAAATTATAGGAGTAAAAATACTTTGACTACTTCTACATTTTTACCTTAATTATACAGACAAACTTATAATTAAGTTCAAACTGTTAACCTTGTCAAGAACTTTCTAAAAAGATTCTAAAAATATATTTTAATTAAAATTTTTATTTATTAATTTACCCTTTAACATCTCAAATCCTAATTTTATTTATACGGTTTCAGAGCTTAAGGAAAATAAACAACAGGCACAACGATGGAGAAAAGTGCAGCAATGTTTTCAGCGCAAGTTTATTTATTTGAGTAATGTTTTCAGCATAGATTTAAGTAATTCAATCAACGTACAAATAAAAAACTTGGTTAAAAACTTGATAAATTATTTTAATAAATATATACTTGACTAAATGTGTTTATAAATGTTTGTGGTAAAAATGTTTTTATGAATTTTAAAATATTTATGTAATATAACAAACTCATATCATTTATACGATGTGATAAAAAACATGTTTTTGAAATAGATTTTTATACACCAATAAATATGATGAAAAATTAAAATTATAAAATTTTATATACCAAAAAAATAGAAAATCTTATAATAATCAAAATTTATTAATTTTATAATATATTATACTTTTTTTAGAAGAACATATTAGAATTATTTCTTGGTTGTATAATGTTTTTAGTAAATATATATGTTTAAATAATTTTAAAAGTCGATTAATGGTTTAATTAGATGGATGGAAATGGAATCTTTTATAAAGGAGATTTTGTAACACATTTTAATTTGAAATGAGGCTTTATGTGAGTTTTGAAAATATAGGGGAGATATGTGTAATTATGAAAAAAATATAAGGGTAGTCAAAATATTTTATTCTAAATTATAGTATAGAATTAAGATTGTTTGGGATTCCGATTGAGAACCTCAAAAATGTTTATTTATGTAAAATGAAACAAAACTCTTCTCACATATTTACCTCATACATTATAAATCACGGTTAAAAACCTATTTTTAAAAATTTCCAATTATCATTCCAAACAAACACTAGATGACATCTACTAACATATCCATCATGGTAAGATTCATTTGGGCCTTCCTAACACAAAAACAGCTAAAAAATAATTAGAGTGTATGTTTGCTTTTGTTTCCTTCAACTATATTTCTTCTCCCTTCCAGAATGTGTGTGTGTAATTTAACATTGTCATACAAATAGCCCTACTTGAATTTATTAAATTTCTTGAATTGTATCATATATTTTCAAATAAAATTATTTGAGTTTAAAGTGAGCTTTCAAAATAAAAATTATATTGATACACGGAATCTTTTACTTTTCTTCTGTGAAAAAGCTTGTCTATAAATTGACAGCTGATGGACAAATAATTAGAAAGTGACACTGAGGCTATCGATATTTTTTGGCTCTAGTATCATGTTGAATGGATGAATCAAATAAAGTTGAATACTAAGTGACATTCATTCAAAAACATTCATGGAAGACTTCATATTTTATCAAATTTGGTTGCATCATGTCTCATAATATATTTCAAAATAAAATTAGTGAGGATCAAAGACAGCCTTTCAAATCAAAGATGGTGAGATGTGGAATCTTTTTACACTTCTTGTGTGGAAAAGTTTACCTATAAATTGAGAGCGACGGATAAATAAACCACTACGCAAGAAGACTAGTTAAAATCAAAAAAGACTTCCAAATGTATATGATTGAGATAAGGAAAATTTATAAATTTTTATTTTATTAGAAGTAAACGTTACATTAGTGAAGCTTTTACTTGTGTAGAAAAATATTAACTGCATATATTGCCTTACAAAGGCTATAAATACCAATAGTGCTATCAAGAGTCACACATATTCTCAAAATTCAATTCTACCAGCATTAAAGAAAACTGTCATGGGTTTCTGCAACAATACTATTTTATTTGTTTTGCTTTTTATGCTCAACACCTCACTGATGAGTCATATATCCATATGCAAAGCATCTAATCAAGATCCTTGCATCCCAAGTGAGCGGGAAGCCCTTCTAAATTTCAAACACCATCTTCTCGATCCTTTAAATAGGCTCGCCTCTTGGTCAGAGAACACCAATTGCTGCAACTGGACTTCAGTTGTTTGCAATAATGTATCTGGTCATATTCTGCAACTTCATCTCATAACTTCATCTTTTGATGATTATGCTGACTATAGGTCATGGTTTGGTGGTGAAATAGATCCTTCGTTACTTGGTTTGAATTATTTGAGTTACTTGGACTTAAGCGGCAATGACTTTGGGGATATGCAAATTCCAAGTTTCTTTGGCTCAATGAAGAGCTTGACATATCTCAACCTCTCTTTTGCGGGATTTAGTGGAAGCATTCCTCACCAGATAGGAAATCTCTCCAATTTGCTCCATCTTGACCTTGGAGGTAATCATTTTACAAGAAAAATTCCTCATCAGATTGGGAATTTATCGAATCTACTATATCTTTGTCTCTATGGTGGTTATCGATATGATGACATGCATGGGATACTAATGTATGTGGAAAATCTTCAATGGATGTCATCTCTTTCCTCACTCCAATACCTTGAGTTGGGTGTCGTTAATCTATCCAATTCATTTGATTGGTTTCATGTTTTGCAGTCACTTCCCTCATTGATAGAGTTACATTTGCCATCATGTGCTCTTCCTCATCATTTTCCTCCTGCCAGTTCCATTAACTTTTCATCGTTGGCTATCCTTGATATTTCTTATAATTATTATGATTTTCATGCTCATTTATTTCCAAAGTGGATTTCTCAACTTAAAAACTTGGTTTCCCTTGATTTAAGTGATAATTATTTGCAAGGTTCCATCCCAAATAGCATTCAAAACCTCACTCTCATTGAAGATCTTGATTTATCTTATAATTTGTTTAATTCTTCTATCCCTGACTGGTTATATAAGTTAACTCATCTCAAATCTCTTAGTCTCTCTGGAAACAATTTGCAAGGACCAATTTCACATGCAATTGGAAACTTGACTTCTATGGTTACTCTTGACTTGTCGGGTAATTCTGAGTTGGAAGGGCCAATTCCAAGTTCTTTGAGTAGTCTTTGTAACCTAAGAAGGGTTGGTTTCTCGGATATCAAATTGAATCAGCATGTTTCTAAAATAATAGAAATAATATCCAATTGTGCTTCACACACACTACAGAAGTTGTCTATTTCAAGTGCACAACAATCTGGTCATTTGACACCCCGAATAGGAATTTTCAAAAATCTTGTGTCACTTGATCTTTCTGATAATTCCATTCATGGTGCAATTCCTATATCTTTAGGAAATCTCACCTCTTTGAATTATCTTGGTCTCTCTGGGAATCAATTCAATGGAAATCCTTTTGATGTTGTACAATCCCTTTTTGCCTTACAATCACTTTACATCATTGATAATCTTTTTGAAGGAGAGGTGACAGAAGATCACCTTGTTAATTTCACAAAGCTATATTTATTTTCAGCATCAAAAAACAAACTCATTTTAAAAGTGGGTTCCAATTGGAATCCTTCTTTTCAAAAGTTGAAATATTTGGACATGACCTCGTGGAATTTGGGTCCCCACTTCCCATCATGGATGAAATCACTCAAGCATCTTAAAAAGTTGTTCATAACCAACACCAACATCTCTGATTCTCTCCCCATGTGGGTTTGGGATGCCTTTCCCTATGCTGAACTATTTGATTTCTCAAACAATAACATCCATGGAGACCTTTCTCATACAATAAAGAATCCCATCAATATCTCATACATTTATTTAAGCTCAAACCACTTAAGTGGTCCTCTTCCTTATATATCACCTAATGTGGTTCACTTGGACCTCTCAAATAATTCGTTTTCTGGGTCCCTAGACTCCTTCCTATGTCAAGGAAAAGTAAAACAAATGGGGTTAACAAATCTCAATTTGGAGTCAAATAATTTGTCTGGTGAAATACCAGATTGTTGGATAATGTGGCCCAAGCTAATGTTCATCAAGTTTGATCGCAATAATCTCAGTGGGAACTTACCCCAATCATTGGGATCCTTACCTTGGTTACGTTCAATACAACTTCGCAATAATGCACTCACGGAAATTTTCCTATTTGTTTGAAGAACATTACTGGATTGGTTTTCTTGGATCTCAGTGAGAATCAATTTTCAGCAATTATTCCATTGTGGGTTGGATACAATCTACTGAATTTGAAGGTCTTTCTCCTCAGATCAAACAAATTCATCGGTAGCATTCCCAATCAAATATGTTGGTTGAATTCTCTTCAAATTTTGGACCTTGCAGAGAACAACTTGATAGGACAGATACCAAAATGCATCAACAACTTGACTGCTATGCTCATAATGAACACTAGTTTAGAATCATATATTCAGGCCATCGGGAATCACAGTGTATATACCATAGGTGACGTGCTCCTTGCTTTGAAAGGAAGGCTTGAAGATTATACTTTTCCAGGGATCATCATGAGCATTGATCTTTCAGAAAACAAATTGTCTGGTGAGATACCACTCCAAATCACAAGTCTTGCGGGGTTACAGTTTTTGAACATGTCCAACAACTTGTTGCATGGTAAAATTCCTCAAAGCATCGGCAGCATGGGATCATTACAGTCAGTAGATTTCTCAAAAAATAAACTCTCTAGCGAAATCCCACCATCCATTTCCAAATTGAATTTCCTGAATAAGTTAAACTTGTCTCACAATAATTTGACAGGAAAAATTCCAACAGGAACTCAATTGCAGACTTTTGAAGCATCTAGCTTTGTGGGCAATCATCTATGTGGTCCTCCACTACCCAACAATTGCAATGATTTGATGGACATCCCAAAGCATGACCAAAATGCCAAAGAAGGTAAAGGAGGAATCAATTGGTTTTATGTGAGTATGTCATTGGGATTTGTTTCAGGATTTTGGTTAGTTGTTGGTCCAGTGCTCTACAGTAGATCATTGAGGTACACTTGTTTCTGGTACGTTGATCGCATGTGGTACAGACTTCAATCTTTCTGGTGGGAAGGATAAAAAATTTGTGATTGTAGTTAAGGCTTTACAAGGCATGTTGTATGTTGTATATTTTGAACAATAGGTCAAAACCGCATTTCAATTACAAGCATATGCAAGGAAAAATAAAACAAAATTCAATACAGAGAGGCAAAGTAATAAGCAATATAGTGATAAAAAGTTTCAAACACATAACCTTTTGATTTAAAGAGACATTTGGGTAGCATATATACAGGTCGCCATCATTATATATATATATATATATATATATATATATATATATATATATATATATATATATATAATTCCCAAAAAGTATACCAGAATAAAAAGCAAGACACCAATTTTCAAAAGCAGAAACATTGTTAGGCTGAATCACTGCTGAATGCTCTCTCTTCAGATGTCAAGTCAAGATATTTCCTTCATTTACACGTGACCCTGTTTTGGAAGAAAACAGGGGATATTAGGTTTAGAATTACTAAAACTTGCACTCCCAGAGGCAGAGCATTCCATTCCGCTGTTTCCATAATACTTATAAGATATCATCAACACTCTGCAAATAGAAAGCAACTAACAGTTAAGAACGACCTCTCAAGAAATACCATACTTGTGACCGCAACTACTCGTTCCTTCATAT
Source organism: Acacia melanoxylon (assembly GCA_019022615.1). Classification (NCBI taxonomy): domain Eukaryota; kingdom Viridiplantae; phylum Streptophyta; class Magnoliopsida; order Fabales; family Fabaceae; genus Acacia; species Acacia melanoxylon. The sequence continues at coordinate 1,632,832 of JAFJYJ010000082.1, forward strand.
CAATTTATGGCCCCCCCTGCATTCAATTATGACAGTTGTGTGGTCATTTGTTTTTTAACTTGGTAATTGTTCAATGACCTTAACTTTAATCTACATGTGATTTGTTTTTTCTCCCCATAGATATAGATACCGTCCTTAATATATGATATATTTAGGGAGTTAATGTTGGTCCTAAATATAAGACATAATTTTTATATTTGTCATTCTTTTTCTAATTTACCCCTATTATTGATACTCCTTCTACAATAATCAAAGAAGAGAATAATAAGGGAATTGAGGAAGTTGATTAAGGTGTTTTAGAAAATACATGTCATATTAATTAATGTAATACCCGGATAATTATTTATCTGGAATATTATATTTTGATAGATAATACCTATTGAAAATAGGTGAACATGTGGTTTCAAATAATAAGTAATAATTATCTTATTTTCTAAGGTAATTACTATGGAAATTAGGAGAGATAAAGAGCTAAAATGTATTTTTAGAGCATTAAATGGCCTAAAAATATTATGATAAATCCCAAGAGGTAGTAAAATATTTATAAAAAATTAGAAAGTATGTTGTCTCTAATTTTAGGAATTTTTGGGATAATTTCCCTTGAAAAATAATGAGGCAAAATTAAGTATTATTTTGGGATCAAAAGTGACCCCATGATTTTTAATATTTTACATAGGATATAAAATACCAATGTAAGTAAAATAGTTGTGAGATAATGATTTATCCTAATTAAGAAAATTATCAAAAAATTAGTAAGTGGCTAATCTGGTAATTAATGGGATAATTAAGGTATAAAGTAAATGAATTAAAAATAATTTAAATAATTATTTTTAATTGGAGAAATTCGAAATTATTAAATAAATAAAAATAAAAATAATAAAATATTAATAAAATATTTTATGCTTAGAAAAATAAATAAAAAATAAAAGAAAAAAATAAATATCTAGATATTTTGAATAAAATAATAATATATATTGTAAAGAGCCAACGGGACGTTTGAGAATGGATAGAAATAAAATCCTACACCAAGGTATAGGGATGTAGTCTAAGTCATCCCGGACTTTTTATGAACAAGTGAAATTTATCTCGGATTGAAGCGGTTCCGAAGTCGATTCTGGAACCAACATGGTATTTAAGACACTTAGGATAGGAGAGAGAAAATGCAGATAGAGGATTTAGAGTCAATATCGAAACAAGTAGTTGCCGTGAATTAGGAATCTAGTGACTTAGGTCAGATCATATTACAAACCGGTGGATTTTTGCCTAGACGCCGACGCGACGCTTCCTAATTCAATTCCGTAGAATCAAGACGTATGTCCTAAAATCTTCAACGAGATAACGGAATACCCTTAATGGGATCATAAATTTCATTAAACTAGATATTCCTAATGAGAAAGAAAGAAACTTTGAAACTCTCGTCAAAGATTTCGCTATTCGTCAAGATTACGCGTTTCGGACACCGGACCGAAACTTTATCGACGGCCGGATGTCACCATCAAGATGACATCATTTTGTTGAATATTGGGGAGGGGAGGTCGGCACAAGTAAATGGAGGGCCAAGAGTGTTTTTGTCTCAAAAATGCGATCCTACGGTCCCATATTCGTCGACCGAAGTTCGAATTATTTACCGTTTCGCCATCCGTCTCTTCTATAAATACCAAGCTCCTCTTCTTCATTTTTCACACCAAAAATCTTCCCCTTAGAGAGAAGTTAGAGAGAAGGGAGAGCTCTTGAAGTTCTAAGCCAAAGCCGGGGTAAGTTCTTTGGTCCTTAGTCTTTAGTTTCGGTAGTTTTTCGGCAGAGATATAGTAGGAATGCTAGATTTATCTTTAATTTTTCAAGATAGTCTAGATATCATATTTAGGGGTAAATATGATATATATTTTGAAAATATGATGAGGGAAAAGATCTGTCAAAATTCCGGAGAGATAGAGCGAAAACAATAAGCTCGACGAAATTCCGCCGTAGATTAGGGGTTCGGGGCAAAATGGTAATTTGTACCTAAAATGCCCGTTATAGTGATAGAAGTTGATAAATGTTATCCTTATAGGATATCTAAGATAATCGGACTGTTTCAAAAAGTACCGTTTTCCGTCAACGAAGGTACGTTCGCGTCGTAACACTAACTCGATATTTATTGATTCGTATATGTGATATGTGTGTTGTATATGTGTTGGTGGTATGTTATTTGAATGCTTGGTGATGTTAGAGGATAACGAACATTTGCATGCGCTATTTGGGAGCGATATGTCTGTATGCTGGGAGCGATATATCCGTATTATTTGGGAGCGGTGTGTCTTATTTGGGAGCGGTATGTCCGCATTTGGGAGCGATACATGTAGGAATGGTTCATTTGTTATGTTGATATACCGTATATGTAAATATGAGGTTAACCGTTCGGGTCCGTATGCATTGGACCTCGCCTCTTAACATAGCGTCGGGTTCGGGAGGACCAAGTACCGAGGAGAAAGGCAAGCGTGCCGCATAGAGATCCGGTGAAGATCTCTTCGTTGACACGGCATGGCTGTTGTCAGGGGGAGACACTTTTGTTGTTATTCACTTTAAAAACTCTCGGTCATTGTACCGTTTTTTGTAAATCACCGGACTTACGGCATTTATAAATATATGTATCAGTTACTCAATCGCTCTGATGCTCTACTATGATGAAAAAAAATATACTGCTTTTGAAAATGAGATGTTACAACTAACATAATCAACTTCCTTAAGTTAATCAAATTAGGTGAATATGTTTTATATTAAGGACAAGAGGAATACTTTGTAAGTATACCCAAAGCTTTTTTCCTTTAAAGACTTTGTTTTAACCTGATTAATAAATAATAAAATATAATAATAAGTAAACAAAATAAATTAGACCTATTAATAGGCGGGAGCTATTTATAGTTTTTTTATTAAGTATATATAAATATTGATTATTAAAAAAAGAAAATGTCGAGAAAAAAAATGTAATGGAAGAAAAACTTGGGAAAGCTTTTGCATCATCTTTGTTGGGGAGGACAAGAGAAAACACCCGAATTTGAAAACTACAGTAATATCCTCACTTCAATTGAACTTTTAAAGTCATAGTCTTATTTCTTTTATTATTCTGGATTGATTTTCTCATGCTATATAATAAAATATACTCTAATAATAAACTGAATTTGATTGAACTTAACTAATGTAGGATAACATTTAAAAAAAAAAAAAGAAAAGATCGAGGTTAAAGAATCAAAACAAACTACATAAGAATCAAAACCATAAACCACAAATCCGATGAATACTTTTTTTTTCCTCCTCCTAGTTACTTGATCTTCATCCAAACATCACATAAGAATCAAAACTAACAAATATGATAAAAAAATCATAAATTCCTTTATTATTATTCAACCTTCACCTGAATAAAATAATTCAAAACAAACTACGAAATAATTCTAGGGAAAAGAATTTAAAATAAAATCCATCTAAACAAAAATAAATTCCTTACATGCCATTCAAAACAAATCTCAAACAGAAAATGACAAATGAATCAACTATAAATAAGAAAAGTTGGGTGCAGTTTTCCAGATCATTGGTTAATTAAGTTTCTAGTAATATCTCATGACAATAAAAGAAATTGCCAAGTAATACCAAAACCTCATTCTTCATATAAAACATAACATTTTATGGGATCAGTAGAACATCATCTGCAAAGATCCCATAAACACTTTTACAGTTAAAAAAAATGATATTCTTAATACGGAAAATGGATATCCTTACTTTAAGATAAACAGCCCTCGTTACTTTTCCATGAATCAAGAAACAACGTCCTGCCAATATAAAGTCACTCCTTCCATATTAGTGATTACTAATTACTACTAGTAATACAAATTTGAGAGCATTACAAGGCAAACTACATTGTTGGGAGCTGAAAAGGAATGCCAAATTCCAAACATAATATAATGCAAAAACAGATTGATTCCGACAGCTTACAAGTCATAAAATTCCGTGCTAAGTTTACATTTTGACCATGACAGGGCGAACTATTGACTGCATCTATTATTTCAACTCAGCCAACATTAACCAGGACTTTTCTTGATAATACAAAATTGATAATATCTATCAAGGAGAAAAAATGAAAATAATAATAATTCAAACTGTTGCTGCATCACTACAGATTATAAGCCAAAAAAAAAAAAGGTTAAAAAAAAAAAAAAAAAAAAAAAACCTTTACAGAACGAGGCCATCACCTCCTTTGCCTTGCATGATCTTCTGTAGTGCCAGTGCCAATATGTTCTGATTGTCCAGCATTGAGAGGTAATCGCACAAAGTAAAATACAATCTCAACCATAACTCATTGCCCTGAACTGGCCATAGAAACATGCTACCCCAACAAATCCATAAGGGGTGGCTCCTCAAACTTGGTATGGGTGGACCTGATGCTTGAAGCAGCTCCCCTCATTCTTCCTCTTCCTCTGCCTACTGCAGTTGAGGGTGGTGGTGCAAGCCTAGGTGCAATCAGGTCATTCTGATCAGAAGCAAAGATGGATCCAAGATCTGTTGACTTATTCTCTGCGCGTGGAACATTGGCTTGTGGGAATCCGTGACTCTGCTTTAAGTAGGCAAGAGAATTCTGAGAAGTTGTACTTCCATGAAGACTACTGGTGGTTGAACTAGAATTACCAAGGCTCAAACTGATTGGATCAGCTGAACTCGGCGGATTAAAAGACCAACTATTGTTGGTTTGATTATTCATAGAATTTGAAGTGTTTGAAATTAAACTAGGCCCATTTTTGTTTAGTGGTGGTCCTAAAGTACCATTGTTGGAAATCCCAGATCCGCCTGATGAGCCACTAGGACGTGGAGGCCAATTACGGAAAGGATAAAAGTCGTCAAGACTAGACATAGAAGATGTTCCTGTAGTCTTCCTATGACTTTCAGAATCACCTAAATATTGGTTACCAGCAGCAGAAGCACGAGGAGGCCAATCTAAATCCACTTGAGGGGCATGACATGGTAGCCTGCTGATTAGACACAGCAGATGAAGATGAATGTTGCTGGGACGATGTTATTTGACCCATTAAGAATCCCGGCACAGGTTGACTTGATTTGTCAGTACAACTTTGGGAAGAAGTGGTAGTCCCTTTTGAAGTGCTACGCCAATCATCATCCCAAGAAGAGATGCCCTTGGTTGTAGAAGCAACAGTGCTGTTTGTTTTCGAAGTAACTTCATTGTGAAGACCATTAGCTGGAGGAAATGGTTTCGTGGCCTCTGGGATTCCAGAGTCCGTCACAACTGTAACACCCCAAATTCCGTAGCATAAATCGTGCCGGTGACACGTGATTTTATAAAATTTGTCAGAGTTTTGAGGTGCTACAGTTTAGCGTAATGCGGAAACGAAGAGCATGTACTAAAAATGTGAACAACGAGTTTAACAATGAGTAACTGATATAAAAATACTCAGACATATGCTGATGTCTGACGTATACTGATATATTATAAATTTCCCGAAGGATTGTTCATGTGATACAGTAATACAAAACTTTATAATTCTTACATGTAACTATACCCTCTTCAATCAAGCCTTAAGTAGACTTGTGACATAGAACCTAACTCAGTTAAATAATCCCATTTGGCCAGGCTGGGTAAGGTCTAGTGGAAGTCTCCCCGAATTCACGGCGACTGATTGACTGAACCACATAGACGACCCTTCTAGTTTAAGCACCAAATGATATGAAGTAACCTTATTAGATTCATGCTGTAAGTTAGGTTCTGTTATCTTTCTCTCTGCGTTTACTTTGATCGGTGCCTTCCACGCTCCGTCCGTCCATCGGCGTCTTTCTACGGCTCCATCCGCCGGTGCCTTCGTTGATCCACGATTCTTCCCTGACTATTAGTTTTAAGACTGAGGTCCAATGCCCATTGGACCCCAGGTAACGGTTAATCTCATGCTCATGTAAACAATATATTTATGATAGATATTCATGATATTACAGCAGTTATCAATACAAAAGCCCATAACAGATGTATGATTTGAGATAACGGCGTAGCCGGTTCACACGTCCGTTATCTCGGTCTGCATTCTTCAGTGCCACGATCCACTCGTGTCTTCAGCGCTAGGAAAACTCTTACGGTATTATTAAGACTATAACCCGTGTAAAGCTGAATGTGAAAATAATGAACCAAGACAGCATCTTAGTTTATGAATATCACTATCATATATAAACATACTATAAGCATTAGAGTCGGTGTTATAAAGACGTCTTAACGTACCTTCGTTGACGATATCGGTACGTCGACGATCGGCAATCGTGTATACTGAAAGCCTATAAGGGCAATATCGTAATTATTAATTACCAAATAATATCCTAAAAGATATCCCAGTCACAAATGACCATTTTACCCCTGGGGTAATTATTTTCTATTTTCCCCCTTAATTTTCGCCAGAAATTCATCCTTTGGCCAGAATTTCGCCTAACTTTGAAAAATCGCCATTAATTCTACAGAACTCGGATCGAGGATCTGTAAAGTTCTTCGGGAACCTTAGGATATCTATTTTCATAATAAATTTTCCCCAGAATTTCAAAACACTATTTATTTTGAAAGATTTTGGCATTCCCCGGCTGGTTTTAAGACATTTTCACTAGGTCAAATTTGCCGAACTTCGTTACTTCGGGGTTTTCTTCCAAAAATTTTTCTAGAACTCCTCCCCCATCATAATTTCAAATTTAAGACTAAATAAAATCTTTAAAACATGAAATTATAACTATTCTAAGAATTTAAAGATCAAAGCTATGAATATAAAGCTAAAAGCTTAAGAACTAGAGAACTTACCATTGAGAACCCCGCTAATTCCTTCTCCAAGCCACTCACTCTCACTTTTATCTCTTAGATCAGATGCTAAAGGTGTGAAAAAATATGAAGAAGCTATGCCTCTATTTATAGTAAAAGGCTATGGCGAGTTTGGTAGATAAGTTGAACTTCGGGCATCTTTGTTTTCGGCCAGTCGGATCTAGGTCAAGTTGAAAACACTAATCCTACCCCTTAATTCTTCTCCAATTCGTGCCCCCTCTCTCTCTCATCATTATTATGATTTTTCTAGCTAACTTGGTCAACAAGTTAGCTTACTTGTTCACCAAGTTTCTCCGACTTGGCCCGCAAGTTTCGCGGTCTGACCGATTTGACAAAATTTCATTTAAGGTTTGTAATACGGTCGATTTACTTTTCCTTACTATAATTTCAAACTAGGAATAATGGACTCTTGAGAATTCCCAACTAGTTCCTAATTTAGCCTAAAATTACCCAAAAAGTTTCGAAATGGCCCTACGTAAGCCCCTGTCTTGCGACAAAAAAATACATCGGTTCATAATTAATCCTTATATTTGAATAGTAGTTCATAAATATCAAGATATGATTTATTATGTATCCATTCTCGTTTAGTTATGACTGGAATTTATCCTAATGGTTCAGGAATCTTCCTTTTTCTCTCTCTTCTTTCTCTTTCTCTCTCTTTCCTTTTTCTCTCTCTCTCTTGACCGAAATTTCCTCCCTCTCTCCTCTAACTTCTTGGCTAAGTTAGCTTATCCAGGAAGTTTCTGGCTTCCTGGCTTGTTCTGGAAGCTCCTTTCTTTGATCCCTAGGTTTTCTTTCTTTTGAACACTTTCGCTACGAAAATGTGCTTCTTAACTTAGTTGCTTAACTATCTCGTGTATTTTATGATTCAAGTAGTTTATTTCCAAGGTCGTGTCGCTTCCGAAATTTCCAAACACCCCTTAGGTTATCCCAAAGTTAATTTCAACAGTGTTTCAGAAAAAGCTTTAGAGATATTTTTATTCAAGATAAAAATACGCTTGTTCTAAATATACCCTTATATTTGATCTATGATTAGTACTTTTCTCGATACGATTTATTTTCTATTGGTTCTCATTTTACAAAACATCTTCACATCACATTTGACTATTCATGGCCGACCTTACCCTTCATTATTCCTTTTCAATTCATTATTTAATTCCTTTGAAAAAGTCTCCTTTCATAATTGCTTGCACCTGGTTGCTTTATCTTATGCATTTGCCTTCTTTAATTATCCTTTAGTGGCTTTGACTTATTCATTTTTCAAACAATTTCTTCTTTAATCAAGCAACAATATGTGAACCGTGTATGCCAGCGCCTCGGTAGTGCAGTGGCACGTTAGTTGGCCTTGTGCCAATGTCTTGTGTGCGGTTCCTGGGGTTCGACCACACTTTAGGACTGTTTGGTCCCCTATCAAAAAAATAATAATATGTGAACCGTGTATGCACTTTTTTTTTGTCCTTCATATTTTGTGTTTTCATTATCTCATAATAGCTTTGAAGAAAGTCTCTTATTGGTTGATGATCAATTCTCATGAATTACTCTTTTTGAGGTTTAATTAAAGCCTTAGGCCTTTGATAGCATTTTATTCTTAATTATGTTGATATATCCTTAATTATGCTAATTTAATTTAATTATGAATCAATTTCGAAAATTAATGAATTTACTTAAATTATTGCAAATCTAATTGCCTAATAGTTGTTGGTAATTTTCTCTAATTGATTTAGGCATTTTTATGCCCCTTAATTGCCTTTTATGAGGTAATTAAGATTATGCTTAATTATGATAATTTTAGGGTATATTATGATCTCTAATAAGATTTATGGAATTTGGATCTTTAGCTTATTAAATTTCAAGAAGAAATTACTCAAAATAATAATTAATAAGCTTGTAAGATTTGAGACTACATATTCACCTATTTTCAATAGGTATTTCTTGTTAAAATGTGACACTTATAATAAGTGTGAATTTTAGGGTATTACAACAACCACTCCTTACTTCTCCTCTATCATTCTGTTCAAAAAACAAGATATTCAAAAAACACCTTAAATAATAAATGAAGCCAATTAAATGGGGAAAAAACTGACAGGTGTTTTTTAAAAATAAAATAAAATAAACCTTAGCATATCCTTGACAAACAGCATATATTTGGCAAACGCGTCGAACATTCAATTGTTGAGTTGTCAGGAGGGGTATAACCAATGGAAGCACATGCTCTGCAACAAACTCTACTCCATTCTGCAAGAAGAAAAATCAAACAAAACTAAGTTAAAACTCCATATATCTTTGGATGAAGCTGTCAATAAATTAAAATACTTCAGTTGTCAGGCCCATCATTGAAACTATTACCTGTTTATAAATAGCCTGCTGATTAGACATAGCAGAACACACTGTCAGTGTAACATCCCAATTTGAAACGCATAATTTTTTTTTTTTTTTTTTCAATCAGAGTCGAGCAATAGAGCGAAAGAGAGATCAGTTCGTAGCCAAAACATCAACCATTGTGTAATATTGTATAGATTACAATAGCCCTAAGGTTTTAGAAATGAAATAGCGGAATGACGAGAATAATGAATAACGAGAAAACGATAAGATAGAAATAGTCTTCCGCTGCACGTCTATTCCGGGCACTTGCCTCGATCCCCGAACCGTGGTCTCCCGACCACGAAGCTACAAATGAGATTCAATTCACCATATTGAATCTCGGGTAACGATTAACCTCATACCCAAACAATACAATATACGGACAACGAGATATTTCTAGAGCTAATACCACACGGTATATCATAAGCATACAAACGATGCATGATCATTATGCCGACAAACATAAGCACAAAGCAATATGTAAAGCCCCATAAGGTAAACAATAACGAGCTGCACTATTCACCAATGCCACGATAATTACTCGTGTCCTCGCCGCTAGGAAAACAAAACGGTGTTACCAAAACTATAACCTATATAACGTACGTATAACGGTCTACGAACATATCATTGACATATAAGTATTTAAGATGTACAAGATTAGTGTTACAAGACGCGTCCGTACCTTCGTTGGCAACGTTAGGTACTACGCGGAAGACGTACTTTCACGGAAGAACGTGAACTTCAAAACGGTTCGTCGGGCGGCGTAACGGCGGCAAATCAGCGATTCGATATCCTATAAGAATAATATCACCTTTATTAGCGATTTGACACTATAAGCGGCTTTTTAGGTAAAAATTACCATTTTGCCTTTCTACCCCTAATCGGCGGAATTTCACCAAAGACCGTTACTCTAGCAAATTTTCTTCCCGAAATTTTGCCGAACTTCGACGCAACTATGATTTTCGAAAATAATGACTAAAATAGCCCTCCCATATGATACCCAAATCATACTTGAAATTTAAAGGCTATTCTAACAAATTCTACCCTTACTTTTAAAAAGAGCTCGCTAAAGTTCCAACTTTTCGGCGACTCGACCCCTACTATGTTTTTACCTCTTTAGGCATATTTTTCAATGCAATGAGGCCTAAAAACAAGCATAGGAATCTTATCACCTACTTCCTAAATCTAACTAACAATTCTACTAACTACCGAACTAAAGACTTAAAAGCTAAAGGCCAAAAGACTTACCCGTTGAAGAATTCGCGAGCTTTTCCCAGCTTATCTCTCTACTTTCTCTCTCAAGAAATTCGGTCAAGACAAGAAAGAAATGGTGTGAGGATTTCTCAGGAGCATGCCTCCTATTTATAGACTTTGGTTAAGGCTTTGTTTGGAATTCCAAATTGTAAAGAACCCATTAATGCAACTTGAACACAAAGTCACAAACTCCACCTCACCCCCTTGGTCGACATCTTTGGGCTGTTTGGCAGCCAAGGATTGGCCAAGAAGTGATGACTCACCTCACTCTATGGCCGGTCGGCCGTATTTCTCGATCGGTACCCGATTCGCGTAATTTCGGAGAAATCTCAAAATTCTAGATTTAGAACTTTGAAGACCTTCTCTTTCTCATTAATAATATCTATTATAACTTGAATTTTGACTTTAGACGGGGTTCCATTTGTCCCTTGAAGTTTCTCGAAAACGTGTCCGTACGCGTCCGGTGTCGAAATCGGTTCGGAATCATCAAGCTCTAGATAATAATTCACTGATTCCAAATGTATTTTTATAATTATAAACTCATCCCTAGATGTTGAGTTATAATTTATTTCCTTATTTTCCCAAAATGTGACTAGCAGCATTTTCCCTATTTCGTCTTATTAGGACAATGTGCTACGGGTCTCGGAATTGACTTCCGGAAGAGGTCACTTGAAGGTAAAAACTCACTGATCAATATTTTACCTTGACTTTGGAATTCCTATTCCTGGTTCCCTAGATAGGATCTGTTTCCTAAATATAAGATTACTATTCATGCTTTTTAATTATATTATATAATAATCAAAAATTTGCAAAATATCAAGATATCAAATTTTGCTTCTTATTCTCAAATTCTTTGGCCAATTTTCGGCAGCCTTCTCTTTTTTTTTTTTTTTTGTAAATGTTTTTCAAGAATTAATTAATTACTTAATTCAATTTTTATTAAAAATTCTACAAAATTCCCTAATTGGTCCATTCTTGTATTTAGGTTTAAAAATACCTAAACTCAACTATTTTTCTCAAAACTTTCCAATTTAATTAGTAAATACATTTTATTAATATTCAACTAATTTCCACTAATTTTAGAGCTTCACATAATTATTCTTGAAATTTCCTTTGCTTATGCTTAAGTAATTAGCTATTAATTACTTAATTACTCTTTTAACCATAGTTGGTATTTTTCTTAATTAGAATGCTTCATTACCTTCATATTCTTGTATTAACATTAGCATTTCCATGCCTCTTGCATTGTTTCATAATTACAAGGGTATTTTGGTCATTTTTTTACTTTATGAGCATCCTTTCTCATTTTCCCAAGTTTGTAATTTATTTAATTACTGTAATTAGAGATAATATACTCTCTTAATTCAACTGGTCATTTTTTGACTTTTAGGATTTTTCATGAATTTTCTAAGTTAATTACCCTTTGCGGGGGCATTTTGGTCATTTTGGCACTTTGACCCTTAAACTCCCTAATTTCTTGCAGAAATTCTACCTAGAAAATAGACTATAATTACCCAAGAATGGAGATTGCAATTTCACTTATCGAAATATCCAACTTTTATTTATAATATTAGGATAAATATCCTAAGGTATTACGGTCAAATTTGGACAGCTCTAAATTTATGCAATATTTGTTAATCCATACTCATCATATGGGGGAAAAAGGCAACACATCAAATACTTGTAAGAGGCACATAAAAACTAAATTAAAAAGATCAAATATAAATAAATAATTGAAGTTACAGATTAAATTGTTATTATTGCTTTTAAAAAAATGTTTAGGAATAAACCAAAAAACTCACCAATGTTCAAAGAAAAAGAAGAAACTAAGAAGTGAAGTCTCTGGCGAGAAGGAAACCAAGGAAGGTTGGTATTTGGTAAAAGTCCCACACTGCTCATATTGATGCATCGGGTGGAGAGCATTTAATAATAGTTCTAAGCCAGCGCTCAGGTGGAATGACACCTCCACCAAAAACCAACTCAGACTGAGGAGTGCACATTAGCATCATAAAAGGAAAAGAGTCGAAACAAAATAGAACATACCGCAACAATTGTTGTTTTAAGCGCTAAACCATGAACATGGGGCAGAACCACTTGTTTGACCAGCTGAATGAAAGAAAATACAATAATGATTACTATTTTGATCCTGAAATATCATTGCATCATAAATAAAATAATAAATTTTATTGCGAGGAACTAGGTATAAGTCATGAACAGTGTAGCTCATTCATTAAATTTCAGGCCATGTACTGCAAAATGTTTAATCCAAAATAACCAAAAAAATGCATCAATACTAGCCATCAGGATATAGCCATCACCTGGGTATCAAATTGCTTTGCCAGGGATATAGATTTCTTCAGAACCTCTTCTTGTACACGAGCATCATTCTCATCGAAAGCCCGTACAACCATAGGCAGAACATGTGAAACTAAATGCTCCTGACTAGTCTAAACGAGGAAAGAATGACCTTGTTACAGTCGGTTTGATGGTTTCAACAACAAACCCGAACAATACAAGAGAAGATTTAAAGCTTCAAGAAAACTGACTCTTGATGCAAGAGATCTTTAAACATCGAAATAAACTGACTCCTGAGTCCTGACAATGTCTCACCTGCTGCAGCGCTCAAGACAGGAACAAGTGCTGGAAGAGTTGTGATCTCGAAATCACTTTTATCCTGGAAAACATCATAACAAGTAAGATCATCATTGTCCCAAACCAATTCTACTTTTAGTTGTACTCTCGTTATCAAACAAACCAAAACATAAGTTTCATCATCCCTGCCATAGCATGAACTTTTAAACGGAATTAATTTTCTAAGAGAGGAAATGCCACTAGGTCAGGTTAGCTTGAAGCTAGGGTCAGGTATAGTATAGTAGGGTTAGGTAACAACCAGTTCTATCATCTATGGATAACAAAATTTTCCATCTCTTTAAAGCATTATAAAAAGTAAAACAAGATATAGTGATCATGACCTCGTTTTTTTTTTCTGGCGGTTTTTTTTTTTTTTTTTTTTTTTTTTTTGGGGGGGGAGGGGGAACTCACAAGGAAGATCTTGTTAGAGTCAAATTCCTTAAGGTAGACAAACAGTATAAAATGAGGCACAATAAATATTAACCTTCTCCTGATAAAATTAAAGAAGAAGGATATATGAAAGGATTAGAGACAGAGGGCCAGTTGCTACTGGAACTGAATCAAAAACTAATAGACAAGACCATTTTTTTTTTCTTAAAAAATAAAAAGAACATAAAAACTTGTATTGAATGTTGATGCCATACTTATCATAAAAATTTAAACGAGGAGGGGGGGGGGGGATTTTAGTGTGAAGAGAAGACGAGAAATTATCCGGAAAAAATAATATCCATCACCCTCTCCCCTAACAGTCATCAGAACAATCTAACTTCATTAAAGTCAAACAGCATGCAGAGGTTTCCAGGTAAAAAGAGGAGATAACAAACATTTTTAGGAACTCTAACAATGTGAAGAGTGTGTGCACATGGAAAGAAAGGGACGAAGAGATATCAGCACCTGAGAATCTGCAATAGTAAGAACCATAGGAAGAATCATTGGCTGCATTACCACATTCCTAAGTTCAGCACAGAGAGGTGGAAGTACCTGAAAGAAAAGTTATGTTCGTAAATTATGCAGAGTGATATTGCATAGGAACAAGAGAAGCAATTCGGAGACTATGCAAAAGAAAAGGAATAAAAAATAAGAGTAATTAAATATGAAACATTATTTTGACATGCACAAAAGATAGCATGACCTTATTTTTCCAGCTCAATATCAAATACATAATCATAAAAGTGATGAGATAGATATGCTGTATTTGAATTCCCGTCCCTGAAGCGTAAGTGGGTGTTTGGATAGCTTATTTGAAGTGATTTTGCATTGTACAAGGTAAATATATGACACAAGTTTTGTCTTGTAAAATGCAAAAGTGATTCTTAGAGGTGTTTCCAAACAGCCCCAAGACAGAGCAAGTTAATTTATTTATGCAGTGGAAAAAGAATCTGAAATAAATTGATTTGTATAAGCAAATAAATCAACATAGGCTTATAGCAAACCTTGTAACGCAGTACACGGCTGTCAAAATCTTTCCACATATATGACAAAGCTTTTAAGAATTCTGTCAGTCTGCATGTTCATCTTTCCTGCAAGAACAAAAGACACAACATCAAGAACTTCAACTTTTCTGATGCTTTTTGTTTGTCTCAGATTCTCAGTCAAATTGTGTTGCTAGTTGTGTTATCGCACAGAGCAAGTGCTGACAAGTGAAACTGCAAATTCTTACAAGCATATTGTCAAGGAAGCGCAGAGCACGCAACCTATATTGTTCGATTATATGTGGTTAATCAATTAACTTGAGCCCCTCACCCCCAATACATAGTAATGAAAATTCTTATTAGTTGTAGGAAGAACTTCAAAACCCAGTGAAATCTTCTGGTATTTTTGCTCCACAAAATTGGTATCGATTACCCTGACATCCCGTGTTGTAGAAAAAAATCGCCCATGTAGGTATCAATAAGCTTTTAATGAATTTGAAATTTGAAGAGCTCTACCCTTGGGAATAGATTTTATGACCTTATTGAACTATTTGATATGAATGCTGCAGCTGTTAGGTGAGACCATCGCTCATCTGAAGAATGTTAAGATGTGCTGGACAGCATTATCTCTGTCAAGCTAATGTTTTAACCAGCTTCTTGATGCACAAGAGGTGTAAACAGAACACTTGTACCACAATGTCCTTAAGTTTAACATCTTCCATTATTTCCATAATATTTTAGAATTTGTGTTACATAAATCATTAGGTGTATATCGAGCCGCAAAAGCGGACCCAGGCCCATCGGGCCGTTCATAGTTCTCAGCCTTTAAGGCCGGGCTGAAAAATGAACGAGATATTTGAAATTAGTCGGAGGTCGGCACGACGGCCTCGAAGCTTAAACGAGCCGGCCCGGAGGGCCTCGGGCCGGCCCCTGCAGCCCTTTTCACTTAAGCATTTCTTTTTTCCTTTTTAAATTTATTAATTTATATATATTTTGTATTTGTTATAGAGTTATTTATCTATTTAACTACAAATACATAATAACTATACTCTATTTTTATGATTTGATTTATTATTTGTTGTAAATAAAGATTATGGATGTGTTCATGATGCGGGAGAAGAATTTCATGATATTCTTACTCATGAGCCGGCTACTATTCAAAGTGAAAAACAATCAAATGTCGTTAAAATCGATAATAGTGACGAAGATGATGACAATAATAATCATTATACTAATGTCATTTTAGTAATACTTTTTTATGTTTTATGTGAGTTATTTATGAACATGGTTTACTTTTGATTATGAATTAGTATTGTCTTTATTTATTGAATGATTTGTGTTGTAATTTACTAATTATATTTAAAAAAAATAGAGGAAAAATAGTTAAAATTTAGAATAGTAATTTCCGGGCCACGGATTACCCATTCCCTGGTGCTCTCGCCGAGAACTTTGAAAAATAGATGTTTTTCTTACTCCGGACCCTTCACGGGCCGGCCCTGATTGCCAGCTCTATGTATATGTTATACTCCCTCTTGTCTTAATTATAGAATCTCAAGAACTAATTTAGAAAATTAGCTAAATCAATTATTTATGAAAATGTGTATTAGTTTTCCCTAAAATGTAAAAAGCCCATCTAGTCACTTGTACGTATAACTATTCTTTTATTGAAACTCTCTTAATTAATAAGTACAATTATAGTGAGAATAATTTGAAGAAAATGTTATATTTAGGGGAAACAGTATATTTAGGGGCTTTATATATAGAACCAAATAAACCCTCGCCTAACAGCACAACCTCAGTCTTCAAGTTTTGTTATAGTATTACGCCTCATGGTTTAAGTTTAATATGAACGTTAGAAAATTTCTTATATCTACTATTGTTAATAGTATTCGTATGATCATATGTTTGTAATCATGGTCGTATATGAGACATTTATATTTTTTTTCATCTTATATTACATAGTTAAATACCAAAAAAAAAATCATAAATATGATAAACATTGTTTTGTAACTTAATTTTGTATTATTTTCTCTTGCAATTTACTCCCTCTCTTCTCCCTACCAAACACAACCAAAGCTAGGAAGTTGTTGGTGATCATCATCAATACAAGAGTTTGAAATGTCAACGTCATGTCTACTTTTTGCAGGAGCAGTAGCAGTGTAGACAGGTTGTGTGAGATTTGGGCCCTTTGCGTTGCTAGAGAGAGGGTCTCCTTGAATGTCAGGAAGAGTCTTGTTCTGAATTCTCTTCATTTTAACTTTCCATTTCCAGTGTTTAATCCCAGCTATAACAGAGGGAAATGGTTTTGTAATCTGTTTCTCTTCAAACTCCTCTCCAAATATCTATTAGAATTTTCCAAGTTTTCGTCGTATTCAAAGACATTTTTAATCAGACTATTTAATAAAATAGGGGACCAACGAATCTCATAAGCAATTTTTATTTTCTTTTTCCTGTTTGTGATTGGACACCATTTTGGTTTATCAATTATCAAACAAGGAATGGATACAGAATGAAATTGTAACATCCAACGAGCTATCTTTACCTGTAAAAGCCATTGCAGTTGGCCGGTCTTGAAGACTCATTGGAAGATAGCATATTCTGCAGGTCAGGAACCAACTCGGGTATAATAGATGAGAATGTGTCACTGGATAAGTAAGTCAATGTATTCATGTACTGAAGAAGTAAAATTACAGGATTTCATATTACCTACAAATAGATCTCTTTTTAGAATCAAATAATTTGTCTGTTGAAATACCATATTGTTGAATAATGTGGCACGATCTAATGTTAATCAAGTTTGATAGTAATAATACATTAGGATCCTTACCTTGGTTATGTTCGTTACAACTTCGCAACAATGCACTTTCTAGAAATTTTCCTATTTGTTTGAAGGTTATTATTGGATTGGTTTTCTTGGGTTTCAGTGAGAATCAATTTTCAGGAATTATTTCATTGTGGGTTGGATACAATCTACTGAATTTGAAGGTCTTTCTCCTCATATCAAACAAATTCCTCGATCGCATTCTCAATAAAATATGTTGTTTGAATTCTCTGCAAATGTTGGATCTTGCAGAGAACAACTTGACAAGACAAATACCAAAATGCATCAACAACTTGACTGCTATGCTCATAATGAACACTAGTTTAGAATCATATATTTTGGCCCTTGGAGATTACACTGAATATTCCATAACTGACGTGCTCCTTGCCTTGAAAGGAAAGCTTGATGATTATACTTTTCTAGGGATCATAATGAGCATTGATCTTTCAAAAAATAAATTGTCTGGTGAGATGCCATGCCAAATCACAAGTCTCGTAGGGTTACAATTTCTCAACTTGTCCTACTACTTGTTGCGTAGTAAAATTCCTCAAAGCATCGACAACAAGGTATCATTACAGTCAATAGATTTCCCATAAAATAAACTCTCTGGCAAAATCCCACCACCCATTTCCAAATTGAATTTCCTGAACAAGTTAAATTTGTCTTACAATAATTTGACACGAAAAGTTCCAACGGCACCCAGTTGCAAAGCTTTGAAGCTTATGGTTTTGTTGGAAACGATCTATGTGGTCCTCCACTACCTAACAATTGCAATGATTCGAAGCACGTCCCAAAGCATGAGCACAATGCCAAAGAAGGTAAAGGAGGAATCAATTGGTTTTATGTGAGTATGTCATTGGGATTTGTTTCAGGATTTTGGGCAGTAGTTGGTCCTCTACTCTACAGTAGATCATGAAGGTACACTTATTTCTGATACTTAGATGATAGATCGCATGTGGTACACACTTCAATCTTTCTGGTGTTAAGAAAGAAAATAATAGCTGTGTTTTTGTAGTTCACGGGCTTTGTAAACATTTTGTATGTCATGGCTTCTTTTCTATCTTTAAAAGGAATTGGTTTTTGAATAATGAGGTCTGTTGAATTAGTTATAAGCTTTGAGTATATACGTGGTTTGTCTTTTGTTTACTAGATGTATTGAATTGTGTTACGGAAGCTACACTACTATATTTAAATCATCTTCAAACTTATGCCTTCAATATGCAAAAGTCTGCTATTTATTTATTTTTAATTACCTGAATTGATCAGCTCAATTAAGCCTAATTGAATGAATGTCTCTCTCATCTTTATATGAATGACATAATTTTGTGTGTGCGCGTGTGTGGGGTCTATTCAGGAATGGCAGCAAATAAAAATGACTGGTAATTAATTGACATTTTTGGGTATACGATAGGTGGATACCATTATTTAATATTTTAATCAAATCTAATTTCTATATTCCATTAGTTTTTGAATTACTCTTTTTACCTCTACTCAGTAAAATTTAGTTAAAAAAATTCAATTTGAGTTTTCTTAATTAATATTTATTTGGTTTTGTTAAAAATATTAATAATATAATATTGTTCCAAAACTTTCTCATAAAAGATTAATTCAGCTTTTATGAAAATTGCAAGTTTTGGAGTTTAAAAGTAGATTCTGTATGCTTTCGCATCTTCACTGAGGCGAAGACGTCCCTTTGCTGTTTCAAAAGGTGCACAACACGCAAAGAAAAGGATATTGATTCTAAGCAATCTGCAATCAAAACAAAGCCAAAGGGATCAAAGTACACACATATGAAAACGAACAAATGGTTGCATGGGACCTTGTTTGTACAAGCAAGCATTGTGGTGGCTTGGGCTTACGACACATCTGTAGGAGGAAGAGGATTTTTTGGTCACCACACAACCTAAAGAGACAGAAAATAGGGTTCGTGATAAAGGTAGGTACTTAATCAAGACTTCCTTTGTTTTTTTGACTATCTTGTAATTTCCATTTACATTTAAAGAAAAATGACTTTCAGTTAAGTATTTTAATTCCTGTTTAGATCTTATTATTTATTTATTTACGTACATTAGCTATAGGCCGAATTTCTTACTTCTTAACAGGCCTGTTGGCATTATTTGCACCTCGGTTGCAAGATCAAATCATAGATTGGATGGATAATGTAGGGTGTGTGTGAGAGTGAAAGTCCCTCTTATGGGAAAGGGATATGGGTGTATGTTATTAAAAATAACAATAAAAAAGAATACAAATTCCAATTTGATCAAACAAGTTAACCCTAAAATTCAAACCAAAATATAAGAAGAGCAACTTTGCAAAAGCAATACCATGCATACTTGTCTATGCTAGGGAAGAAGTCTTCGAAATTGGTGGGTTAGAAAATAAAAGGAAAAAGACCAAGTCACAAAATATTCTTTTTCAGGCAAGTGTTTTTTGTAGTTCAAAAAGAGGAACAAGACGTGTAGCGTAAGGGAAGATCTTATATGGGAAACAAATACACAATTGGAAAAAGACTAAGCCATAGCTTTGGTTTGAGAGGATGAATCAAGGATATTGACTAAATTGTCATTAATGAAAAAAATATTCTTTTTTGTTGAGAGTATATTTTTAAAATATTAAAAATATTTCATAGACTAGTTAGTAAAGATGAGAGAATAAATTTCTCTCTCATCTCTCCCTCCCCTCAAACAAAATAAGCTACAAACCATAGCTCTGAGTATTGGGCTTCTTCAACAAGAGGAAGCAGTTAATATTGGTTTTTTTGTTTACAATGACTATTTTTCTAAAAAAATAATTGTGGTAATTTGTTTATTCTTTTATTTTTAACGATTGGTTTTTTTAAACAATGGTCAAAAGTACTTTCAACGACTTTTTTTGAAAAAAAAAACTTGTTATAAAAAATATCTTAAATATTTTTTCAAAAAAAAAAATCGTTAAAATTTATAAATATTCATTTTTTTTTTTTTTGAAATTCTGGTTTAACTTTCAACAATTGTTTCTCTCAGTTGTTGAATGTTAGGCCAGAATTTCAAAAAAGGTCACCACCTCCTTTTTAATCCTTGTTTTTAAAAAACGGACGCTAATTAGGGTTATTAAATGTATTTTTTATAGTAGTGTATATTAAGAATTGCATGTAATAATTTGTAGTCTAGTTTAATTTACTTCTTATATATGGTTTGGTTTATTCTCATTTTCAATTAATTAAAAAACAAGGGAGAATATTATTTTAAATCCCAATGATAGCTCTTTTATTTACCAATATTATTTCTTCACTTGTAAATTAGGATTTTTGTAATATTATTAATGATTCTATAAATAATGTGTACAAGTACAACCAATGAAGTATAGACACGTACCATACTAAGAATGATCAAGAGTTAAATGTGCCATTATTGTCCTTATCACGAACTATGGTACTGTATCGTGCTTTGACACAGATGAATCAATGGAAGTGTTGTCTTTTATGTTTAGAATGAATGGAAGTGGGAAAATTCAATTTGTGCGGTGAAACAGTGTTGGTGTCAAAAACTGATGATAATGGTCCACTACGACATATACCAATTTGGAGGAATCTCATTTTGTACTATGATGTCTCCTTGCGTGTCTATATGATGTCTTCTCGTCTCAATCAACCCCTTGGATAAATATGGAGGAATCTCACTATGTACTATGATGTCTTCTCGTCTCAATCAATCCCATGGATGCTTGAGAGTGATCATGAAGTTAATTTATGTCCCATTTATCAGTGTCCCCAGTGTGCCAGTCCTAGACTTGAAGCACCGCAAGGACTACTAAAAACTACGTACTGCCTATTCTCATAATCTCATATGCATCCACGTAAGTACCTGTATTGCTTAGACGATTTTTCACCAACACCAACGCAGCAAGAGTCAAATTACCCATCTACACTTAACTCTGATTTGAGAGGAGGGGAAGGGAAGGAAAATGATCTCCTTTCCTCAGTTTGGTTTAAAATTTTGGAGGGGGAAGCCAAAATCTTAAACCACCCTCCCCTCCCCTCTCAAACCAAACAAAAAATCATTTGGTATAAAATTTTGAATTTTGATTGAATTACAATCAATTTTTTGCAAGGTGTTGTTATTATTGGGAACTTGTGAATTACGTCATTAATGAAACTTCTAAATTGAGACATTGATTGAATTACAATCAATTTTTCGCAAAATGTTGTTATGACTGGGAGGAACTTGTTAAGTACTAAATGAAACTTGTGAATTGCTAAATTAAACTTGCCAATTTCTTATGTTCTCTGGTAATTGAATTACAACGGGTTTTTAGTGTAAAAGTATATTATGACTGGGAACTTGTAAATTACTAAAAAAGACTTGTGAATTGGGAAATTAGACCCCATGAATCGAGAAACCCAAGTTGTGAATGTAATAACCATTGGTTAAATTTATACATTGGATACAGTTTTTAGTAATGGGTCAACAAACTACACCTAAATGGAAGACATTAGTTGGAGAACAGGTCCATTACTCTCAGCAGAATTCATAATATTCTGTCAATGTTCGAATATCACGTTGGAAGACGATGAAAATTTCTCCCACAAAATCCTAATTACATTCTCACATAAAACCCATTGAGCACATTTCTCTTACCTTCTTTGTCATCATGGTCATGGTTTGCAACATTGTAGATGTCATTGTAATTATTTAGTAATGAAGGACTACAAAGATTATTGCCCACAAAAATTGATCCTCCACAACTTTACAATAGACTGCCTCTTGGAATTTTTCCCTCTCATTAAATTATTGTAAAACAAATTGAACTTGCTTTAGAAATTCAAATTGGACACATATTTGTTAGGATTTCACCTTAAAGTTGATTTTTTTGATAAGTTTAAACTCGAACGATTCCATATTTCCAATATTTTGAGGAATTTTACCCTAAAAGAATTGTATGACAAGTCCAAAAAAATGCACCCGTCTCAGTCTGCTCATTGTGTTCACACTAGCTCTCGTCTGTGCTCGACTACTTGTTGTCTCCTAAGTTCCTT
Source organism: Acacia melanoxylon (assembly GCA_019022615.1). Taxonomy (NCBI): domain Eukaryota; kingdom Viridiplantae; phylum Streptophyta; class Magnoliopsida; order Fabales; family Fabaceae; genus Acacia; species Acacia melanoxylon. The sequence goes on from JAFJYJ010000082.1 coordinate 1,655,151, forward strand.
GATATTTTCAAATATTTTTTTAGTTTTTATTTCCAAAACTTATTTTCAAAAATATTTTTATAAGACTATTCGAAGAGTATAAAAATGTAAAACATTATCAAACAAGCCATTTTCTTAAAAAAAAAATTCTAAGCTTATATATATATATATATATATATATATATATATATATATATATATATATATATTTATTGGAGGCAATCATATTATGATCTTTTAAAAAAAAAATTACGTAGTGGGAAGAATTGGAAAGACATCGGCCCAATGTAAAGAAAATACAAGAGTAGAAAATTATAAGCCCAACAACTTATTTATTATACTTTTAGCATTTACATTGCTACTGAGGCTTTACGACACAAGCTGGATGCTTAATCACAAACTGCTGTTATCGCAAGGTAATCGAAATGAGTTAGAGAAAAATATAGAATCGCGGCTCAAAGAAGTTACTAACAACTTAGAGAATCTCATAAAGCAAAACGAGATATTGGGATTAAGGGAATGGCCATCTGCTGGTATTTAATTAGGTGTGAACAGGAAAGTATATGGAAGATTGATGAATCCAATATGTATGGCAGAGATGCTGACAAGGAGATGATAGTAGAGATTTTACTATTACAGAACATGGGTGGGATGGGTAAGACTACCCTTGGAGGCATTGTTTATGAAGATGTGAAGATGAAGGATCACTTTCAACATTGAGCTTGGGTGTGCATTTCTGAAGAATTTGATGTTGATCAAGTTACAGAAGCAATTCTTTAGTCACTTAATTATCAAACTGAACAATAAAAATTACACGGTCTTCACTTATATCAGCTTAAACTAAAAGAGATATTGATGGGTGACAAATTCTCTCTCTTTCTTGATGATATTTTTGGGAATTATCAGAAAATGATAGCCACATTATCTCATCTTTAAGATTGAGCTACCATTATCTACCATCAAATTTGAAACGCTGTTTTGCATATAGACAAGAATGTCCTAGTACATGGATGGCAGATGGTCTGATATATCCTCCAAGTTTTCCGATTTCACCCATTCCCAGATATTGCTTTGGACCCTTCTTGAGGCGATTACGATCTGCACAGAAGCAGAGGGAAGATCGTGTCCCTCAGCTACTACAAGCATGTCGTCTCTTCTCTTGTCCGCACTTTCTCTGTAAGCAGCATTCACTTCCTTTGCAAAAGGGACACCGCCTGTGCCGCTCCGGTTGAAGTTAACGCGGCGGCTTTGGTGTCGAGCAGCCTCTGGTGTCAAACCCCTTATTTTCTTGACATTCATCAGAGCAACTTCATATAGCACAGCGGATAAACGGAAATAGCTTAAATATTCCAATACAAAAATACGTGTTCACATACTAGAAGTTGTCATAGGGTTCACACAATTATTTAAAGAACTCCAAAATATTATTACAAAATAGCAGATAACCAACGGTAACACTTGGAACAGACTGCAACCTTCACTTTCCGGTTTCTACCGCCTTGCCCTTAGAACCACGTCCACTATGTTGACCACCTTTCGAACTATTTGGAGGAGCCGAGATTGCGGTGAATCCCGCAGTAACAATGAATCTCACATAAAATTCATATACGAATATGGTATTAACCACAATTCATACATACAATTCAATTTATTCAATATTCAAAAATACATACAGTATATATGCAAGTATTTACTTCATTCAAAGGATTCACCATTTCATTCCCACAGCGCTGGGTATTCTTCTGGACATTAGTCCTTCCATTCTGAATTCAATACATTCTATTCATATAATTCAAAGGTAAATACATACATATAAATTCATTCATATTATGTGAGAGAAAAGTTACTACCTGGTGGTCTTCCCAATTCTTGAACCGATTTCCAATCCTTTATTCGTCCTGGGCAAGTATCAACTCCTATAATTGTATATTTATGAACGGACGGGTTATTACTTATCCAAATTTTCCATGAGCTCAAAATACTAAGGTTGGTTATCCCTGCTACCAAACACCCTTATTCTCTTATTTCTGTTCAAATACTAAAAGCTGACAGATTTTTCAACCAACTTTGAAAAATCATAATTCTCTTTGTACACATTGGATTTGGGTGTTCTTTGACTCATTTAAAACTTTAGGATGTGTACTATATATGCACAAAATTTCAGCTTCAAAAGAGGTCATTTACCCTTGATTTATCCAACTTAAACATATGTGCTTTGACAGTGTGAATAGTGATGCTACAGTAACATGTGAGGGTACTGTTCACTTACGAAAATACTGTAGTAACTGGATATTCACCTCTGTTTCAGTTCTAAAAATAGAGTTTCAACATTCTACAATTCCCTTTAATTCCCACGGGTAATAGCTAAAGGGATAAGAGTTGCAAGACTTACCTTAGTCAAACTCTTAATTCCATAAGACGTGCAAATTCCTTCGTCAATAATCGTCTCCCTCGGATTTGTCTCTATGCCTTCACCGACTCGTTTCATAAGCGACGTTTCTCTCCCTCTCACAGATGCCAAAATGACTAAATGGAAATGAAGCAATTGGTTCGACCGAATAGATATAATAACTAACGAGAGAGTACGTGGTTCACAATTTCTTTGGAAGTAGTGGAGCATAAGCATTATCACGCTGGAGATAAAGAGTAGTGGGGCTGTCCTACATATTTCTATTTTATCTCTTTGTGTTTTCCACTACAGATGAATAAGTGGATTGTGGATTTAAAATACCTATATATTTGTCCGAAAGTGATGCTTTCATGGAGTGTAATGAGTAATGCTTCACGATGACCCCTTTAAAAAAATATAAATGCTATCTGCATAGGCTCAGGAAGACACAAGATTAGTGGAGGATTCATCACATAATTTCCACTAAATTCAAAAAGAAGTGCTTTCCGAAGTAAGTGGCCAATTATCCAATGAATTATGCTCATAGAGAACGCATGGGCTGTTGAAGTTATATTAAATAAATAGGTAGTGGTTAATCAAATGGAATTGGTGCTATTTGCTTTGTCTGCATAATGAATTAATAAAATAGGTAGTGGAATACGTGTGAGGTTTGGAATAAGAGAGTTGTCCACTACTATTATAATTATTAAAGGAGTGGTGTGAATGTTTGACCATAAAGAATAAATTAGAAGCATTAGGTATCTGAATAGGATACTTCATAATTTAATATTGAAGTAAGTATTTCTCGGGATGTTACATTTCTCCCCCCCTTTAATAAATTTCGTCCTCGAAATTTGCTACAAATTCTACATACTGAGCCATAAATTCTGGATAATGCTCCTTCATGTCTTCTTCCGTTTCCCAGGTTGCTTCCCTAGGAGATAATCCCTTCCAAACCACTTTCACCAATTGAATGCTCCTATGCCTGAGCCACTTCTCTTGACGATCAATGATTTGTTCTGGCTCAACCGCATACGTATAGTTATCTTGTACATCAATATCTTCGTACTCGACAACATGTTTAGGGTCTGGTACATACTTCTTTAACTGTGATACATGGAAGACATTATGAAGTCTACTCAGATTCGGGGGTAAGGCTATCTGATATGCCACTGGCCCGCGTTTTGCCAAAATTTCAAATGGACCAATGTAGCGAGGGCTAAGTTTCTTCCTCTTAATTGCTCTACCGATTCCAGTTACTGGAGATACTTTTAGGAATATATGATCCCCAACTTCAAATTCTAATGGTCTCCTTCTTTTATCAGCATAGCTCTTTTGTCTACTCTTTGCCGCTAGGAGCCTCCGTTTGATAATCTTGATTTTCTCCGAGGTCCTGTTTTACATAATTTGTCCCATGCAATTTTCTCTCGACGACGGTTCGTCCAACACAAGGGTGATTGGCACTTCCTTCCATACAATGCTTCAAATGGAGCCATTTGAATGCTCGTATGATAGCTATTGTTGTATGCAAATTCGGCAAGTGGAAGATATTGATCCCAATTTCCCTTAAAGTCTAATACACATGCCCTTAGCATATCTTCTAGCGTCTGTATGGTTCTTTCCAATTGTCCATCTGTCTGAGGATGATAAGCCGTACTGAATCTCAATTTCGTTCCCAGAGATTCATGTAGAGCTTTCCAAAATCTAGATGTAAAACGAGGATCTCTGTCTGAGACAATACTTTTTGGAGTACCATGAAGTCTAACTATCTCCTTCACATAAATTGTTGCTAATTTCTCAGGAGAATAACTGGCATTAATGGGAATAAAGTGTGCCGATTTAGTGAGATGATCGACAATTACCCAAATTGCATTATGATTTCTAATTCTGGGTAATCCCACTACTAAATCCATGGTAACATGTTCCCATTTCCATTAAGGGATTTCTAGACTTTGAAGAAGTCCTGGTGGTCGTCGATGTTCAATTTTAACTTTTTGACAAGTAAGACATCGAGCTACATATTTGGTCACGTCGCTCTTCAGTCCCGACCACCAAAATTCAGACTTCAAGTTCTGGTACATTTTGACTACTCCTGGATGAAGAGTATACCTGCTCTTGTGCGCCTCGTCTAGAATCTTTATTCTCAAATCCGGCTCTGGTGGTACATACATTCGCTTCCTGAATCTGATTAGTCCATCTGGGGAAAAATCATAATCCTGAGTTTCACCACGTGAAATATTTTCTTGAATGGACTTTGCTAACTTGTCTTGCCTTTGAGCTTCTTCAATTTCGCTCTTAGATCATTCTCTCCTTGACTAACACTAAGGTTAGCAAGAGTTACTTCATTGCGCCTGTTCGGGTTTAAAGTTACTCGATTTAACAAATTCAAATCCCAAAATTCTTTTAACAAGTTGTGCTCTTGTATCATCATGTATGCTACATGCACTGTCTTTCTACTCAACGCATCTGCAACGACATTCACTTTTCCCGGATGGTATTTAATTTCAAGATTGAAATCTTTCAGCAATTCCATCCATCTACGTTGTCTCATATTCAATTCTTTCTGGTCAAAAAGATACTTGAGACTTTTATGGTCATTTGTATAATTCAACGGTGGTACCATACCGGTAGTGCCGCCATATCTTCGTGGCATACACAATTGCTTTGCAAGCTCCAAGTCATGAGTTGGGTAATTCGATTCATGAGATTTCAACTGTCGAGAGGCATATGCCACTACTCTGCCTTGTTGCATCAAGACACATCCCAATCCTTGTTTACTAGCGTCGCTATAGACCACATAGGTCAAATTAGGATCAGGGATAATTAACACTGGTGCAGACGTCAATCTCTCCTTTAGCTGTATAAAGCTCTCTTCACAACGTTCATCCTATGTAAATGGTTGGTTCTTTCTTGTAAGCTTTGTTAATGGTAAAGCAATTCGAGAAAAAATTGGTATAAATCGTTGGTAATACCCTGCAAGACCTAGAAAACTGCGTATTTCTGTTACAGTCTCTGGCCTCTTCCAGTTAAGTATTGCTTCCACTTTGCTGGGATCTACAGAAACTCCTTCTTGTGAGATAACATGACCCAGAAATCTAACTTCTGAAAGCCAAAACTCACACTTACTCAACTTAGCGTAGAGTTGCTTCTCCTTCAGGATATTCAATATGATTCTCATGCTCTTCTCTACTTCTCGAATAGATGAGGATGTCGTCGATGAAGACTACTACAAATTGGTCCAGATATTGATGAAAAATCCGGTTCATGTAGTCCATGAATACCGCAGGTGCATTGGTCAAACCAAATGGCATTACTAAAAATTCATAATGGCCGTATCTAGTTCTGAAAGCTGTCTTCGGAACATCCTCAGCTTTTACACACAATTGATGATATCCTGATCGTAAATCGATCTTTGAGAACACGGTTGATCTAGACAACTGATCGAGCAAATCATCGATTCTGGGAAGAGGATATTTATTCTTGATGGTCACCTTATTCAATTCTCTATAATCAATGCAGAGCCGCAAGCTTCCGTCTTTCTTTTTCACGAATAACACTGGGGCTCCCCACGGTGAAACACTGGGTCGGGTGAACCCTTTCTCGAGTAATTCTTCAATTTGTTTCTTCAGCTCCGCCATTTCATTAGGTGCCATTCGGTAAGGTGCTTTGGATATTGGTCCAGCTCCAGGCAAAATTTCAATGCCAAATTCTATTTCTCTTTCCGGAGGTAATCCACTAATATCTTTGGAAACACCTCGGGAAATTCATTTACCTTTGGAATATTCTTAAGTGCGGTTTCAATTTCTCGCTTGCACTAAGAAAAATACAATATATCCTTGGCAACACTTCTCAGCTTCAACTTCTGAGAGAAAATTCATATTTATATTTATATTAGCATCCTTCTACGAATTTAGATATACAATCTTCTTATTACCGCAATCTAACAGTATATTATTTGCTGTTAGCCAATTCAAACCTAGTATAACTTCAATACCACGAAGTGGCAAACATATTAAATCTACCGTAGACTCATTCCCTTCAACATTCACAATACAGTTTAAACAAACATCAGCAGTCACTGACTTAACACCAACCGGTGTGGATACAACTAAGTCGTAAGGCAGTTTATGGGTACTTAGTCCTAAACGTTCAGTACAATCATATGCAATGAAAGAATGACTAGCACCCGAATCAAACAATGCCTGTAACTTATTACCATGGAGAAGGATAGTACCTTGGATCATTTCTGGGGATTTCTGAGCCTCCTCATGGGTCATTGCAAAAACTTTTCCTAGGTTCTGGGGTCTGGGCCTCGCTTCAGCTGCACGTTGCGGGCATTCTTGACTAAAATGACCCGGCTTCTTACAGGTGTGACAAATAAACTGTTCGCTACAATTCCTTCCAGGATGTGTTTTACCACACCGAGAGCAAGGTCGTGGCTCCAATCTCGGTATGCACGATTTCGACCGAGAGGACTTCTTGTTATTCCCTTCAGGTTTAAACCCTTGCCCTTTCCTTTTCTGGGAAGAATTCCCTTTGCTGGACTCACCATGGTCTTTGGAATTTTTGGCCAGATACACGTCCTTCAAATTATTTTCAGTGATTCGACATACCTCCACTGCATCAGTGAATTTAGTAAACCATTTGGCAACTAACTTCTCCCTCAATTCTGGTTTTAGTCCTCGTACCATCATATAAGATCTCCAGCTTTCATCATTATTGGACCTCAGATAGGAACAGTAACGAGATAGACTAGTAAATCTGGACAAATATTTGTCAAATGTTTCATTCTCTATCTGTTTCAAAGCCATGAATTCTACCTCCTTTTCAATCATGGTAGACGGTGGAAAGTACTTCTCATTGAAATGTTCCTTGAATACCTCCCAAGTGATAGGAGTATTTCTGGATTGTAAAATTAATTCTGCGTTCTTCCACCAACGATCAGCATCTCCTTCCAATTTGAAAATAGCCATTTGAGCCTTGAATTCAGTGGGACATTCCATCACTTGAAAGATTTTCTCCAATCGTATGATCCAATCCTCAGCAATCTGTGAATCAAAACTCTCCGTAAACACTGGAGGTAGATGCTTACAAAATTTGGTTATCCAGTATTGCAAGTTTTGGTTTTCCCCAGCTGGCTTATCCTGATTCGTGAAAGGTCTTTAGAGCTGTTCAGACTGGTGCTGTTGTTCAGATTGTTGTTGTGTCTGAGATCGTTTTTCTTCCCGCTCCATCTCTTCAGTTTCAGTTTGTTCATTATTCTCATTCTGTTTGGCTTTGAGCTCCTGAAGCTCTCCTCGTAGTTCTTGTATCATAACTTGTTGTTCTTGCATCATGACACGTTGTTCGTCTAATGTATCCAAGATCCGTTGCAAAGGATCTGGTGGATTTACTTCCTCACCAGCTAGTGATCTGATTCTTCCTCCACGAAGTCTAGTCATATTTTCTTTCCACTTAATCTAGAAAAGAAATCAATCATTAATATCACATTAATATCACTTTTGATATTAACTTCTTAAATTTAACAAAATAGATATATATAATATTCCACCTATAAGGCATTCATACTTTATATATAAACTAAGTAACTTAGTCTATTGCCAGAACCCTATGCTCTGATACCAAAAATGTCAAACCCCTTATTTTCTTGACATTCATCAGAGTAACTTCATATAGCACAACGGATAAATGGAAATAGCTTAAATATTCCAATACAAAAATACGTGTTCACATACTAGAAGTTGTCATAGGGTTTACACAATTATTTAAAGAACTCCAAAATATTATTACAAAATAGAAGATAACCAACAGTAACACTTGGAACAGACTGCAACCTTCACTTTCCGGTTTCTACCGCCTTGCCCTTAGAACCACGTCCACTATGTTGACCACCTTTCGAACTATTTGGAGGAGCTGAGATTGCAGTGAATCCCAGAGTAACAATGAATCTCACATAAAATTCATATACAGAATATGGTATTAACCACAATTCATACATACAATTCAATTTATTCAATATTCAAAAATACATACAGTATATATGCAAGTATTTACTTCATTCAAAGGATTCACCATTTCATTCCCACAAATTGGTATTCTTGGACATTAGTCCTTCCATTCTGAATTCAATACATTCTATTCATATAATTCAAAGGTAAATACATACATATAAATTCATTCATATTATGTGAGAGAAAAGTTACTACCTGGTGGTCTTCCGATTCTTGAACCGATTTCCAATCCTTTATTCGTCTGGGCAAGTATCAACTCCTATAATTGTATATTTATGAACGGACGGGTTATTACTTATCCAAATTTTTCATGAGCTCAAAATACTAAGGTTGGTTATCCCTGCTACCAAACACCCTTATTCTCTTATTTCTGTCAAATACTAAAAGCTGACAGATTTTTCAACCAACTTTGAAAAATCATAATTCTCTTTGTACACATTGGATTTGGGTGTTCTTTGACTCATTTAAAACTTTAGGATGTGTACTATATATGCACAAAATTTCAGCTTCAAAAGAGGTCATTTACCCTTGATTTATCCAACTTAAACATATGTGCTTTGAAAGGTGTGAATAGTGTAATACCCCGGATTTTAGCAAACGGAATTTCGAGATAAAGGAAAATTAATGAATATTTTAATGAAGTAAATTCATAAGATAAAACTATTATAGAAAATTGTTATAATTATAGAGTAAATTGTTGAAAAAGTTACGGAAAATCGATGAACAGAATGACTAAAAATGATATAATGGTGATAAAAAATGTCTAAAAGTATTATGATAAATAATTTGAAAGATCATGAAAAATTATGAGAAAAATATGGAAGTGATATCCCTAAATTATGAGAATTTAATAAATTATTTCAGAGGAAATAACTTGAAGAAAAGTTTAAAAAGCGTTTAGGAATCATAAAGTAACTTGATGGGGAAAACATTTTTAATATTTTACACAGGATATAAAATGACAATATCAGTATAGAAGTTTGAAAGATAACAATATACTGTAAATTAGTAAAGATAAATATATGAAGAAACCTGATCCCGAAAAAGATCACTAAACGAAGAAATTAGGGTTAAGCCCTAACGGGGCGGGGGTAAAACATGAATTTTTGGTAAAAAATATTATATTTTTAAAAAATGGAAAAAATTATAGAAAAATAAATAAATCTGAATTTTTAAAAGAGGGGTCGAAATTATGGTTATTTTTAATTAAAAAGAATTGTTTAAATAATTAAAATGGTAATTAGAATAAAATAATAATATAATGGGTGAGTCATACATATAAAAGTGCCAGGGAAAAGTTAGAAATAAATTCTACAGGTAAACCAGAGGTAAAAGTCTTTTCAGACTGATCAAATTAAGAACAAGTGAATTTTTACACGAAGAAAGAATTTACCGACGTCGATTCCATGGCAGAAAACCCTAATTCCTAATAAGACGGAAAGCGATCGATAGAGTAGAGCCGAGATAGGCAAAGTGAGAACCTATAGAAACAATTGCGTGTTTTCAAACACGGGATTAAGTTAGGCAACCACCGGACGTTTTACGATGACGAATTATTGTCCGAGAAGTTGGTTCTATCGGAAGCGATTTAAAGAATCGGACGCGTTTGTCCGAATATCTTCCGACGCACCGAGAGAATACCTGGATATGATCAAAAAGAGGATCAAAATATATAATATGAAAGAGGATGAAAAGATCTTCAAAGTTACATGCCCGGATTTTTGAGTTTCGCGAAATCGCGCGAAACGGACATCCGTCGGGTAGCTTTATCGGATAGGAGGCCATAAAGCAAGATGAAAAATCAATCTTTGACTTTTGGGGGACCAAGAGGTCGGCCAAGACCTTGAATGGTCAAGATTGCATCTTACAAAACCCTAGATCCAACGGCCGTAATCATTTTCGAAGACTTTTTGTTAATACCCACCTTGTCCCTCCCTTTTTCTATAAATAGCACCATTCCCTTCTTCATTCTTCACACCTTTTCTTCTCTCTACCTTGGCCGAAACTTAGAGTGAGAAGCTCGCAAAAGTTTTGCCTTAGCTCGAGTAAGTTCTTCCGTCCTTAGTTTTTAGTTTAGTAGTTCTTTCGGTAGTTATAGTAGAACCGTTGTTTTGATCTAGGAAGTTTTAGAATTTGTTCCTATGCTTGTTTTTATGCCTCATTGCATTGAAAGATGCCGACGAGGTAAAAACATAGTGGAGATAATTTTGAAATGGAATACGGTCAAAGTAACGAAGTTTTGGCGAAATTCCGCCAAATTAGGGGTAGAAGGGCAAAATGGTAATTTTTACCTAAAATGCCGATTATGATGTCAAATCACTAATGAAAGTGATATTACTCGATAGGGCATCGAAACTCGATTTCTTTCATTTACGCGCCCGACGTGCGGCTGTCGAACATTTCACGTTTTCCGTAAAAGTACGTTTTCCGCCGAAGTACCTAACGTCGTCAACGAAGGTACGGACGCATCTTGTAACACTAATCTTGTACTTCTTAAATGCATATATGTGTGATAGATATGTTCGTAGACCGATATACATGCATAGTTTTACACGGGTTATAGTCATGATAACGCCGTATGTTTTTCTAGCGCGAGAACACGAGTGATATCGTGGCACTTGGTGAATAGTGTAAGCTGTTATTGTTGTTTTACATTGTGGGGCTTTACATACCGCGTAATGCTTATGTTTTGTCGGCATAATGATCATGCATCCGCCGTATGCTTATGTAGTGATATCCGTGGTATTGTCTAGAATATTTGTTATACGTATCTTTGTATTGTTTGGGTTTGAGATTAACCGTTACTCCGAGATTCAATGCGGTGAATTGAATCAGCTATAGCATCGGATCCGGAGGAATACGGATCGAAGATCGAGGCAAGCATCGGTAGACGTGCAAATGCCAGAGACTTATCTATCTTTACCGCTTTCGGTTATTCACTTTCAAACTCTAGGATTAATGTAATCATTACAATGTTACATCGTGGTTGATGTTTGTTATGAATCGATTCTTACTCTTTCGCTCCAATGCTCTACTCTGATTACTCTGCTTGAAATATTTAGAAACGTTTAAAAAAAAAAAAATATTCCGCCGTTTTCAAATGGGATGTTACAAATAGTGACGCTACAGTAACACGTGAGGGTACTGTTCACTTACGAAAATACTGTAGTAACTGGATATTCACCTCTGTTTCAGTTCTAAAAATAGAGTTTCAACATTCTACAATTCCCTTTAATTCCCACGGGTAATAGCTAAAGGGATAAGAGTTGCAAGACTTACCTTAGTCAAACTCTTAATTCCATAAGACGTGCAAATTCCTTCTTCAATAATCGTCTCCCTCAGACTGTCTCTATGCCTCCACTGACTCTGCTTCATAACTGACGTTCTCTCTCCCTCTCACAGATGCCAAAATGACTAAATGGAAATGAAGCAATTGGTTCTGACCGAATAGATATAATAACTAACGAGAGAGTACGTGGTTCACAATTTGCTGGAAGTAGTGGAGCATATGCATTATCACGCTGGAGATAAAGAGTTGTGGGGCTGTCCTACATATTCCTATTTTATCTCTTTGTGTTTCCACTACAGATGAATAAGTGGATTGTGGATTTAAAATACCTATATATTTATCCAAAAGTGATGCTTTCATGGAGTGTAATGAATAATGCTTCATGATGACCCCTTTAAAAAAATATAAATGCTATCTGCATAGGCTCAGGAAGACACAAGATTAGTGGAGGATTCATCACATAATTTCCACTAAATTCAAAAAGAAGTGCTTTCCAAAGTAAGTGGTCAATTATTCAATGAATTATGCTCATAGAGAACGCATGGGCTGTTGAAGTTATATTAAATAAATAGGTAGTGGTTAATCAAATGGAATTGGTGCTATTTGCTTTGTCTGCATAATGAATTAATAAAATAGGTAGTGGAATACGTGTGAGGTTTGGAATAAGAGAGTTGTCCACTACTATTATAATTATTAAAGGAGTGGTGTGAATGTTTGACCATAAAGAATAAATGAGACGCATTAGGTATCTGAATAGGATACTTCATAATTTAATATTGAAGTAAGTATTTCTCGGGATGTTACATCTGGTCTCTGGTGTAGGGGTGGGTACGTGGTATTTGCTTTGTGAATATAGGAGGTTATTTAGTAAGGGAGACGAAGTATGAGGGAATAACTCGGGTAACCCGCCGATCTGGGTGGGTTACCTTTTTGACCGTTGAAAGCCTAAAACGTCGGAAACTCTGGGAAGAGGAAGGAGAAAATTTCAGGAAGAAGAGTAGTAGGGAAATAGTTGAGAAGGAAGAAACAGGAGCAGCTAATTAAATGGATTGAGCCAACCCACAGGGGGTCTCCTTAAACTGTGATGGGGTGGTCAAGCACAATGGAAGGAATGCAGGAGCTGGCTGTCTGATTCGGGACTCGGAGGGGCGGTGGTTGGTGGGCTGTTGCCGCAACATAGGATCGTGTGCGCCTCTCCAGGCGGAGCTCTGGGGCCTGTTAGAAGGCTTAGAGTTGGCGTGGGCTCATGGCTTTGGAGAGGTGAAGGTGCAGCTGGATTGTTTGGTGGGTCTGAACCTGGTGAGTAGTACAGAGGAGGATGCAGGTGTGCACTTGAGCCTTGTTCGGAGGATCCGTCTGCTAGTGGCGAAGGAGTGGCGGATCACGTCGAAGCATATATTTCTACCGCGTGGGCAACAGGTGTGCAGATTTCCTTGCTTGGTTTGCTTTGACGATGGGATTGGGACACCATGTTTTAGCAGAGCCGCCGGAGGGCCTACGACGTCTTCTTCAGGATGATGCTGCGGGAGCTGGTTATGTAAGGCTATGCCTTGATGTTAACTGCTCTGTGATGATCAGACCCAATGATAAAGACATGGACAACAAGTGTCAAGAAATTTTGATGATGCAAGTTTTCTGGGCAGTGTGAGCATGTGAAGAAGGGAAAGGCAGAGTGAAGAAGAAGAGAGTGTGAGCATGTGAAGAAGGGAAAGGCAGAGTGAAGAAGAAGAGAATGTAGTAGATGATTAGAAGGGAGGAGGCCATTTTGGGAATGGGAGTGTCAGCCATTGCTGAAGGCTGAAAGCAAGAGATGAAATACAAAAATGGAAGGGAGCATCACGCCATCACGTGATTTCTGAGCTATGCAGAGACAGCTGTTCCTAAAAAAAAAAAAAGTGTTGTGATATTAAATTTTTTATGATTCGAAAAATAAATGAAAAATGTACAGCATTTGTTTTTTTGTAAAAAAATTTGAGTAAGGGTTTTCCGAGGTTTTAAGAAAGTTTTATGGATATAATTCTCACCTCTCTCAATAAATGTATTTTTTGGGGTTTAAACTTGAGATTTTCTTTATACGGGGTGAGACCCCTTACCACATCAACCAAAATCAATTTGTTTTATAATAGTTTTATTTAAAAAAAAAAGAAAAATTACAAACGGTACCATTTATTCCTATAAAATAGAAAAATATCATTCATAAGTACAACCAACGATTAAAAGAAAGTCGAAAGAAATATTTAAGAGATTGAAGAATTACAAAATTTGCATAAATCCTTCTTATTTTTCTTGTATTATAAAATAAAGATAAAACGACTGAAGTAGTAGATGTGGAAAGCATGGAGTTATTAATTGTAGTTTTCTGTAAAATACTGAAAACCCAAAAAAGGAAAGAGGAAGGTGTGGAAAAACGAGAAGGTTATGAAAGCAACTTGCAACAACCACACAACTCATTAATCAGCCTCATGCAGCCTCATTAATCACTCATAAAACTTGGAATTTATATACCACAAAAGGCAGGCATCATGGGGAATTTATATATTTGTAATCATGATGAAAGTTATCAGAAGGCATTAATGGTTGAAAGCAAGTTGCAACAACCATACGTACGCCTCATTAATCAGCCTCACATGTCTGCTTGATGCTACATTAGAAAGAGAACATTGATTACAAACACTAAACCCATAATCCAACGTGTCATATGGTACACATATTCTATCCTTGCATGGATATGGGCATTTAATTGGAGTCCCCACATAGAAGAAGGAAAGAGAGAGAGAGTGAATTTAATAGGAAAGGTGAGAAAGTGAGAATGGTTTGGATTGATGGCTGTGAAAGGTTTACAGAGGAAAAAGGGAAAAGAAAGGAACAACCTTTAAGAATACTAGACCCAGTCTCATTGCGCCCACGTGAAAATGAACCACAACTAGTACTACACTCTCTCTTCTTCATCCCCTCACAGTCACAGGACCATCCTCTGTTTCTCTTTATACGTACACACTCCTCCCTCTCTTCTTTCTTCAACTGCCCATTAAATGATGTTATGACTGGTAACTTATTAGTTACTAAATGAAACTTGTGAGTTCATAAATTGCTTATGTTCTCTGGTAATTGAATTACAACGGGTTTAGTGTAAAAGTATTATTATGACTGGGAACTTGTAAATTACTAAAAAAGACTTGTGAATTGGGAAATGAAACCCCATTAATCGAGAAACCCAAGTTGTGAATGTAATAACCATTGGTTAAATTTATACATTGGATACAGTTTTTAGGAACGGGTCAACAAACTACACCTAAATGAAATACATTCGTTGGGGAACAGTCCATTGCTCTCAGCAGAATTCATAATATTCCATAATCTTCGAATGTCATGTTGGTAGATGATGAAAATTTCTCCCTCATGTCACGTAATTGAACCTGACATATCGTATCAACATAAAAAAGAATTCACACTTCACATTCAAACTCGCCTAGTTGCTAAGATTTGCATTTAAAGACCAACTAAACAAAATAAATAAATTAATAAAAATAAAAGTAAGTGGGGACTGAGTGAGAGACTAGAAGCGATCCGTGAAGAAAGGGAACGTCGACTAGTTGCATGTTGAATTGGTCGTATTTTTAATTTTTAAAACTCAAGATAAATACATTTTAAAAAATATTTAAAATAAATAGGGACAGGACTAAACGTCACTAAAGTGGTGCTGTATTTGGGAAGTTGGAACATTTGAGAGGACATTAGAGGCCCTATACCCTTTTTGAGATCCTTCCAAACTGATCTTTAATTAAAGGTATGATCCAAACCATTAAGTGAAGATCTTTCGGGTTTATATTGTATCAGACGGTAAGTGATGAGTAGGATGGCAATGGAAGAAAGAGAAGGAAGAGGGTTAGATGAATAATGATGCTTTGCTTTGCAGGGCAAATATTCGCACTTTAATTAGAAAATTGCAGGTGGTCTTTGATTTTCATTGTAGATAAATGGTCCCCAAAGATAAACATTGAACTATCAACCTGAATTTCATACAATCACAATTAATCACAAAAGAGGCATTTTAACCTCAATTTTATGACAACAACCCCAAATAAAATATAAAAATATATAATAAAAATAGGGATTTGTCACGGATTTACATATTTGGAAGCCATAGTTAATCACTTACTCTAATAAGCAGCTTCAGCCTTATAATGACTTTCTCTGGTACGTTGTTTGTTTGGTTCAAATTCATTTAGAGGAGCAAAAATGTAGTTTGTTGATATGAATAATGACTTGAATACATCACAGAGGTAAAAATATTCCCCTCGCTTTCACAAATCACAGACTCCACATAATTATTTAATCCGATTCAAAATCAACCATATAACTCTTACAAATAACATTAGATATGATGCATATCACCTTCTGTTCATTTTTATAAATCAGAACATGATTCAGTGAATCTTTGTACAGTTTGGGAAAAAAAGAGGGACAACACATCAGATAGTACTGGCACGATCGTTAATAGTCTGGGTATAAATTATAAAAAGATAAAGACGAAACACAGGAAAAAAAGGGTAGAGTACTAGTAACTCATATAAAGTATTATTATCAATATTAGTTATAATAATATTGATAATGAAAATTTAATTTATGAGGGAGTTAAATTTAATTTTCTTTTTCCTTCGTCCATTATGGATGGTACATGAAAATTTATGAGGGAGTTAAATTTTAAAGACTTTGGTAAATTGGTTCAGATTTAAAAAATAGGGACGCATCAAATTTAATTAGACAATTCACATATGGCAGGCAGAGCATGCACATGGAGGCTATTTTTGAAGGCTGAGAGAGGATGACTCTTAGCCTTAGATGGAAAATAAGGACATGCTAATCTAATTAGTGTTATCGAAAATTGTATATAAAACTCAGGAAAGATAAAACAAATTATATATAAAACCACTCATCAATCCAATTTGATGGTATCATTAATGACACACTCCCTTCATCGTTTTCTCAGCCACGTCTTCTATAACACCTTGCTCTAAAAACACTGAACAAAGGTGTTTAACTAATTATGAACCATTAATGACCCATTCAGTTCTCTAAGAGCTGAATAATTAGTTTTTTTTTTTTTAAAAAAAAGGCTTAGGTAACATGAACTAAATAATTTTCCTCAAACTTAGAAAATTCATAACTAATTGGAGTCAGATGTTTCCACTATGCTTGAGATATTTTAATTCTATTATTATATATTATACTAGTTAATTAATTAAAATATCAGTCTGTGTAGGATTTATCTTTTATACTATCTTTTCCTAAATTTTGAACACACGATTAGAGGTGAACTCCACCACCTTTAATTTGCTGCAACTTGAATTTCTAGATATCATGACTTCTATGCCATCGTTCAAAATGCTAATGTGGATATCACATACTGCACTGACCTACTTGTGTGGGCGAACGTCCTCACTTATGCTAAAATTTTTACAATCTTCATTAGTCTTGATTGGCTTTCTTGTGTTTCCTCCTTAATAATAATGATAATAACAACAACAATAATAATAATGTGACAACATTTGCCTTGGTCCATATCACATCAACGGAGTTGCAATAATTGAATAGAGTGCCCTCATATCCTCAAGATAAAAAGGTCATTATCTTTTTATAACGTGGAATAATGTAAAGTGAAGTGATCACGAGACCATAAAAAGCATTATTAGTACTGGTCCCAAATATCAAGAGCAATACTCCCTCCTTCCTTAAATTTTTTACATGTTATAACAGATTTTTATATTATTTACTCGATCTGTAGATCATCCATATCTTCATCTTGAACATGAGGTTTAGTTTTATTATGGACCACCACGTCCTTAATTACCTCTAGGCTAGTTCTTCTTTTTTTCCTCTTTTTAATTGAAGCTAAGAATAAGAATATGTGAGCATTTTTGATAAAAAAAAAAATTCGTTAGGCCACGCCATTGTAATTAAGGTTGACAACGAAAGCTATTTTACCCATGACCAGAAAATTCTATCAGTTTAATGTTTATATTTGTGGGGACCATTTATCTGCAATAAAAATCAAATTCTATCGGTTTAAATATTTTTACATTTTTCTTTTAACAAGTAAAATGAGTAAAATATTCATATCTTTTAGGGATAAAATGTTGTAGTTTTGAATTTTTTTTTAAAAAAATTTCAAAATAAAAATAAATCATAACTTTACAACTTTTGGGTTTTTTTTTTTTTTTAATGAAAAATTATATATACGTCATTTATCGTGAAGCTTTGCACATGCTGTGATGATCATCATTAATAGGCTTAACATACCAGCCATGTACTCTACATTTCCAATATTAATTTATTAAAATCTTTTTCTTATTCACTTACTTCACTGTATTATTACGAGCAGTAAATATGATATTATTGTACAAAAATAATTCATATATATTTTTAATATGTAATTTAATTATTTTTATGGATTTATTAACTATATTAAGAGAATGATTCAATATAGATATAAAAATCCAATATTTTAATATTTATATCATTGTCCAAAAAAATTAAAAATTATTATTTTTCAAACACATGTAGGGAGAATCCTCTCTATATTTTCCAACTAAATTCATTGACAGAGAGCTTTCATACCACATATAGAGAGTAATCTTTGAGTCATCTTTTGCATTCTTAGGTAAGGAGTGTAACCGACTCCTTCCACTCATCATCCCTTCTCTAATTTTGCTTGACAAAATCATCAAACTCATCATGCAACACCCATGTTGCTATAAACCGGGACGGTTTATTGTCATCCGTGGCCCTTCCAATCGCAATAAAATAGGATGGTGATCAGATTTGTACTATGGTAAATGAGTAGTAACACTTGCATTTGGAAACATTCCCATCCATTCGTTCGACTCAAGTACACGATCAATTCTGCTATATTCGTTCTACCCAAGAGCCCATGGACCCTGTACATGATCACTCAACTCAAACAGTGCCTGCCAAAGTTCACGTCACTGTACTATATTCGGACTAGCATAAATAAACATTAGTTCCCACGTTCTGTGATCATGCCCACAAATTCTGATGTGCATAAACTGTGGGTGCTTCACTAGTACATCAACTTTTCCTACTTTTTCTGACCACAAACACCAAATCCCTCCCTAACACAAGCCCATCCTCACACATTTGTGACACAAGAAGAGCCTCATCCTGATCCATAATCTCCAGACTTTGATCTGTGATATCAGTTCCTCCCACCACTTCACAAGCCTGCATCGTATCCCAATGCTTTGGTTTCCAGCTCCATCTACATGTGACAACTCACTAGGCTTCGACACTTCACTAGGCCCATCGTCCAACACAGAGAATGGGTTTTTGGAGAAGTTAGTTTTTGCATCCTGGGCCCAACTCTCCTCCCCTTGCGTCGTAACACGTGTCAAAACTTTACCTCCAGCAATGTTCTCTTTTCCTCGTGCGCGTCTCTTAGTCCCGGTGACTATTTTCTCCACTATTGGGACCCCTTTTTAAAGATATTTATGTTTTTAAAGTGCATGCTTTTATTTTATTTGAAGTGGCTTGGAGAGGCTGTAAGAGAAATTCTTTTCTTTTCTAATCTGGAAAAGTTTGTAATGGAAAAAAAGACATTTCTCAAGCCAGTACAATACACAAACACAAACACAAGACCGAATATTTAATTGAGGTGATAACTAGCTGCTTCGCTGTAGTTTATAAATTTCATCCGACAAAGTAAGCATCCATACATAACTTACATACTGCATTATATAGTACTCAGCCTTTTTCAAGCATGGATTAATTACAAATAACATTTCGGGCACGCAACTTAACAAAAAATACGACTCTTACTTTGCAGGTGCTAATGGGCCTAAGAAAGAATAACACTGCAATATGATTACGAGAGATAATGGAGCTTACTGCGACGAGTGCACATTTTGTACAGGATTCTATAACCACACCCTCGGAACTGAATCACATCACCTAATTTAAGAGTGTTCTCCATCCCACAATCTACAAAACATTAGGAACAAAAAATCCTTGAATGGCTGAAAACGCAATGGAAAATGTAAGGACTTCAATTTTAGTGGATCAGGTTTAGATGCAAGAAAATAAAAAGAAACTCAACCATACACTTTAACTGGAAGAATAAACATACCTCCACAGATGTAGCTAACAGGCTCAGGTTGAGGATCCATGGCTTTAACAAATTGGAACAAAGCAAGGCAGTAGCACGAGGCCTTCAAGGTCAGAATTCAACGCATGCACACACAGTGTCATACAAGAGAATACAAATAAGTTTAAGGCACAGACGCTAGGATTAGGAAGTAGTGAGTAACAATAATATCTCATAATCCAAGTCTCAAACTTAGAAGCAAGCTTCCTTTATGAAGTAAAAAAGGACATTGCCTTTATCTCATACCTTCAAAAGTTATGACCTTATCATCTCATAATTCAAACCCCAAAATAAATATTAAAGCAAGGCGGGGATTTTGTTGTTGCTCCTTCTGAGTTTGCCAACGGTGTTATCAGGAATAGGGCTCAGAGAGGTTCATAACAGGAGATATCAGCTCAAGATATCCGCGATTAGCATCGCAAAAAAACCCATTGACATAGGGAAATAGAATCAAAGAAGTTGAATGCTTGGAGGATGATGCTAAACTCTAGTTTTCAAGAACTCAGACACAATAATCGGTAGTTGGTTGCTGGTACCCCAAATGCTCAAAGCCAGTAAGAGTATATTAGGGAATGGAGAATGGATAGTTTCAAAAACACAACGCCCAAAGTTTTACAGCACCAACTACGAATAGGCTCATACCAACGAAGAAGGCGAGAGCAAAGCAGGAGGAGGAGGGTGAGATTGGGAACCGAAATAAGGCAGAGAGACGGCGGAGTTGCTCTCCAGTCTCCAGTCTCCAGTCTCCTCCAAATATTAAATTTGGTTAGTATTGCTGTTATGAATTGTATAGATTATATTTTAACAATTTAAACCTATATATTTATGTTTAAAAGAATAGTTTTATACAATATGAAATTTGGACCATGTGTGTTTTTTTTTTAATAAGAAGGTAAAGATGAGATTCTGAAAAGTTAAGAGATTATGAGAGAACCCAAACCCATTCTAGTGACAACACCATTAACCCGTTCTATTAAAAATAACCCTTGAATGAAATCCCAGAATACATATTGTCATTATGTAGTGGCAAAGCCACTTACCATTTCTCACACTTGGATGAGGTATCGGATTCAAGTCCAAACATGGCATGATGACACAATTAAGCCACATCATTGAACTGATGTCTCATATTTGGTGGCCCTCTGGCCACATATG
Organism: Acacia melanoxylon; assembly: GCA_019022615.1. NCBI lineage: Eukaryota > Viridiplantae > Streptophyta > Magnoliopsida > Fabales > Fabaceae > Acacia > Acacia melanoxylon. The sequence continues at coordinate 1,676,135 of JAFJYJ010000082.1, forward strand.
CATTTCACTTTTTTTTATTGATATATAATATTAATTAATGACTAATTAATTGTTTGTTAATGACTAATAAATAGAATGACGAAATTATCCCATGTTTACACTTCTATAATTTCTATTTGTGGTTAATCACTTCAATGCATCCTCTCATTTTAATTTTGTTGTTGTTGTTGTTGTTGTTTAGAAGCATTGCTGCACGAGTACAAAATCTAGTTTTGGAACCAAAAAAAAAAAGGAAGGCTCTGTCTTTACACAAAACTTTACTATGAAGTAAAAAATCCACTTTCCAAAAGGTGTAATATTTTTAAAAAAAATAATAATGGGTGCACCCATTTAAAAATAGTAAAAACTGTTCTTACTCTGAAAATAATAGTTTACTTTATTTTATATTTTATGTTTTAAATCAGTGATTTACTTAATTATTTAATATATACACAAACACATATACATATATAGGCACACCGCACACATATATGTATATGTATATGTATATGTATACACACACCTGATTGTTGGAGATGTGGTCAAATCTAATGTTTGTCAAGTTTGATAGCAACAATTTCAGTGGGAACTTGCCCCAATCTTTGGGATCCTTACAGTGGTTGGTTTCATTACAACTTCGCAATAATACATTATCAGGGAATTTTCCTATTTGTTTGAGGAAATACTATATTGATTTTCTTGGATGTCAGTGAGAATTAATTATCAAGAATTATTCCATTGTGAGTTGGACGCGATCTTTTGAAGTTGAAGGCCCTTCTCCTGAGATCAAACAAATTCATTGGCAACATTCCTGATCAAATGTGTGGTTTGAATTATCTACAAATGTTGGATTTTGCAGAGAATAACTTGACTGGACAAATACCAAAATGTATCAATAACTTGATTGTTTGGCTTACAAAGAAAAATAGCTTAAGATCGGGCATCTCGAGCCGAGTGAATCACTCTGAATACTCAATAAGTGATGTGCTGCTTACTTTGGAAGGAAAGCTTGATGAATAAAAATTTCCCGGCCTCATCATGAGCATTGATGTTTTAGATAACAAATTATGTCGTGAGATACCATCCCAAATTACAAGTCTCATGGGGCTACAATTTCTGAACTTGTCCAACAACTTGTTGCATGGTGAAATCCCTCAAAGCATCAGCAATATGGGATCATTACAATCAATAGATTTGTCACTAAATAAACTCTCTGGCGAAATTCCACCATCCATTTCCAATTTGAATTTCCTATACAAGTTGAACTTGTCTCACAATAATTTGACAAGAAAAATTCCAACAGGCTCCCAGATGCAAAGCTTTGAAGCAGATAGTTTTATTGGAAAAACGAACTATGTGGTCCTCCACTATCCAACTATTGCAGTGATTCGAAGCATGTCCCAAAGCATGGCCATACTGCCAAAGAAGCAAAAGAAACGATTAATTGGTTTTATGTGAGTATGTAGTGGGATTTGTTTCAAGATTTTGGGCAGTAGTTGGTCATCTACTCTACAGTAGATCATGGAGGTACACTTATTTCTGGTTCGTAGAACGCATGTGGCACAGACTTCAATCTTTCTGGTGTTAAGAAAGAAAATAAGATGTGTTTTTGCAGTTCATGGGCTTTGCACAAGTACAGAAATGGTCATCAACGTCCGTTTTTAAACAGTTTTTATGTCCTTTTTTTTTTGGGAAGCCTATGTGGGAGGTGTAGTAAGGTAGAGCCTACAGTGTCCCAATTTTAATTTCGGACGCCGTAAGTATTTTTTGTTCTAAAAAAAAACCCAAAACAGATGGGGATGACGACGTTAAACAAAGATCGAGAAATTTCCCACTCTTGCTCAGGAGACTAGTCGCTTTAGGTTCAATGAAAACTTCTCTCCAGAATGCAATAAAATTTCACAAATGGTGCTATTGATTCGCACTTATCATCTATAGCACATTAAAAACAAACAAATAAAACACAGCTAAAATATAGCAGAAAATAAAATAAGATGTCGGGTTGTTCGCCTCTAACATTGAGATCTCTTACTCATCCTAGCCAGAAATAGAAATATAAACACAAACAAAGTGTCACTGGACATCCATACGCGTTTGGTAAGTGACAGATCCGCCTCCGTCTTTCGCAGATCTTAGGAACCATGGGAGTGGAGGAGCGAAGAGAGAGGAGGCCATGGAAGCAAAGTAGCGGAGGAGCGGCGATGAACTCCAACTGAACGCAAAGGAGCAGAGGAGGCCATGGGAGCTACGGCGAGTGGCGGCGACGAACTCGAGAGAAGACGGGAAGGTAGAGAAGGGAAAGCGATTCGTGTGTGTTGAGAGAGAGAAGACGATCGGGGAAATTTTTTTGCGGGGAATAATGAATACGGAGCATGGAAGGAGTGTTTATCCCAATTAGCATCGTTTTGTGTGATGGCTTTTAGCATCCTAAAATTGATTTAGGACGTCAAAAATATTACTTTTGGCTTCTTAAAAAGATTTTAGGACGCCAAAACCACTGCTTTTTGGCGCTAGACTTTTCATTTGCTGCATTTTCCCTTTTTTTGGGCCACTTTTGGTGTCCTAATTTTTTTTTTAGACGCCTTAATTACACTTTCTGCGTCTAAAAAATTAAAGAGGGGCCTAATATATCAAAATTTCTCCAAATAATTACAAAAAATGTCACCGCCTTCATATTTTACTTCATTTTTTAGAAAATTTTAATCAAATATAATTAAAAGACTTCCTTTGTTTTTTTCGACTATCTTGTAATTTCCATTTACATTTAAAGAAAACGGAATTTCAGCTAAGTATTTTAATTCATCTTTAGATCTTATTTTTTTGGTTTACGTACATTGGCTATTGGCAGCATTTCTTACTTCTTAACAGGCCTGTTGGCATCATTTGCACCTCGGTTGCAAGATCAAATCATAGATTGGATGGATAGTGTAGGGTGTGTGTGTGAGAGTGAAAGTCCCTCCTATGGGAAAGGGAAATGGGTGTATGTTATTTAAAATAACAATAAAAAAGAATATAAATTACAATTTGATCGAACAAGTTAACACCAAAATTCAAACCAAAATATAAGAAGAGCAACTTAGCAAAAGCAATACCATACGTGTCCATGCCTTCAGGGAATAAGTCTTTGAAATTGGTGGGTTGAAACAGTTCACTCTTGTAGGCGATATTATCACCATAGCCCATGTCGTAAAAGTCCCGAGGTTTTAAGTGAACCACCATATTCCAATCCATGTGCCTCTCATCCTCGACATAATAAACCTGGTGTGCCCAGAGGCAAGAATATATTGCTTATCATCTTGAGAATAACCGATTTGAATTGGCCAGAGAAATTTGCTAATGTGGTGCCTAAGTCGTCAATTGTGAGTCACCGGGAAGTTGTCATATTTGTCCACAAACACTTGAGAAGCGTCACGCGGAAATGCCTTGGTAATTTATTTTGACGACATCAAGAAGCTTTCCATAATATGGGACATCTCTGAACTGCATGTTGCCGTCTTTGCTGCTCGCATAACTCCTTGTCCTAAAGGTGCCATAAACACCCGAGTTTTGGGTTAGCAATCCTTGATCTTGTGAAACCGTGCAAAACTTGAAACCATTGACATAATATGCCGTAAACCTGGTTGCATGGTCAAGAGGGCCGAGTGCGAGAGCTCTGAAATCTGGTGAGTGAGAGTTGTGGTTATTGAGTATTCTCCACACAAACCATTCTGGGAATTCCATGTTGACCTTTCTGTCAGTTTCAGAGAATGTCTATGTACAGATCCTGAGTTGACGCTTCACATGACTTATGAATTCCTTACAATTGATCATGCGATGGCGATAATGAAATTAAGTATAAAATATAAGGAAATATACAGGATAATGTATTGTTGGTTTTGATTAGTTTTGATGATGTCTTATATAGATGTCATTCTTAAGAGCAAAAAGGTTGCACACTACATTTACATTATACTTTGACTAATTCTTATATCTAATGTAGATGTGAAGTTTAATGATGGAGAATGATCAAGAAAAGAGAAGAAAGAAAGGAAGAACTTGTTTAATGGAATGAGAAAATCATTATACAAGTTCCTAGATTGATTCTACAAGTCTCCACGATTAAATAGAAGTTGGAACGGATCAATTCGGAGTTAAAACAAGCAAGTTCAAGCTTCGGATGAATACTTTGGTTTGTTGGAGGGCATTTAAGTAATTTCAGCTTTCTTACTCACTTGAGCAGTGACTTGCTCGAGCAAATTGAGTTTCGAAGTCATGCTCGAGCAACAACAAAGTTCTTGCCCGAGCAAGGTGGAATTTCTCCCAAAAATGCTCAAAATCCGTTCTTGCCCGAGCAAGAAAGAAGGCCTTGCTCGAGCAAGGTCGTGGCATCGCATACTGTTCAGCTACATTTCGGGCGATCTTGATGAATTCGACGATATCTTCCAAACCAGGAATCGGATTGACATAAAACCAGTGGCATAGGAAAGAATACATCCAACACGTACTTTTGAAAAAATATCAAGTCCAAAGGAGTCCATATGAGAGAGCTATGATTTTCGAAAGTTGGAACAACAATTAACGTCACAGTCCAGATCAACCTTCGGTCATTTGAGTGTATCTCACAAACGGAAAATCCAAATGAGCTGAAATCGGTGCCATTGGAAACTAGACTCAAATACCTTTTCATAAACATCAAGAAATCAGAAAACAAATATCAATTGAAGGAGATATGATGTTTTGGAAGTTGGTAGTCTGTTCTGGATTCTGCAAAAATGCTGGTTAAGAAGAAGCTCCATTCATCGATGTTAATGGACGAACTACAACTAGCTTGGAGCTGATTCTTATTGAAATGGAAACAATATTTGAAGAGCCTTCTGAAATGGAATGATTTTCTAATCTTGGATTTATGCCGAGAATCGAATGCAAGCATGATTGTTGAATCATGCTCGAGCAAGAAATATTTCTTGCCCGAGCATCATCGAGGCGAAGCAAAAGATAGTCGATCAATGAATCATGCCCGAGCAAAGTATTCTAGCATGCCCGAGCAATCTAGAGGCGAAGCAAAAGAAGGTCATTCAGAGAACCTTGCCCGAGCAAGAAGTATTTCTTGCCCGAGCAACATCGAGGCGCGAAGCAAAACTCATCAAATCGGGAAGTCTTGCCCGAGCAAACAAAGAAGGCTTGCTCGAGCATCATGCTCGAGCAAAGGCAAACGTTGCCCGAGCAGCATCTATCATTCTCAAATTCTCGCCTCTGTGTATACCTTGCCCGAGCAAGTATTATGACTTGCTCGAGCAACAACGGCGAAGTCATTTCCACGCCTAATGAAAAGTCTTGCCCAAGCAAGAAAATTGTCATGCTCGAGCAACATCACCAAAACTCGAATCTCCGCAAGCATGCTTTTCCGGGTTGCTCAAGCAACAACAATGCGCTCTCACTTCTCCGCCTTTGTCTAAAGCTTGCTCGAGCAAGCTTTGCTTCATGCTCGAGCAACATCGCCAAAACACGCCTTCGCAAGCATGCTTTCCGGGTTGCCTCAAGCAACGTGTTGTGCTCTCTCTACTCCGCCTGTCTATGCCTTGCCCGAGCAAGTATTTAACCATGCTCGAGCATCATCGAAGGAGAGCACATCCACGCCTCTCGTAAACAAGCCTCGCCCGAGCATGATTTTATCCATGCTCGAGCACGATGCCCGAAAGGGCAAAATACTTTGCCCGAGCATCGGCGTCCAAGAACATACTCATCGATTCAAGAGAAGCTTGCCCGAGCAAGAATGGATTCTTACTCGAGCATGATCACGAAGTTTTCAAATCTCCGTCTGCGAACTTTATGAAGTCTTTGTGTTAATTTCATCAGCAAAAACAAATCATCTCAGCTTCAATATATCTTCTTCTACATCATTCAATATTACTAATCATCATTTTGAGTGATTTTCAGATGATTATATGAAGGACTCAAATACACCATTTATCAATCAGACAGCAAAGCTCAGTAGCAACAACGTCCAAGATTTCAGAAATGATTATTATCAATTGATTTCTACTTGCTATACTTCTCAATGCTATTAATCATGTTCGTTAGCAAGTTTCAGATGATCATCAGTTGTTTGAATCTTGATGAGCCATGAAGCAAACCGGAACCGACGGAGACATGTGAGCCGACAAGATGAAGGATGCCCATAATGTCAAAAGCATCTCGAATATTATTTTAAGTCATCTTCATCCAAGACCACGTGAATGACAACCTGTAAAGAGACTCAACTAAGCAAACATTCCATCATGGTTGAGCAGAAGGAGCGGATGCCTAAACACCTTCAACGGACGAATTCAAACATTCAAACAGACATATTCAAATCCTTCAACGGTCCTCAATCTTCAAGTACTATAAATACCCGAAGGATTGAATTCATCAAGAACACAACCAACGCATACACAGACAAAGCTATCAACGAGATCAAATTCTATTCGTACATATATATTTTCTTGAGCTTGTGTTTATCATTCATCTACTCTGTAAGAGAGTTTTATCAATCGTTTTACAATTCATTCAAATTTCAAGGTAGAGGTATCTTGAGTGTGGGTGTATCAATTACAACTTGTAAGGGGGAGTGAGTCCGAGAGTGAAAGGATCATCCTTCGTTTACAGAGTGTGTAATTGTGTCCACGGTTAGTTGGTTACAACTTGTAAAGAGGAGTAAGTCTAGTGAGAGGATTACTCGTGGAGTTCTGAGTACGTAATCAAGTTTGAAGATAGTGAAATCCCAGAGTGTTTCTGGGGACTGGACGTAGGTCAAGAGTTGGACCGAACCAGTATAATCTCTTGTGTTCATTGCTCTTCTCTCTATCTCTGTTTTAAGTGTTCTTGAGCAATTAGCGAAAGAATTTCAAGATCACCTATTCACCCCCCCTCTAGGTGATATTCCACCCTTCATTTGGTATCAGAGCATAGGTTTCTCAGTTGGGCTTAACATCCCGAGATAGATCATGGAAGGAATATTACCTCTTGGTGCCTCGATCAACCGACCACCTGGCTTCAACGGTGAACACTATTCATTCTGGAAAGAAAAGTTCAAAGCATTTATGTTAGCCACGGAGTATGGTCTCTGGCACGTAATAGAGAATGGTGATTATGTTCCCACAAGAGAAGAAGGTAGAATAAATGTTCCAAAGGCTGAAGATGAGTTCAACGAAGATGACAGAAGGAAAATAACTCTTAATAGTAGAGCCATCCTGATGCTTCTGAGTGCTCTCGGTCAAAGGAGTATTTCCGCATCTACAATCTATCTACGCCAAGGAGATGTGGAATGCTTTGGAAATGACATACGTGTCCGCTTATATGTGGAGATAACTTCTCGGATGAAGCAGGTGAGGCGAGAAGAAGTTGAAAACATGTGCTTAATTGCGATGAAGAAGAACAATGTGAAAACGATGATGAGGTATGTGATTACGAACCTACCTATGATGAAGCGCTTTCGAGTATAATGAATTACATTACGAATATAGTAAAATTGTGAAAGAGCTCATTATCTCAAAGAAGAAAATCAAACTGCTTGAAAAACAAGCTAAAGATATCTCTCCATCTTGCGAAAATGTGATTTGCAAAACATGCCCTGTTCTTGAAACGAAAAATGTTTATCTTACGAAAACACTTGAGAAGTTCACTAACGGTAGTGAAATGCTCAATGTAATCTTGAAAGCTCAAAGATTTACAAATGATCGATCGGGCATTGGTTACAATCATATTCTTGATAAAAGGAAAGGGAAAAAGAAGATGGGAGGAAAATCTTATTTGAACTATTTTCAGAAATCTGTTCATACTTCAAATCCATTTGCTCATTGTAACTACTTATGTAATCGTAGTGGTCATAGCACATCATCTTGCTTTCATAAGAAAGAAAGAAGGGATAAAACCCGTTGGTAATTATCAATGGCTACCAAAGGGAACTTATGTTTTCCCTAAGGCTCGAACTAACCCGGAAGGACCCAAGTATAAATGGGTTCCAAAATGTCCATCTAGTGCTTTATGTGTGCAGATTGATTCTGAAAAGAATGGACCTAGACGTATAGAGAAGAATAAGAGTCGAAGAGTTTCTCATGAACCGAAAATGAGATTTACATCAGCTAGGAGAACTTGTGGAGAAGCCATTGCTGCAACTTCATCCTCAAATCAAAAGAAGCAATGTACAAAAGCAAGAGGAGTATGTTCCACCTCAAGAACAAACTACCACGAATATCATTCAACTATCTTGAGGAAAACAAGAAAAGGAGATTCTCTCAAGTATCAAACGAGAAGACACTTGAAGTCTATACCCTCTGAGAGAACTTTGCAGACACCCATGGAAAAACATATGAAGAAGATGCAGTGGGTAAGTAAAGTCGATCCTCCAAGTACTTAAGGTACAAGGTATACAATGGTAAAGCCTCATATGCTATTATATGTAATATTAATTGAGGTTTTATATTGTGGAACCGTAGGAATGAGTATTGCAAACTATTCTGAAATTAAGCTTCCATATGTGTTAAAATCCATTGATTTTAAAAGGGTTGCAATATTCAATAATTTGACTCTTTATGCATATACAATGATTTGATAATTCCCTCTCGTGAACCGCATATTTTGGAATAGTACTCGAGTAACAAGCTAACCTACTCGAGTATTGTCGGGCTTCAATAAGTATGCTTAAGTGTTTTAGGCATCAATACTTGAATATTGGTAAGAGATACTCGAGTATTGGTTGGATGGATCAAGTATCACATGCTGGCTCTGATAGAATACTCAAGTATGGAGCGATTCCCAAATATGAAAAAGAAGCAATGGTTGATGATGATTGTGAACATCGAAAGAGGAGTTATCTACATCAATCCATCTCAACCAAGCATGCTATTACAAAGGACAAGAGGAATTATGGTGATATCTAACTCTTACCCCATACTGTGATTACATATTCATTTTTGGGTAATGAATATTTGTCCATTATTGCATTCCATTAGCAATCAATCATTTATGGCACTCAAAAACGTTTTTCAGATTGCTAAATGGACCGTAAATGAATTTGTGCATTACTTTATGAGTTTATGTTTTTTGAAGTGCACAATTCTAAAATATGTTTCAAATTTTAATTCACTCTGTTTTGTGAAAATGCATACATATGATTTGAAAACATATCCATACTTTAATTACATTCAAATGATGTTTCAAAACTGGGAGTTAATATTGTATATTGAATGTCGAATATGCTTCAAATTTGTGTCCAAGTTGAATTTTCCCTACATTTCATCTATTGATCTTTTCAATTCAATGTGTTGCTTGAACCCCTTTGTTTCATTCTCGACTGTTGGACCTCATGTCTAACAAGTTAATCATATATGAGTTTCAAGTCTATCTTCAAGAAAAGATTTCAATTACTTAGGACATATATCAAGTTAACTTCTTATTTCAAGTTAACTTACTCTTTAAACGAAAAACTTGAAGTACGGAATATCAAGTTAACTCTTCAAAATCACCGTCGCATAAATTGAAAATTCAATGCTTGTGATTTCATTATTCCATATCTTCATTATCCATGAATTCTAGTAGTCATTTAGTTACTCAAGTACATCAAATTTATCTTTATTCTTTTGAGTAACTATATTCAAATTCTTGCCTTGACCATTCATATGTTTCTAAATTCAATTCTAAGAGGCAAGATTATCTCTTCGTCATAGCAAAGTCATTATGCATATGTATCTCTATTGTGCTAGTATGTCTTGCTAATGCATCATCTATATGATCTTTGCTCATGGGAAAATTCTTCTACTTGTTAATGTTTGACGTGTTCTACAAAAGCGAAGCATCTTGATATATTCATTAAACCTATTGACTTCCTCCATGTTTAGAGTGAGCATCGATTTTAAGCATGTTTCAAAAATGAATCTTTCATTCATGAAAATTTTGAATTCATAATGCATTATCACGGTTTGAAAGAACATTCAAGATTTGAAACAATTTGCATGCTTCATTATCATTTTTGAAATTTTTATCTCATCCATGGAATACATGAGATTCATATCAATGACATCCTTTTTACTTAAAATGTATTTCCAAATTGTCATTGAGAAATAACATTCTTGACATGATTTAATTATTGCCCTTTTGATTCATTGGCATGATCTTATTTGATTGGGTAAAATTAAGCTTTTGATCTTTGGTTGTTCTACTCTTTGCTCAAATATCATATGGTTAAATCATAAGAGCATAAGAGTTGTCATGTCTAATTCTGTTTGGACCCAAGAAACATCGGGTACCAAAAAGCATATATATGTTTTTGCAGGACTCTATTCATAAGAATTAAAACAGAGTGTAACAGAGTCATTCCTACTCGAGCATGCTATCGAATCATGCTCGAACAACTACGTGGAAAGCTTAAGGGAGTATATGAGTAAAGGCATCTTGCTCGAGCACACTCCTTGACCCTGCTCGAGCAACAGCGGGAATCAAGGATGAAGTTAGAAAATACTTGCCAAGCCTGCCCGAGCAATACTAAGAGGCATGAAAGGAAAAGCAGCTTGCTCGAGCACGTCGACCCAGCCTACTCGAGCAACAGCGGGTGCTGCCTTCCTGACTTTAGAGGAGGAATGGTTGTTGCCTGAGCAACCTCAGAGGTTTGCCCGAGCAACAACGGGGAGCGAGGAAGCTACATAAGAAATAAAGAACATACTCGAGCAACGCTCCCGAAAGTCCGCTCGAGCACAATTGAAAATCTACCGAGCAAAGACAACAGGATATGTGAAAGAAAAATAAATGAGGAACAATGCTCGAGCATCCGTTTTGTCTACTCGAGCATGACATGCGATGGACGAATTATTTTTTGAAAGCCGACGAATTAATGCTCTAAAGATATGGGAGATTTTCGGTATTGACCACATCATCGAGATAATGGCTAGCCGGCTTCAATAATGGATTGCGAGATGATTATGACTCAAGTAATTACAATATTACTTGAGTGAGGTATTGTATTTTTTTTAATATGTATATACCATAATCATGTTAGGCTAACTTAATTTTATTCATTTGATTCTATATCTTGAAGTTTAGTCGAAAGCACACTCACTTTTAAAATGATCATTATGCTTTAAACATATTTATCATCATAAAAAGCATAGGTGATTACTTTATACCAATTTCAATGAACTTAGAAGTTCTTAATTCGAGATATCATGTTATGTCCCTTGGAGTTGGATGACTTCTAAACCTCATAACATTTGGTGTCACATCATTATTTGGTATCATTAAAGGGATTTTTTTTTTTTATCATGCATTCATTAAGGGGAGCTTCACATTCACATGTGTTTTATATCTTACAAGCTCATCTCCTTTATTTGAAGAAAATCCTTTTTAACATTTGCTCATCTGTACTCACTATGTTTTATTAGTTTTGATGATGAGTTAATTTCATATTTAAAAATATCTTATATTTTCCTTTCATTATCATTATTTGAAAATATCATATCGAAAAGAATACTTTGATATTTGGTTGTACTAACAAATCTCTTTTGCAAAGAAAGTTTTCAATTTGTAGCAGGAGATGTTATCATATGTTCAACTTTCCTTAATGTACTACAAGAAGAAACAATTAATTTAAGGAAAGATGCTTTGATGGTTCAAGCCGAGCTATAAAGGAAGAGAGTCTACCATCGCTTCATCTAAGGCCACGGATTCAACCGAGATGCATACTTCATCGACCATTCGTCATTTGCAGAACCTACATGAGCATTTCTAATCTCTATCTTTTTATTCGTAGAAATTCTGCACATGTTTGATATCTATATGCCCTAATTGTGAAAGTTGTTTTGAAAACCTCTTTAAACCCTTTCAAATTTGTTTTCATAAAAACATTCCAAATTGCTTCATATTTAGAATGAAAACAATTTCAATCGGGAAAGAAAATCAGTTCCTTGAATCATTCTTATCGGTTTAATATTTGTCTCTAAGTATATCTTATTTATACTTCAACTTTTTGCTAATGACAAATAAGGGGAGAGAAATGGCAAGAAAAATATGTGATCTAATATATTTTCATATTCATGCATATTTTTCTTAAAGTATTTGACATCATCAAAAAGGGGAGAATGTTGGTTTTGATTAGTTTTGATGATGTCTTATATAGATGTCATTCTTAAGAGCAAAAAGGTTGCACACTACATTTACATTATACTTTGACTAATTCTTATATCTAATGTAGATGTGAAGTTTAATGATGGAGAATGATCAAGAAAAGAGAATAAAGAAAGGAAGAACTTGTTTAATGGAATGAGAAAATCATTATACAAGTTCCTAGATTGATTCTACAAGTCTCCACGATTAAATAGAAGTTGGAACGGCTCAATTCGGAGTTAAAACAAGCAAGTTCAAGCACGGATGAATTTGGTTTGTTGGAGGGCATTTAAGTAATTTCAGCTTTCTTACTCACTTGAAGCAGTGACTTGCTCGAGCAAATTGAGTTTTGAAGTCATGCTCGAGCAACAACAAAGTTCTTGCCCGAGCAAGGTGGAATTTCTCCCAAAAACGCTCAAAATCCGTTCTTGCCCGAGCAAAAAGAAGGCCTTGCTCGAGCAAGGTCGTGGCATCGCATACTGTTCAGCTCGTTTACGGCGATCTTGCAATTCGACGATATCTTCCAAACTCTGAGAGGATTACTCGTGAGTTACAGAGTCTGTAATCAAGTTTGAAGATAGTGAAATCCCAGAGTGTTTCTAGGGGACTGGACGTAGGTCAAGAGTTGGACCAAGACAAGTATAATCTCTTGTGTTCATTGCTCTTCTCTCTATCTCTGTTTTAAGTGTTCTTGAGCAATTAGCGAAAGAATTTCAAGATCACCTATTCACCCCCCCTCTAGGTGATATTCCACCCTTCATGTATGAGTGCACAATGCATGTTGTAGGAAGGGTTCAACTTTAGTGCAATTAATCAAGACACATGTGCTTGGAACTTCTCAGTCGCCGTTAGTTTGAATCTCTTACTTCCTCTAACTAGTTTACCAACAAGAGTGATTAACAACACTCTTGATGATGACTCAGGTTCAGGTTCAGGACAATCGTCTACATGAGGCGGTCGGTTGAAAAACGTCTCAATGTCATCAAAGTATCTTGAACAGAAGTAAAGGACCTCATCTCCTATATAGCTTTTCGCTATAAAACCTTCTGGCCATGCCTTATTCCTTACGTAAGATTTTAATTTCCTAAGAAACTTATAAAGTACAAAAAGAAAAAATGTCCATAATTTCTTAAATGGGCGTCTAGCAAATTTGGAGAGTAATGCTGATGCGCATATGTAAAATGAGTACCTCTCAATCGGATACATCAATCGGTATTGCACTGGGCCAGCTGGCTTTGTTCCATGAACAAGGTGTATTGTCAGGTGAACCATCACATTGAAAAAGGATGGAGGGAAGATCATCTTTAAATGACATGACGTAAGAATGATTATCGGCTGCAGCTGATCGAGCTTCTCAACGATCAAAACCTTGGAACACAATTTTTGAAAGAAAGAACACATCTTCACCAAAACAATCAACACATCGTGAGACAACGTATTTCTGATTGCCAGCGGAAGTAACTGTTGCTTAAAACATGTGAGTCACGACTCTTCATCCCAACAACCTTTCGAGCTTGCATGTCAATACATTGTGAAATGTTGCTTAAATACCAATAAGGAACTTTTATTTTCTTCGACGTAGCGAGGAAGATTCCTTATTCGGTTTTGTGAGGGTGAATTTTGACATTCTCATCCGGCCACGTGTCTTCATGAACTCTCATGGCCCGTAAATCTTTCCCCACTTGAAGATAATCTTTTGACTTTCTTGGTTCGTTAAGCATCGTGTATAGCACATTGTCACACACATTTTTTCCAATGTGCATGATATCAAGACCGTGTCGGAGTAAATTATCTTTCCAATACGGAAGAGTGAAGAAGATACTGATCTTCCGCCATTGCTGAGGCACATAAGCATAAATCCTAGCAGTCTTTCTCCTCGATCTTGCTGCATCGTCGTTTTTTCCAAACTTAAATTCAACATCCTGAAGCTGCTCAAACATTTTTGCATCGGATAAAGTCTGAGGAGGTCTTCTTTTTTCTTGTTGCATATTGAAACGATTCATTTGCAACCTAAACTTGTACTTGCCTTTCGAGAAACCTCAGATGTCCCATATAGCACCACTTTAAAAAAATCGTTACCATAACCTCTACAAAGTTTTGGTAAATTTCATATTGGTTAAAAAACCGTTAGATTAACCATGACAACATTCATCACTTGTATGGGTTGTTGGGCACAAAATCGCTAAAATTTTTACGGCCATTACATTTTGTAGTGGTGTGAAAACCGCCACTGTAACCGCTACAAAGCAAAGACCGTTGGTGCGTTACCCAAATTCATATTTCAAAATTTTAAGGTTGTAGCAGTTGTTTTCTTGAAACCACTACAAAATTGTGAATATTGCAGGCAAGAAATTTAAAATTCAAAATTGCACAGCTTGTAGCGGTTTCAATATCATAACCGCTACAAAATTGGCGGAATAAACAAACTTTGAATTTCAAATTTTCACATTTTACATTTTGTAGAGGTTTTAAAAGGAACTGCTACAAAAATGTTCACATTGTGTTTGATTTTACTTTAACTTCACAAATTATTCATTCTTTTTATAAAACTTGTGAATAGATTACATTATTCATAAATTGTGAAAGGTGAACATTATTTTGACTTTTCATTTTGTAAATATATAAGGCATGTTTTAATCGAAGGAAAGGAAACAAGACATGTCATTATTTAGGACTTGACCTACATTTCTTATGTAAATTGCACTACTATATTTTTTTAAAAAAAAATTATTATCCTATCATTCATTTGCAATACAAACATTTGGGATATCGTAAATAAAATGAAACAAACAATTTAAAAAATAACGTATGTCCTAAAATATAACTAAAACCTAAGTATCAATCTGAAGCCTGATCATCAGGTCCTCTTTCAGGGGGCAGGATCACCGCGTTGACCAGAGGTAATAGTACCTTCGTTATCGGCACGAGGACATGGAGGGGCCAGATCGATGGTGAAGGCAGGAGGAGGAAGGGGCAGTGAAAGCTCCTCGTCAGGAAACATCCGAGAATACGCCCTCGACATGAACTCCCAGCTCTACCTGTGCTGAGCGTCCCAATTTCAAATCTGCCTGGTAACAACCGCACGATTCTCCTATGCTATCACTTGAGCTTCTCCTCAACCATCGCCTGAACCATATGCTTCGTCAGCCTTCTCACGTCGGAGGTCCTTGCAGAGAGGTTCCTGCCTCAGAGTCGACGCTCCTATCATAGACCATTTTAGGCCTAACACTTCTAGACTATTGAACTTGGCCCAAACCAGCTTTCAAAGGGGTAGTGGGATCCACAGACCCGTGACTCCGGGGTCTGAGACTCTTGCAGCTCTATCTAGGACTGGATAATCCGGGCCTGGTGTGTAATACCCGGATATTTAATACCCGGATGATTATCCTATAAATAAAATTCCTTCAATATTTCTTTTAAAACAATATTACCTATTTAAAATGGGTAAATATAAGGTCTTTAATAATGAGTATTATTGTCTTATTACCTTAGAAAGACTCTATTAAGATTAAAGAGATAAGTTGCCAGAAGGCTAAAAATACATTTTATTAGGGCATAAATTAGACTGAAAATATTATGATAAATACTATATGACCTCAATTATTGACAAAAACTTAGGAAGTGTGTTATCTTTAATTTTAGAAATTTTTGGGATTATTTCCCGAAAAATAAAGATGCATAAATATAATAATATTAAAAGCACTTTATGGCCCCATGATTTTTAATATTTTACATGGGATATGAAATACCAATGTAAGTAAAATAGTTGTGAGATAATAATTTATCCTAATTAAGAAAATTATCAAAAATTAGTAAGTGGCTAATCAGGTAATTAATGGGATAATATAGGATTAAATTATAAGATAAATGAATTAGAAAAAAATATTAAATAAGTGCTGAAATTCGAAATAAAAAATAAATAAAAATAAAAAAATAAAATAAAAGTGATAAAGATTTGGAATCAAAGGTAAAATGGATAATGGTTTGGAATCCAAAGGTAAAATGGATAATGGTTTGGAATCCAAAGGTAGAATGGATAATGGTTTGAAATCCGAATACGGTAAAAAAACTTAAAATATGTACAAATTGGAATGGTTGTGAAGATGTGGAAATCCTGGAGAAAATATAAGGACTTATCCGGAACCCACATAATTTAACCTCGAAAGTAAGACTAGTGAAGGTCATTTTTGCAAACGTTGAAGAATAAGTTTAGTGCAACTGGGGAATCTAATTAGACCATAAATCTTGATATCCAACTACTAATCAAAAAGTATACTCAGAATTTAAAAGTGTTAGTGATTGATCGAACAACCAAAAATGAATTTCGTTAAAGTAAAACTTAAGACTCGAAGTTCGAGTTATTTACCGAAATGCCATCCGCTTTTGCTATAAATAGGCCTTCACCCTTCACTTCTTCCTCACCCCGAAACTGAAATCTAGAGAGAAGTTAGAGAGAAGGAAGAGCCGAAGAAATTCTAGCGAGCCCTGGGTAAGTTTTTCGGTCCCTGGTCTTTAGTTTCTGTAGTTCTTTGTAGATATAGTAGAAATGCTAGATTTATCTTTAAATTTCCCGAGATAGTTTAAATATCATGTTTAGGGGTAGATATGGTATTTATTTCGAAAATATCTTTGGGAAAAGAGATATGTCAAAAATTCTGGAGAGATAGGGTCAAAGTAGCGAAGCTCTGGCGAAATTCCGCCGATTAGGGGGTCAGGGGCAAAATGGTAATTTTTACCTAAAATGCCTGTTATAATGCTAAAAACTGATAGATACTATCCTTATAGGATATCTGAGATAATTGAACCGCTGTCGAACCGCCGTTGGGCCACTGTCAAAATACCGCTGTTTTTCGTAAAACGTGCCGAAGTACCCTCAACGAAGGTACGTTCGCGACGTACTGTAACACTGACTCTGATGCTTGTGATATGCTTATATATGATTGTTGTGTTCCTATACTAAGACTCTGTCTCAATTGTTTTTATACAATCATGAATATACGGGTTATGGTTTTAATAACACGTTGAGAGTTTTCCTAGCGCTGAGGACACGATAGGCCATCGTGGCACTGGTGATAGGCAGATCGGGGTAACAAACATACTCCCGAGTAGGGCTGTGTATTGTTATGGCCCTACATATTGATTATTTCCTACATCTCGTTATGGGCTTTTGTAGTGATTATTGCGAAAATGTCATGAATAATTCATACATATATTGTTTACATGAGCATGAGGTTAACCGTTACCGAGGTCCGATGGGCATTGGACATCGATGCCGCATGATTAGACAGATTCGGGTAATGAACCGGAGGAGGCACCGGGGACGGAGTTATAGATATATGCCGATGAAGACGGAGCGTGAGAAGGCACCTGGTCAAAGGAAATGCGGGAAGAAAGTCAACGTAACCTACCTTATGGCATTGAATCTAATAAAGTTACTTCATATCATTTGGTGCTTAAACTAGAAGGGTCGTCTATGTGGTTCGATCAATCATCACCCTAGCACGGTGAAACTTCCACTAGACCTAAGCGGCTGGCCAAATGGGATGATTTAACGAAAGTTAGGTTCTATGTCCCAAGTCTATCCAGGGCTTGGCGGAAAAGGGTATAGTTACGAAAGAAGCGTAATTATAAAGTTTTGTAATCTTGTATCACATGAATAATTCCTTCGGAGATTTTGTAATATATATCATAACGTCGGGCATCATCATATGTCTGAGTATTTCATATCAGTTGCTCAGTGTTATATCTGTTGTTCAAATTTTTAGTACATGCTCTCCGTTTCCGCAAAACGCTAAGCGGTAGCACCTCAAAACTCTGATAAATTTTTATAAAACCACGTGTCACCGACACGATTTATGTTACGAAATTTGGGGTGTTACATGGTGCATGCATTTTGTAAGATATTAATGAAACAATTGCATCTAATGTAAATTAATTACATAAATTATAGCTTTTTATCTATATAACTTACAATGGCATCCCCTGCTTGCTAAGAGCGAGGTAGCGCCCCATCCCAGTGTCTGTGGGTGTATATGAATAAGTCCCCATAGTCTATCTAACGATTCTCCTCCTGAGCCTTCCTCTCCTAAAAGAATTTAAAAAATATGAACCTAGTTGTAGAAAAAATAAAATAATTAATAATTTACAGCTAAAATTAATTTAACTTTAAAAAATACCAGCTCATTATAGGTGACAGCAAAAAACTTGGATCCTGCCGTGTGGTAGATCCTCTACTGCTCCTGGATCCTGGTGTTCCTCTGAGCAAGAACCTGCATAAGAGACGAAATATTAAAATAAGTATAAAAATTTTAGTTATTAAGAAATTTAGACTTCAATACAAATCTACCTCGCCCTCTGGACTCCTCCTGAACTGGACAAAACTGGCCTAGTAACACTGGGATGCCGTCTGGCAGGCTCGTGATCACTACTCCAAGGAATCTTCCCATCCTTCTTCACCATGTGGTAGAGATGACTCTTTCGATTCTTCTAGTCATCCCCCATCTTGATTAGTGACTACCTCTTCTTGTTGTCGCGGGTGGCAAACTTACACATTAGCACAAATGAATTATTATTATTTTAATTAAAAAAGGCATAAATTATAACTCTTTATATCTATAATATAATTCAATACAACTAATTACAGTAACAACGTCTTCCTATGCTCAATCCTTCGAGCTGTTTTGGAACTTGCTTCCAATTCCAGAAGTGGATGAGAAACCGTATCCAATCCCCGCCGAGCTCGTTTAGCCAGCGGTTGAAGAGGTTACCACCATTCCCGATCGACTGGTCCATGTGCTCATTCCATGAAACTATGACACGTGGCCCATTCATTACATTAACACCGGGCACGTCGAGCTTCCTAGTGGTGATGTTCCCCTGCTTATCGCACAATCTACAACATTTTAAATATATTTAAATTTAAACACACTTTTAATAAACCGTATGGATTTTAGATTTTAAATTTATTAAAACAATAATTAACTTTACCTTCGATTTCCACATCAAACCCAGTCGCCCGCGAAGAATAATGTCGAGGGTTCCCCTTCATCTTGGGCGACCTCCCCATAAACTACTACTCCACTTCATGCTGGGTCCCCTGTTGAGACTGCACAAGGACATTTCTACCCCAATGTTGCCCTTTACTACTACCCCCTTGTCTAGGCAGTCTGCCCCGTATCAACTCTTTTCCCATATCTCACCATGAAGCCATTACTCACTATAAATTATACTTAAACGTTGGAAAATAATGCGTGAAAATGAAATGTGCGTGTGGTAAGAATGAAGTGCGTGTAAGTAACTGTTTCATTTAAACACTTGAAAATTTGAAGCATTTATACGATAAAACCGCTACAAAGAGCAAAATTTTGTTGCGGTTAACACTAAAATGACTACAATATACCTTGTTACATGTGACACTTTGTAGCGGTCGTGTAAATCACTATAGATATGATGACTTTTTGCATTATGTAGTGGTTTGAGAAGTAACCATTATGAATAGCGAGACTCTCTACATTCTATAGCGGTTTTTGTGAGTAATCGATAAAAATGAGCTTGTAGGTAAATTTTCCGTGGTTTCTCTAACAACCACTACAAAGTTTGTTATTAGTTTGTAGAATAGCGGCAAGAAGCCAAACATTGGTTTAAAAGCAGTTGTCACTATTGATCAAATGCAAATGTAGTGCTAGGTAACATGATACGTATACCATGATCCAAACACAACCCATTTGCAAATTTTCAAAGGGGCAGCTGCTTTGAAAACAACGTCTGGTTTCTTGCTGCTAATTCTACATGGAATATAATTTTCCTTGAGAGTTTCTTATATAGACTTTAAATGTGTAACGATTTTTTTAGGAAACTCCACAAGTTTACCAACTATTTGCATTCTGTAGCAGTTATTGTTTTAATCGCTATTAATGTGCAAAAAGCTTTGCATTTTGTAGCAGTTTCTAGTGCTAACCACCACAAAGGTGAAGAGGCGTTTGCATTTTGTAGCTATTTTTATCATAATCACTACAAAGTTTCATTATTAGTGAAGAAAGAACAACATGAAGCGAAACATTGGTTTGAAAGTAGAACCCAATCTCCGATGAAAAAAGCCAAATGTCGCACTAGGTAACATGATACGTATAACATGTTACCAAGCAAAAAATATACCTTTTTTCACGCGAGGGAGGCAACTACTTTGAAACCAATGTTAGGCTTCAAGCTGCAAATTCTTCACAAAATGATTTGGCGTTGTATCTCACCTGACAATTTGTTTTATGAAAGATCAATGCTCATGATGATCCCTAGAAAAGTGTAATCTTCAAGCCTTCCTTTCAAAGCAAGGAACACGTCAGCTATGCAATATGTTGGAAATTATGCCCTAGGGGCAAGTCATTGTATAATGAACGTTTAGGATATTTATAGTATTCTCTTTTTTGTTATCATTTTCGTTTGCATGTTTGTATTGATAATCGCATCCCTGGATATATCTTATAGATTATCCTAAATGTCCACGAGTCGGCCATCTACGCGGGAGCGAAGATGAGTTAAGACCATTATGACTTTGATGAGATATGGAGATACAATCAAAGTCATGGGAACTGTAAGAGTACAAGTCTTTGGACCGACCACTATGAGAAAGTGCATGGATCTAGTCATAAGCTTGTCTCATGTATAACCGCGTCACAACGCCCTATGACCTGAGACCATCATGGATTCCTACATGATGAATCATTAATCTTTGACCTAGTCAAAAGTCACCTTTGACCGGGTGATGATAAAGGCTGGAATCAGGATCAGTGGTTTTCATGCGGAGGAATGTGAATGGTCAAGATGGAATTTGTCCCTCACATTTGTAGAGATAATATCTGGGCCCCTCGATGAGTGAGTCTAAGAAATGTATGGCCATACTATGTTGGAAAGGAGTTTCCATTTCACTTATTAGACTACTCGAGAATCGAGAAAGTAATGGACAAGAATAGGAAGTTGACATTGTCCATGCCTCATCCTTGACCAAATTATCGCGTGACAAAGGACGTGACATGGTTGTATGATAAGGTTGTATCGTGACATCGATCCCCATGTGAATTGGGTAGTCGCAATGTCTTGCTAGAGAGGCATTTGCGACTTGTGGCCGATACGGTTTTGCCCACGCCAATCTCATATGGGCTGGTAGGTCGCACACAAGAATAACCCAACACAAAGCACTTGTGTCTAGGTTCATGAATCTCGATTAACTGGAATTAATGAATACTAAATTTAATCTAGGATAAATATATATTTATATATATTTATTAAAATTTGAAATTAATATATATATATATTAATATTATTAATGGAGATTATAATATTATTGTACATAATATTTGTTTTGTATTTAATTTATTTGATAAATTAAATATCTAAAACAAATAGAGATATTGTATCTCGTTTAATATTCGAATAAGAATATCGATATATGTTTAAATTAAATTGAGATATGGTTTCTCATAATTAATTAAATAGATGGATATTATTTCTGATTTGATTTATAGAGATAAATTAAATCGAAGGCTTTTAATTTGCATTAAATAAATACATTAGATTAGATCTATCGAGATAGATTTAATTAATATATTTTTTAAAATTCAAGAATTAAATTCAGATTTCAAAGATCAGATTTTGAAATTCGAAATTCAAGCTTAATGAGTATTGATTGTACATTAATGCAGATTGATTGTACATTAATACGCATTGATTCACATAATGGGCTGATTGGTTTTGTAACAGACAGAACTTATGAGGCATTTTTTTTTGTGTGGATGAATAGG
The DNA here is from genome assembly GCA_019022615.1 of Acacia melanoxylon. Taxonomy (NCBI): domain Eukaryota; kingdom Viridiplantae; phylum Streptophyta; class Magnoliopsida; order Fabales; family Fabaceae; genus Acacia; species Acacia melanoxylon. The sequence goes on from JAFJYJ010000082.1 coordinate 1,698,019, forward strand.
CCAAAACGAGAAACCAAAGACCTAGGTGTGAAGAATCAAAGAGAGACACACAAGAAGCGCTAGCACGCGCCGTAGCCGTGTTCGAGAAATTGTTCGTGTGGATCCGGTAGAGGAAGCCGATTGAGTCGTCTTCTGATCGAGGAGGAGCCCACCAGTTCAAAGGGAACGAGACGCGAATGGGTTCACTAAAGGTAATTTCGGATTCCTTAGTCTTGATTTAAACGCACCTGAGTGATCCTCGGGATGAGATTCTAAAAATTTTAATTTGCTGCGTTGTAAGAATCCCTACAGTGGCATCAGAGCCAGCTCAACGTGCGTTTAAATTAGGCTTTTGTGTTTGATTATTATATATGGTTGATATGTATGAAATCAAAATCGAATCCTAATTTTATTTCTAAGTTCGCGTTAGAGTTTTTTTTTCAGTCGGTTCTATAGCAAGGTCTCGCGGTCGACTCATTCTTTTCTGAATTGTTCAGGAAGTAGAACGATAAGGCTGAATTGTTCATCCACTCGAACCTAGGTTGCGTTTCTGAAACGTTTGGAAACTCGATCATTAGGAACGTTTGGATACGATCTTGGGGTGGATCACGTTTTGTCGACGGCTTTTTGGGGGTTAAAATTATTTTTTACGAAAGAATTTTTCTAAAGAAACATGAAGTTTTCAAAAGCTCTGGGGGGCGCTGCGCCCCCCACACCCCCCGCAAGGGTGCTGCCCCTAGTGGGACCGCTGTAGGGACCGCCTGAATGTTCGTAGCGCGAGTTATTAAATCATGATATTTTATATAATGTATATAATATAAAATTATAGAATTTTTAATCATGAATTAATATATAATATAATATAAAATTAGAGAAATTTTATCATAAATTGATATATATTATATTTTACCTTTCAAAGTGTTGTTTGGGTATGGTGAACAACATGGCTCTAGATATTTTACAAGTGTTGTATTTTTAATATGGACTGCGTGCCATGCCTCTCTCTCTCTAAATAATCTGATTGTACATTCTCTTCTCATCTCACTCCTCGAATGTTAAACGAGGTTTCTCATTATGTATTTTCTTTTATAATTTAGAGAAGTCCTCTCATTGGCTTGAGAGGATTCTAGGTTAGATGAGCCATGTTGTGTCACGTGTTTTTAATTATGTTTGATGTGATCATTGCATGATTAAATTAGACGTTATATGAAATACAATATTGATTGCATTCGTATAAATAAAATTAATAGGATTAATTATATAAATGTCATTTAATACCCTCTAAATAAAATCTTAAGTTACAATGCCGTCAATTAATGAATACTTGTCAAAACCTAGATCACCCATTTGTACGTTCCACCAAAGTGGATGCATTTGAGTAATCTTGGGGAGACAAGAGAGAGTAATGGTGATACTCTATATTCATTATTGTCTTGACTTAATTGATATTATCAAAACGGTTTTGGATCTCAAGGCATTGGATGGGATTCAACATGCTAGGTCATACGATGATCAAATCCCATAAAGATCTAAGAGTTACATGTGATGTAATTGGCAAATTAGTTGTCTACCTAAATAACTTGTTTTTAAGCGTCCTGCCAAAGCGGACTTAAATTCAAAGCCAAATACGGATCTTAGTCCACTAATTAGAATGAGGGTTGTTAATTCAGTGGGAGAATATGAACTAACTTTGCATATCTTTTAATTGTAGAATCATGTCGAACACTAATACCGCATCAATACCACTGCGATCAATCCTTGAGAAGGAAAAATTGAATGGGACAAACTTTCTTGACTGGTTTAGAAAATTGAGAATTGTTCTCAAGCAGGAAAGAAAGGTTTATGTCCTTGATCAACCCATTCCAGACGAGCCTGCAGCTAATGCTCCAAGTGCTCGAAAGATGCTTACACGAAGCATACTAATGACTCTCGTGGATGTAGGATGCTTGATGCTTGCCACCATGGTTCCGAACTTCGAAGGATCGGAACATATGGAGGCACTCGAGATGATTGCTCATCTCAAGGAAATGTTCCAACAAGCAAGGCAAAGAGAGGTATGAGACCACTAAGGCCTTACATTCCCGCAAGATGGTGGAGGTACATCGCGGTTAGCCCTCATGTTTTGAAGATGAAAGGCTTCATTGATCACCTTGAGAGGCCGGGATTTCCCATGAGTCCGGAGTTAGCTACGAGACTTGATCTTGAACTCACTCCGGACGAGTTATGACCAGTTTGTCATGAACTATAATATGAATAACATGGAGAAATCGATTTCTGAATTGCATGGGATGCTCAAAATAGCTGAGCAGAGCATTAAGAAAAAAGCCCAACACTGTTTTGATGGTTCAGAAAGGAAAGGGTATGAAAAAGAAAGGCAAGGGCACAAGATGGGGCAAAGGCCCAACTGGTAAGACCAATGAGCCAGCCAAGCCCGCATCTAAGCCTGCAGCCAAAAAGGTAAAGCCTCCAAAGGATAGGGTCTGCTATTTCTGCAATGAACCGGGTCATTGGAAGAGGAATTGCAAACTCTATCTAGAAGATCTGAAAAAGAACAAGAAGGATAGCGGGGCTATCGCTTCAGGTATCTATGTCATAGATATTCATTTTTCCACTTCCTCTCATGGGTATTTGATCGCATGTGGATCTCACATTTGTACTAATGTGCAGGTCTCAAGGGAAGTAGAAGATCGAAGAAGGGACGAAGTTGACCTACGAGTTGGAAATCGAGCAAGAGTTCTTTGCTTTAGCCGTAGGCACTTATGAACTAGTTAAACAATGGGCTTTTGTTATTGTTGAACAATTGCGTTTATGTTTCTGCTTTAAGTAGTAACATTATTTCACTTACGGTTCCATTACTGGGAACCGTAAATGTTCAATTTATCATAGTGATGTTTTTTATGCTCATGGAGATTTGCATGCTGGTCATTATGTACTAAATTTAGAACATCCTAGTAATGGACGAATCTATGACATAACTACTAAAAGGTTCAAGTCAAATGATTTGAATCCGACCTACCTATGGCATTGTCGTCTAGGCCATATAAATGAGAAACGCATTTTGAAACTCCATCAAGATGGATTTCTTAACTCATTTGATTTTGAATCATTTGATACATGTGAGTCTTGTTTATTGGGAAAGATGACAAAGGCTCCTTTTACTGGACACAGTGAGAGGCCACAGATTTATTGGGCCTCATACATTCGGGATGTATGTGGGCCAATTAACACTTCGAAGAGGAGGTCATTTGTACTTCATCACATTTATAGATGATTTCGTAGATATGGCTATATCTATTTAATGAAACATAAGTCCGAATCTTTTGAAATGTTCAAAATATTCCAATATGAAGTGCAAAACCAACTTGGCAAAACTATTAAGGCGTCGATCGATCGGGGTGGTGAATATTTGAGCCAAGAGTTCATTGATCATCTTAGGAGTTGTGGGATCATCTCACAACTTACTCCTCCAGGAACACCTCAATGGAACGGTGTTTCTGAACGGAGAAATCAAACTCTATTAGATATGGTTCGATCTATGATGAGTCAAACTGATCTTCCACCTTCCTTTTGGGGCCATGCCCTAGAAACAACTGCGTTCACACTAAATCGCGTTCCATCCAAGGCAGTTGAAAAGACACCATATGAGATATGGACTGGGAACAAACCCGGTTGTCGTTTCTTAAGATTTGGGGATGTGAGGTTTATGTTAAACAACAAGCCTCGATAAGTTATCATCCAGGTCCTCGAATGCCTTTTTGTGGGGTATCCTAAGGAAACTAAAGGATACTATGTCTACAACCCCACCGATCACAAAGTGTTTGTTATTCGGAATGGTGTCTTTTGGAGAAAGAGTTTATCTCTAAAAGAACCGATGGGAGTAATGTGAACCTCGAAGAAGTTCGAGAGTCACACAACAATGTGGAACCACATATGGAAACCGGAGAAGGCTCACAACAAGTTGTTGAGCCTACTCAAGTAACACAAATCCCACGTAGGTCCGATAGATCACAGCTACAGCCTCAGAGATATGGATTTTTGATTACTGGAAGTTGTGATGTTTTGCTCGTTGAACATAATGAGCCAACCACCTATCGAGAGGCTGTGGTGGGACCAAACTCTGAAAGATGGCTAGATGCCATGAAGTATGAAATGCAATCCATGTACGACAATAAGGTATGGACCTTAGTCGATCCACCTGAAGGTGTAAAAACCATTGGGTGCAAGTGGGTTTTCAAAGAGAAAACTGACATGGATGGCAAAGTAAATGTCTTCAAGGCACTTGGTTGCAAAAGGATTCACTCAAACTCATGGTGTGGACTATGATGAAACCTTTTCCCCAGTTGCAATGGCCAAATCAATCAGAATCCTTCTTGCCATTACATCATATTATGACTATGAGATATGGCAGATGGACATCAAAACAGCCTTCCTCAACGGAAAGCTCCTTGAGGATGTGTACATGACACAACACGAGGGTTTTGCGCGTCCAGAGGACTCGGTAAAGTTTGTAAGATTCAAAGGTCCATTTATGGATTGAAGCGGAGCATCTCGGAGTTGGAATCAACGTTTTGATGAAGTAATCAAAGAGTTTGGATTCATTCAAAACATAGATGAACCTTGTGTTTACAAGAAGGTTAGTGGGAGCACGGTTGTATTTCTAGTGCTTTATGTTGATGACATCCTACTCATTGGAAATGACATTCCTACCTTGCGAGTGTCAAGTCTTGGTTAGGAAAGTCTTTCTCAATGAAAGATTTAGGCGAAGCCAATTATATCCTAGGGATAAGGATCTATAGAGATAGATCCAAGAGGCCGATAGCCCGAGTCGAGCACATATATAGACAAGATCCGCATAGGTTCGTATGCGGGAATCTAAAAGGGTAACATACCCATGTCTCATGGCATTCATCTCAATAGGGATATGTGTCCTCGTACACAAGATCAAAGAGACCGCATGAGTAAGATTCCATATGCCTCCGCCATTGGATCTATCATGTATGCCATGTTATGTACTCGACCGGATGTGTCGTTTGCCTTAAGTATGACTAGCGAGATATCAACAAGATCCAGTGAGAGTCACTGGGATCATTGTCAAGAATATCCTTAAGTACTTGAGAAGGACTAAGGACCTATTCTTAGTATATGGTGGTTTGGAGGATGAGCTCTGTGTGAATGGTTACACAGATGTGAGTTTCCAAACTGACCAAGATGATTCAAGATCGCAATCAGGATATGTATTCCTGTTGAATGGTGGTGCGGTAATCTGGAAGAGCTCTAAGCGAAGCACCGTAGCTGATTCTACGCAATGAAGGCCGAGTATATAGCAAAGATCGGATGCAGCTAAGGAAGCCGTTTGGATCAGAAAGTTCATCTCTGAACTGGGGGTAGTTCCTACCATCTCAGATCCAATAGTCTTGTTCTGTGACAATAGCGGCGTTATTGTGCAGATCAAGGAGCCTAGGTCACATCAAAGGACCAAGCACATACTCAGGCGATTTCATCTTATCAGAGAAGTCAATGAAAAAGGTGATACTAACATATGCAAAGTACCAGGAGAAGACAATGTAGCAGATCCTCTTACTAAGCCGCTTGCACAAGCGTCACATGAGCGTCATGTTAGGGCAATATGAATTAGAGTAATTAATGATTGCACCTAGTGCAAGTGGGAGTCTGTTGGAAATTATGCCCTAGGGGCAAGTCATTGTATAATGAACGTTTAGGATATTTATAGTATTCTCTTTTTTGTTATCATTTTCGTTTGCATGTTTGTATTGATAACTGCATCCCTGGATATATATTATAGATTATCCTAAATGTCCCTGGTCAGTCATCTACGCGGGAGCGAAGATGAGTTAAGACCAGTATGACTTTGATGAGATATGGAGATACAATCAAAGTCATGGGCACTTGTAAGAGTACAAGGTCTTTGGGCCGACCCACTATGAGAAAGCCTGCATGGATCTAGTCATAAGCTTGTCTCATGTATAACCGTCACAACGCCCTATGACCCGAGACCATCATGGATTCCTACATGATGAATCATTAATCTTTGACCTAGTCAAAAGTCACCTTTGAGGGTGATGATAAAGGCGGAATCAGGATCAGTGGTTTTCATGCGGAGGAATGTGAATGGTCAAGATGGAATTTGTCCCTCATATTTGTAGAGAGATATCTTGGGCCCCTCGATGAGTGAGTCTAAGAAATGTATGGCCATACTATGTTGGAAAGGAGTTTCCATTTCACTTATTAGACTACTCGAGAATCGAAAGTAATGGACAAGAATAGGAAGTTGACATTGTCCATGCCTCATCCTTGACCAAATTATCGCGTGACAAAAGGGACGTGACATGGTTGTATGATAAGGTTGTATCGTGACATTGATCCCATGTGAATTGGGTAGTCGCAATGTCTTGCTAGAGGCCGCATTTTGCGACTTGTGGGTCGATACGATTTTGGCCCACCGCCAATCTCATATGAGCTAGGTCGCACACAAGAATAACCCAACACGAGCACTTGTGTCCGGGTTCATTGAATCTCGATTAATGCGGAATTAATGAATACTAAATTTAATCTAGGATAAATATATATTTATATATATTTATTAAAATTCAAAATTAATATATATATATATATATACTAATATTATTAATGGAGATTATAGTATTATTGTACATAATATTTGTTTTGTATTTAATTTATTTGATAAATTAAATATCTAAAACAAATAGAGATATTGTATCTCGTTTAATATTCGAATAAGAATATCATATATCTATTTAAATTAAATTGAGATATGGTTTCTCATAATTAATTAAATAGATGGATATTATTTCTCGGATTTGATTTATAGAGATAAATTAAATCGAAGGCTTTTTAATTTGCATTAAATAAATACATTAGATTAGATCTATTAGATAGATTTAATTAATATATTTTTTAAAATTCAAGAATTCGAAATTCAGATTTCAAAGATCAGATTTTGAAATTCGAAATTCAAGCTTAATGAGTATTGATTGTACATTAATGCATATTGATTGTACATTAATACGCATTGATTCACATAATGGGCTTATTGGTTTTGTAACGGACAGAACTTATGAGGCAGTTTTTTTTTTTGTGTGTGGATGAATAGGCCAAAACGAGAAACCAAAGACCTAGGTGTGAAGAATCAAATAGAGACACACAAGAAGCGCTAGCACGTTGCCGTAGCCGTGTTCGGGAAATTGTTCGTGTGGATACGGTAGAGGAAGCCGATTCAACGAGTCGTCTTCTCGCGATCGAGGAGGTAGCCCCACCAATTCAAAGGGAACGAGACGCGAACGGGTTCACTAAAGGTAATTTCGGATTCCCTTAGTCTTGATTTAAACACACCTGAGTGATCCTCGGGACGAGATTCTAAAAATTTTAATCCGCTGTGTTGTAAGAATCCCTACACAATATGTAGTGTCATTCCTGAGGGCTAAAATATCTGTTTCAAAACAAGTGTTCATTATGAGCATAGTAGTTAAAGTTATTGATGCGTTTTAATTTGGTATTTGTCCTGTCAAGTTATTCCCCACAAGATCCAACATTTGCAGAGAATTCAAACAACATATTTGATTGGAAATGCTACCAATGAATTTGTTTGATCAAGAGAAAGACTTTCAAATTTAGTAGATTGCATCCAACCCACAATGAAATAACTCCTGAAAATTGATTCTCACTGAGATCCAAGAAAAGCAATACAATAATGTTCTTCAAAGAAATAGGAAAATTTCCAAAGAATGCATTATTGCTAAGTTGTAACAAATCAAACCAAGGTAAGGATCCCACGATTGAGGTAAGTTGCCGTTGAGATTATTGTTATCATACTTGATTAAATTAGATTGGGCCACATTATCCAACAATATGGTATTTCACCAAACAAATTATTTGATTGCAAATTGAGATCTGTTAACCCTATTTGTTTTACTTTTCTTTAACATAGTAATGATTATAAGAACCCAGAAAACGAATTATTTGAGAGGTCCAAGAAAACCACATTGGGTGATATGTGAGGAAGAGGACTACTTAAGTGGTTTGAGCTTAAAGAAATGTATGAGACATTGATGACATTCTTTATTGTATGAGAAAGGTCTCCATGGATGTTATTGTTTGAGAAATCGAAGAATCCAACATAGGGAAATGCATCCCAAATCCACGTGGGGAGAGAATAAGAGATGTTGTTGGCTATGGAAAAAGTTTCAAGACGCTTGAGTGATTTCATCCATGATGCGAAGTGGGGACCTAAATTCCCCGAGGCCATGGACAACGCTTCCAACTTTTGAAAAGCAGGATTCCAATTGGGATCCAGTATTAAAATGAGTTTGTTTCTTGATGCATCAAATGAATATAGCTTTGCAAAATTAGCAAGGTGACCTCATAAAATGGTCTTTTAAAGGTGATCAAATCACCTTTAGAAGTTTGCCTTGTTAATTTCGTAAAGCTATATTCATTTGATGCATCAAGAAACAAACTCATTTTAAAAGTGGGTCCCAATTGGAATCCTCCTTTTCAAAAGTTGGAAGCGTTGTCCATGTCCTCAGGGAATTTAGGTCCCCACTTCCCATCGTGGATGAAATCACTCAAGCGTCTTGAAGATTTGTCTATAGCCAACAACATCTCTTATTCTCTCCCCACGTTGGTTTGGGATGCATTTCCCTTTGCTAGATTCTTCGATTTCTCAAACAATAATATCCATGGAGACCTTTCTCATACAATAAAGAATCTCATCAATGTCTCATACATTTCTTTAAGCTCAAACCACTTAAGCAATTCTCTTCCTCACATATCACCCAATGTGATTTGCTTGGAGCTCTCAAATAATTCATTTTCTGGTCCCTAGACTCCTACCTATGTCAAGGAAAAGTAAAACAAATTTGGATAACAAAACTCAATTCGGAGTCAGATAATTTATCTGGTGAAATACCAGATTGTTGGATAACGCGCCCAATCTAATGTTCATCAAGTGTGATCACAATAATCTCACAGTAACTTACCCAATCATTGGGATCCTTACCTTGGTTAGAGTCGTTACAACTTCGCAAAAATGCACTCTCTGGAAATTTTCCTATTTGTTTGAAGAACATTACTGGATTGGTTTTCTTGAATCTCAGTGAGAATCAATTTTCAAGAATTATTCCATTGTGGGTTGGATACAATCTACTGAATTTTAAGGTTTTTCTTCTCAAATCAAACAAACTCATCAGTAGCATTCCCAATCAAATATGTTGTTTGAATTCTCTGCAAATGTTGGATCTTGCAGAAAACAACTTGATAGGACAAGTACCAAAATGCATTTTAACAACTTGACTACTATGCTCATAATGAAGACTAGTCTAGGATGATATAATTGAGCACATTGGAACCACACTACATATTTCATAGCTGACTTTCTCATTGTTGGGAAAGGAAGGCTTGAAGATTATACTTTACCAAGGATTGTCACATTACAAAAAAAAATGTCAATTAGTAGCAGTCAATGTAGCAGTCACATAAACCCGCTACAAATAAAATATTTTGTAGCGGTTTATGTGGAACCCGCTACAAATTTGCAGCGGCAACGCTCACGCCACAACGGGCGCTTGTTAGGCAACAAACTTTGTAGCGGTGATTAGAAATTAATCGCTACAATATTGGCGCCATCTTGGTGCCAATATTGTAGCGGTCATATTAGTAGCGGTTATTACATCAAAACCTCCACAACTATAGCGCCAGCTTGGCACATAATGGTGCAAAGGTTGTGGCGGTTATAAGGTAAAACTCACTACAGGATTCAAAGAGTCTAAACTTTTACCGTGGTTTGCAAGCAAAAATCACTACAAAATTCGAAGAGTCTGTTATTTTGTCATGGTTCGTGACTAAAACTGCTACAAAACCACGGTTGTGACCGCTACAAAAAGTCATTTTTTTGTAGTGTCATGAGCATTGATCTTTCAAAAAAACAAATTGCCTGGTGAGATACCATGCCAAATCACAAGCCTCACACACTTACTAAACTTGCCCAACAACTTGTTGAATGGTAAAATTGCTCACGACATCAACAACATGGGATCATTACAACAAATAGATTTCTTTAGGGGGAAAAACACTGGCGAAATCCCACATCCATTTCCAAATATAATTTCCAGAACAAATTACTGTGAAAATTTGTATAAATTAGTGATCTACATAATACCAATATAAACATCATTAAAGCAGCAAGCATAGCTATATACCAGAATATATTATCAATCTTAACTGTTATAACATAAGAAATATTATTTTAGTAAGGGAAAGCAAAATACTTGCCCTAATCCAAAATATGGAATTAGTTGTGGGGTTTGATTTGAACTTAAATGTAAGACTACAATTTACTTTGTCTCACAATTTTCCAAAAAATTGTTATTGATTGCATATACTATAGAGAACTTTTATCAAAGGTCTCTCGAGCAAAAAATTAAAGACAGTATTTTAAGAAAATTAACACACACTTATTACAAATAACTAACTTGACTAATTCCATCAATATTCATAAAATAACCGTCTAACTTCTAAATTTATGACTGGATGGAGTATATTTGAGGTAGTTAACCATGCCAAATCCCTACTGAGTTAAACACTTGATCTCCCTCTGTTTTGCAAAAATTATAATATATATATATATATATATATATATATATATATATATATATATATATATATATATATATATATATATATATATATATATATATATTTTCCATATACTTACACGACTTTACATTTTTAACATTGTTAATAATATTTTGGTGAAAATTCAAAAATACTTATTAATTGAATTTTATGTTAAGAGTTTAAAATGATTTATTCATTCTCATAATCTTATTATCTACTTCATCTATCTTTTCAATTTAATGAATCTTAAACAAAAATATGGAAGGGGATGCTCAGCAAGGAGGCATGGCGACAGCAAAGCTGAGAAGAAGGCTGAGAAGAATATGGAAGGAAGAGACATGGCGAGAAGGTGAGAGAAGGAAAATGGACGGAATGTAAAAGAGAAGACAAGTCTAAAAATAAACCTAACGGAACAAATGGAATTCACACTCATTCATTGGTTTTGCAGGTTCGTTTCCAGTAAGAATGTACGGGTCTCATACCTGTGTCGTTGAAGCTCTTGCTCTCCGGCCAAATCCCGGTGTCTAAAACCCCAACAACGACGTCATGGTCAACCGTCGTCATCTGCGACCAGAGATTCGTGCTTTGAGCTGGTTCAAGCCCTAAGAACATGGGGCTTCGTGTTGTATGAAGCTCATATTTGGTTGCTGGAAAAATGGTGAGAACCCCATCGTCTTCCTCCAGCCTCGCAGCATCCTCTACACTTAGTTTAGCAGCGACGCCATGGAAAGCAGCCTGGTAGCTGTAGATTATTCTGTCTTGATCGTCGTCGTCATCTTTGGCTTCGAGGGATTTACTTAGTACTGGTTTAACCTTTGAGGAATACCATTCGAGGTTGTTGGAAAAAGCTCGTGGCATTTCAGATTTATCAATTTGCACTACCAAAAAAACAGCTTTTAGGGACGGACAAAATCTCTCGCCACAAATAAACAAAATCCGTCATAAAAAGTCTGCGATGGAATTTGCCTCGGGAAAAAATCCGTCGCAAAAACCCTCATTGCAAACGGATTTTGTGTCATCTATCGCAAATTGCGACGTGAAAAAAATTTATTGTAAATTGAGGAATTAGAAAAACAAAAATTATAATTATTACCTGACAAATAATTGTTCCATGACTAAAAAGCACATAATCATCAGTTACAACATGTCAAACTTAATCATGTCAGGAAGCTCAGACATAGGAAAATAGATATCACAACTCAAGCTCTAATAATATCTATAAATTACCTCCTTTGTACCAAACGAATGAAGTGTTGGGGGGCACAAAAGCTCGTTCCATATCAACCAGGGCTACCACCATTTTCTTTGCTTCATTTTTAAATCCTTCTAGTGCAGCTGTTGCAATAGCCACAACCTTGTAAATTTTAAGAAACATATCAGGATTGAAAGATATCTCACCAAGTTGGTGCTCTCAAGCAACATAAATGAAGTCATTATTGTAATTTATGGAAAATTTTGTTAAAATCAGATCATTTAAGTGAGAATCCTTTAAATATTATAACTAGACAGAATACAGATGAAAATAGTCATCACTCTACGCAGTGTTTACAGTTGCAGACCAAACAAATTGACAGATATTTGAAGTTAAAAAGACAACAACTAAACATTGAACCACAAAAAACCAGTGACAGTACAGCAGAAGGCAAACATGGATACTGGATGTAAACTATCAATCTAAATGACAAAGAAACTGAAAGAGTGAAGCAAGCAAGAATTACTATAAAAAACTTAAAGTAATCAAACCCAAAAATGACTTTTGGCCCCCCCCCCCCCAAAAAAAAAAAAAACCAAAAATGACTCAACAAAACAATGCATAAAACATAAATGCCTCATCCACACAAAGCCGCGATGGTCTTTTGCAAGCTCCAGAACACCTTTAATTAGAGGTCTTAATTCATTTTCAGGGTTAATAAGGTGTGGCTGATAACCATCAGCTTCTAGCACAATCTAATATGAACAATCAAGCCAGTAGAAGTAGTAAAGTCAAAAATCAAGGCAATATGTGCGCGCGCGTGCACAGAAGTAGGACAATACTTACCCTTTTCACATTGTTGATGTCAAAATGTCTATCTAAAGGTAATTGCTTCATTCTATTAGGAAAATTCCCTAGAAACTAGCAACAATTTTCCATCCAGCTCCCTGCAAGATTATTCATAGTAAATATGAAAAGAAACTCAAAACTTACAGAAAACAGATTTATGACGATAAAACATGTTCAAATCTACTTGTCAACAAATCAATAAATGAAACAAAAATAATGAAATATATTATAACATAGTAAATGTTTTACAAATTCAGTGGTGACTATGAGAATAATGAAGGTTGGAGATGCTAACACGTTTATACCCAAACCTTCTCCTATCAGCTCCTTCCTAGGGGAAAGTAGTGGTTGAAAATGGATATTTGAATATAAACTAATCAAATATGTTATTACATTTCCAAAACCTCCCAAAATTTGACCTTCTTATAATAAAATAGGGCATGAAAGACCAAACAAAGTTCTTTTTAGCAAACAGCAACTCAAATATTCTGAGATAAATAAAATCTACACAAAGAAAAGCTGGCACAGGAGAAACTAACATTCCTTGTAACAGATCAAATGAGATATATCTGTCAAAGTATAAGATTGAGGAAACTCACCTCACCGGTGTTAATATGTTGTAAGAACTTATCCTTAAATTCACGACAAAGTTCCAAGGCTATGGCACGTGTGCCCTCTACGGTGGTAACCATTTTCTCACCAAGCCTCACCAATTCGTCTTGAATTACGCTAGACTGCCCTTGTAACCTAATGAGTGAAAAAGTAAAGATTAATGAGATATTTCCGTTTCCAAATTCAATCACATAGTCAATGTCAGTATGGAACCAGTTTTGGTGCCTATGTTTTGGATAGGTACCATTTGTCTATCCCATCTGGACCATCGATTCCATCCTGGACGATCTAAATTTGATTTTTTTAAACCGGTAATTTTTAAATAAAAAATCATTTTTTGAAAAAAATATTAGTTAAGAGATTATTTTTATTTTAGATTTTCTACCCATTAAAATATTTTAAAAAATAGAAAGTAAAAAAAATCAAATTTAGACCGTCCAAATCCTATCTAGACGGTCCAGATGAGATAGGCAAATAGTGCCATCCTTTAAACTGAATCCGTGTGAGTATAGCCTGTACATACATCTTATTCCTCAACAATCAGCATCAATCATCTTATTCTTTGCTTCATACATGTTAAGTTTTACTTGCACATAGAGTTCATACGAATAAGGATTAAACAAAAAATTTCATCAAACAGTTAAAAAAGAAAATATCAGGTACTCTAGTATCTGTATCCCACTGAAAATAAAATTATAACCTGTTAGCATAAAATCGATTACGGTGCCAGAACTTCCAGCATCGTTGTTGAAACTTGAAAGCCAACGACGATGAAGAGGATGATGACCTCGTTAGGCTGTGATTGTACTGTTTGTTAACGGCATGAAAGAACTCCAAAGCCAGGATCATATTTGGGAGCTTCGAATGGAACCCGAACCAAAGCTCGATGCAAGCCTTCAGCTCCTGTAGATCTCCCTCAGAGTGGGGAGGAAGAAGCTCATATCAGCGCTGGTGACGCGGAGAGGGGTTTCGGTGAAGAGAGGGGGTGACGGAAAGAGAGAGGGTGAGAGTGAGAGAGAAAACAAGGAATTGATACTTGTTCTTATGCCTCTTGGAGGTGTCCAGAAGGGTGAGAGAAACCTTACCACCTTAGCTTGCTTGTCTCTTACAAATTGCATTTAATTCCATGTGATGAGTTCTTTTGCAGATGCGTATGACTCTATAATTCGCCTTAAATGGTTTGTGAAAGGTAAAGTGATGAGGTTGATGTTTAGACGCTAAAATGACAGGTTGAATCGAATTGATATTTTTGTTCATATAACGTTAATATTTTTGTATGCAATGAGGAGTTTCACTATCAGAACGTGGTGCTTGCTTGGCTTTTACGCAGAAATTGCAAAATAACCTCATATAATCAGTCATAAATATTATACTATGAAGGAGGAAGGGTCTGTTATTTCATTATAATAGTATTATAATATATATATATATATATGTATGTATATATATATATATATTATCATAGAATATCTTTTCGTTCTAATTATATTAACACTTTTATAATTTGTAGTATAAATTATATTATGAAAGTGTTCATATAATTAAAACGGAGATAGTATTTGATATTGTCTACATTTAACTAGCAATTCACAACTCATTTGAATAAAAAATCACTAATTTAATAAAATGTCAAATTAGGCTGTGAGCTCTAAACACCTAACAGTCCATGCATGTGATCATGACTTCTATATTTGTTTGAGGTTGAATTTTCAAAAATCTGTTCAATTTCTTACCTTCTTTAGCAATTCCCAACCACCCTCTTCACACATTAATTTGTTGTTAAAAGAAAGAAAGAAAAAAAAAAACTAGCGTCCGGTCATTTCCATTACTTCCTCTGATCTCTTGTCTTCTTCACTAACTGCCCATTTTCTTATCAAATGCCTCTTTTTGGTTTTTACCCTCATTAATTAACCAAAGCCCTTAAAAATTAGAGAGAGGATGCAGTCAATATTGATTTTTTATTTACCATGACTATTTTTAAAAAAAACATTATTAATAATATTTTTATTTTTAATAATGTTTTTCAGATTCACGTCTGGCCTCATTGGCATGGTTTAGTAAGTACAAAAGCAAGAGAAGGTGATGTTTATCAAGTGATGTTTTCAAATAATCACAAATATTGCAACTCAAAATATATAAATTAGAAACAAAATTATAAATTAGAATATATATATATATTGAGACGATTTGTTCTAAAGATCTGATCGTCCGACATGGTGAGAGGGTTATTGTCCCTATCACGTATTGTATATGGTACGGTATTTAATAGCTAATCCTACTATTCCTCCACTTAAGGTTTTGAATCAGTTCAAACTTGCGACTCTGTGGCCATGGTTTTAGGGCAAACTAAACATTAAGATTGATTTATTTTTTCGAAATTTAAATCACGATGAATCCCAAAAAGGCTAAGAAGAAAACAATCAAGCACCAAAACATAGTTAAATCTTGACAATGTAATTGTAATTGAAAGGAATAGAAAACTTGCCTTCCCAATCTTGGAATTTGCGGAGACAGAGTTGCAGGAATCTTCTTCTTTAGATCGAGAACTGCGAGCGGCCTCGGGATCAGATCGCTGATTCTTTGATGGGGAGACACAACCGAGGTCAAAACAGCCAAGATCCATGGCGAGTCCTTTCGTAAAATTAGAGAGCTAGGGAGAATAAAATATGGAAGTGAGGAATCAGAAAAAAAAAAACGAAATCTAATAGATGCGTGCAAGTTAAAATTTCGCTTTGTCTGTTCATTTTTCATTTTCTCTTCAAGATATAACATGAATATATAGTAAATTCCTTCCATGATTTTTGGAGGCTCAAAGACTCACGTGACTTAAATTTGTCTTAGAATCTTTGTACGTACATTCCTTCCATGATTTTTGGAGGTTCAAAGACTCACGTGACTTAAATTTGTCTTAGAATCTTTGTACGTACAGTATAGTAGAGAAGAGGAAGGATTTAGGGATAACCTCAAAGGAAATTTTCCTGAGAGTGCAGAGGGGTGAGGAGAAGTTGGCTTGGGTGTTTCTTTCGTGAACGTGTTCCAAGCTTACTTGGGAATTCCCCTATAATAACACACATCAGTACGGACAGTAAACAAAGAAGAAGAAGCAAACAGCAAAAAGGGGAAAAAAAATAAAAGAAAGAGATTGAACAAACCTGGACAACACCGTCGACAATGTGGGTTCCGATGTCCCTCTCTCTGTTTTTCTTTTTGCCCCTGCTGGAAATGTCTGAACAAGTGCAGCGGAGATGGAAGAGATCTCGTTGATGGACATGGATTTGGTAGTGTCGTTGGCGGAACCGGCGTAGTGGAGGAGACATTTGGCAAAGGAAGGAGGAAGAGAAGCGAGCGGGGAGGAGGAGGAGAGGTTGGTCAGAGAGCTTGAAGATGAGGGTGTGGGGGCTTATTGGAGAGGAGGGGTGGTCGAGAGGTTGAAGATGATGGTGGAGAAGCAAATGGGGTCTGCTGTCCTGTAGCATTTAATTAATATTTTTAAGACGGGTAAAATTGTCTTTTTGCTCATTTTCCTATCTTATTTTCTTCTGACCAAATAAAATTTTTCCTATCAACTTATTTTCTTTTTCAGTGCAAATCAAAGACATCGAGACAAAATATTTTTCATTCCATTCCACTCTTTTCATTTATATTCCTACCTTTTCTTTGATCCAAACGTCCTTTACTTTAATTTTTTGTTTATTTTGTTTAGTTGGTCTTTAAATACAAATCTTAGCAACGAAGTAAAAATTGCTTGTTCAGCGAAATGAGACGAGTTTGAGTTTGAATGTGAAGTGTGAACTCAAAACCACCTTCTAGTATACTGGTGTTATAGACACATATTTTTGAATGTAGGACAGTAAATTAATTAATTTAAGATACATTTGATTGAGTGGATTTTTGTCTCTTAATTTAGCCTTGGGGTCCACAATCAAAAATAAACCAAGGATTGCGTATAGTTAACCCTAGGATCGTTCTCTCGAGGAGCCTTTTATTGAATCCAAGAATCTAAATGACGTACTAAAATGCAATTAAAACAAGGGAAAATAGGTTTTTTTGCTTTTCAAATTAATTAACTAAAATAAAAAAAAATGCAATTTAATTAAATGCTAAACTAATATTTTTGGTATTTTTAATGAAATGGAATGGAGAATGAAATGTATATTGGATGCTCTTGGAAATGGAATAGTGACTATCCTACCAATTAAATGTGGGAGAAAATTTTCACTAAGTCTAGATGAAGAACCCCAAGATACCACTTGGGTCCAATATTCCCAATTAATAATAGCTCCTACTACCGTAGCTAACTACTACCTCATGAGATATTGTTAAAAACCACTTAGTGTGTGATTAGGATTAAATTAATGCAATTTGATTCCTCTTGATATGAATGCGATACCACGCCACTCAATTAATCCAATTAAATCATGTTATCTAACAATACCACGTAGAAAACATAATTTCACCGAATCAATAGGGAAATACAAATTTATAAATTCACAAACCACGTAATTCAATCCAATCACATAGGTCCAATTCACAAAGTTTTCCAAACGGATAAACTAAGTCACAACATTACAAAATAATATTCCTAAAACTAGGAAATTAAAATGTAATAAAAGAAAATAAATTGAACAAAATACTCCCTATTTGTTTGAGTTCGACCACCCACTTAATCCACCCCAAGAAGCAAAATGAGCTCGTGAGAACATAGCCACAGTCTTAGGAATTAATTGGCCAAAACACCGAGAAATCCATGAGAAATTAGTGAAAGGGATATAATGGAGAAAGAAGGTGGAAGAGAAAGTCGATTTGGTGAAGGTTTGAAGAAGGTGAAGGGCGTGGGTGTTGGTGAGATTGAGAGTGAAAGAAGATGGAGGTAGGTGATGATGAAGGATGAAGGACGGAAGGAGGATGTGGGTCGAAGGTGGCTTGTGGTCGATGATGTTTGCGGGTTCGAAGTGCGGAGATTTACTGCAGGAAAAATGCCCCCTCTCACGGTGTAGGTGGGTCGCCGACGACGGTGGAAGAGAAGTATGTGAGGTCGCCGCGACAAGGGGTGGAGGTTTTTTTGGTGAACGATGAAGACGATGATTGCGTGGTGAAGATGAAGATCTCCGTCCTGTATTTGCATCATTAATTCAGCCTTTAATATCCAATTCAATTCAGCTCTTGTCTCACGCTAGGTTAGAGGTGTCCCTGGTCAAAACGCAGAGTTTTGACCAGGGACCTAAGTGCAAACCTCAAAAGCATTTGATGAGGGACTAAAGTGTAATGTTTCAAACTATCTTGGGGCTGAATTGTGATTTTCAACAAGTTTGAGTAATTTTCTGTAATTTTGTCTCTGGTCCCTTTTCTTCAGTGATTTGCAATTCCCAGAAATTGTAGGGCCCTTTCTTGTAATTTTCTCCTTCCTCAAAAATATTAATTTTCGACTAATTGACATTTTTTTCCAAACTCTTAAATTTTCTTCCAAAATTCCTACAATACAAAATTAAGCATAAGGTAGCATCAAGCATCCAAAAATCATTTGCATGAATAATTAACAAAATATGACCATTTTACCCCTAATTACACTTAATTCAATACAAATGCCTCTAACTTAAATTAGTGCTTAATTACGCAATAATGCCCAAGAAAATGCATTAAAAATCCCAATTAAATTATTAAAAATCATATAAAAATATGGTTTGATCACTGGGTGAAACAAATAAAATAGAAAGCAGCTAGCATATAATTTAAATATAAAATAAAAAATAAATAAAAAATATGTTCATCCCTCTAATGAGGTATGAGCACATAATTATTGGGCACCTAAGGTGAACTCAAAAAATCCAACTGCTCCCCTCTCTCATCCACGTCACCATGTAAAACGCATCTTACCCCTCTCTTTGTCACGCTCTCTCTGAAGCCCTTTACTTTCAACTTTGACAAATGAACACGCCCTGACCAAAAAAAGACAAATGAACACGCAACCCATAATTCACTCCGTAACATTCCTTGAAGCTTCATTTTTTTATCATTTTAATTATTAATTTTTAATGTTATCATATAAATATTATTAATTATTATCCATAGATTTTATATAAAATAAATGACATTTTAATGTTACAGGTATAAAGTGTTGCACTTTTACCAAGCATAAAGTTGATCTAACGATGATCAACCCCATTAGATCCCTTTAAGTTTTGAGATCAAGTTTCACACTTATGTTAAGAGGGATACGAACTCTAAACTAGATACTTAGATGATAATATCGAAAAAAAAAAAAAAAAAAAGTGTTGCGAGACTAAATTTTAGAGGGTAAATGGTTCACCTCTCTCAACAAGAGCTTTTTTGTGATTCAAACTTATGTTTTCCTCTATACGGTGAGGCCCCAACCACATCAACTAACATCTTGTTGGTGTTTTATATTACTTCTTTTAAAAAATTTAAACATACAAACGGTACTATTTAATTCTCTAAAATATAAAAATATCATTCAGTTTAAGTAGAACCGATAATTAAAAGAAACTGAAAAGAAAGATTCAAGAGATTGAAGTATTACAAAATTTGCGTAAATCCTTTTTTATTTTGCTTGTATTATAAAATAAAGATAAAACTGAAGTAGTAGATGTAATACCTAAAATTCCTATTTATCATAAATACTATATTTTGATAAATAACACATATTAAATACAAAGGTGAATATTTGTCTCAAGAAATTATAATCTATTGATTATATTTTCATCCAAATTCCACTTTGGAGTTAATTAACCAATGGTTAATTATGAGACATTATTTAGGAGCTATTTAATATGATATAAATAGCACATAAAAAGGTAATTAATTTATAACCAAAAGAAGGAATGTAATATCCCAAATTTTTGGATTTGGAAACAAGAAATGTTTTATGGGAATTTATTATGAAAATTTGGCCTAAATAGTTTTAAAGCTATTTTCTGGATTTTGATGCCTATTTTCCAAATAATTCAAGGAAAAATAGTTAGAGGATACTTTTTGGTCTAGAAATTTTAGAACCAATATTTTATGACCTAGAGAGTTAATTATGGAAGAAAATCCTTATATGAAATTAGGGATTTTATTTTCCAATAATTATTTAATATTTGCAAATAAATATTAATTGGTAGTTGGATATTGGTAGATATGTATAAGTTGGTATGAATGTTTGGTGTAAGAGTGTTTGGTGTGAGTGTTTGGTGTAAGAGTGTTTGGTTTGAGTGTTTGGTTTGAGGTTTGGTTTGAGTGTTTGGTTAAGGAAGAAATGTAGTTGGAATAGCCTTGAATTTCTTCTATAAATAGAAGACTCTCCTCTTCATATTCTTCACACCAAATCAGCCCCAAGAGGTGATTTCTAAAGAGTAGAGAGGAGTGAGAGCTAGAGGGAAGCAAGAAGGAGGAAGTTCTTCGAGGGTAAGTTTTCTAGTTCTTGAGTTTTAAGTTTTAAGTTCTTATGAGTTTTAGTAGAAATGTTAGTTTGATCTTTAATTTTCAAATATAGTTTTGTTATCATGTTTTTATGGTTAAAAATGGTTTTGTTTCGAAAAATTGATGGAGAAAGTAATATAACAAAAATTTTGGAAGATTATGATCAAAGTAAGCGAAGCTCAGCGAAATTTTGTCGGTTAGCGATTCCGAAGTCAGTGATACAAACGCCAGTATTTTATATTAAAGATGATGTTCTTAAATTCTGATAAAATTCATGTTCAAAGTAGACATATAGGGCTTTTCAAATATACCTAGAATGTATTATTTCGAGTTCTTTGCTAGGAGATATAAATGTCCAAAGTTGGGCTACGTTTTCTGGAATATTTCTGGACAGAGGATGCACACGTGAAAACTGGGAATTATTCTTAATATCTGGACAAGAACCAGTATTTTTCCTCAAAAATATACATCCTAAGGATTCCGGGGAATTTTACGAATCCTCGTTTCGATGTTTGTAGAATTAATTATGATTTTTCAAAGTTAATCAAAAATTCTGTCCAGAAATTCAGTATTGCGTTTTTAAGAATATGTAAGGGTAATAATGGAATAATAAATCCACCAAGGGTAGGAAGGTAAAATTAACCTTTTGGATAATATTCTAAGTGTTATGGTAATATGTTAGGATATCCAAGGATTCCGGAGTCAGATTTGAAGGACGGGCATATTACTATTCATAAGTAGTGCCGTATTTATGAATAGTACCGTATACATGAATAATAATTACTATTCACACGGAAGGAAGGTACGTTCGCGTACAGTAACTTTAACTCTGATATGTCTTGTATGCTTATATGTGATAGATGATTTCATAGAGTCATGGACAAGACTTGGTCTTGGGTCATGCAGTGGTTAAGACTACTGTCTTGAATCACTTGTTTATATACATTCAGCTTGATGCGGGTTATAGTCTTGATAATGCCGTGAGATTGTTTTCCTAGCGCTGAGGACACGAGTGTACATCGTGGCACAGGTGGTGCAGACTATTTAACTATACATGGATTTGTATAGATAACTTTACATGTCTGTGTGCTATGTCCTGTTGTTGTGTTGACATTACATCTACTGTGTGCTATGTATTGGTTAATCTTTGAAATGTAATGAATATCTGTCATACATATACTGTTATACTTTTCATATGAGGTTAAGCTGTTACCTAAGATTCAATTTGTTTTGAATCTTAGACTTGACTAAGTTCGGGAAAGGAACCGGGATTTATGAAGACATTGTGAATAGGAGCCATGAGAAGGAGCATTAATGGACGGAGCCGTGAGGAGGCACCGGTCAAAGGAAATGCGGGGAAGAAAGTGAACAGAACCTACCTTATGGCATGAATCTAATAAAGTTACTTCACATCATTTGGTGCTTAAACTAGAAGGGTCGTCTATGTGGTTCGATCAATCGGTACCCTAGCACGGTGAGACTTCCACTAGACCTACCCGCACTGGCCAAATGAGATGATTTAAGCGAGTTAGGTTCTATGCCCCAAGTCTACTCAAGGCTTGGTTGAAGAGGTATAGTTACATGTAAGAATTGTAATTATAAAGTTTTGTATATCGTATCACATGAACAATCCTTCGGAAATTTATAATATATCGATATACGTCGAGGCATCGGCATATGTCGAGTATTTTTATATCAGTCACTCAATTGTTCAAATTTTTAGTACATGCTCTCCGTTTCCGCATTACGCTAAGCTGTAGCACCTCAAAACTCTGATGAATTTTTATAAAACCACGTGTCACCGACACGATTTATGCTACGGAATTTGGGGTGTTACAATTTTGGTATCAGAGCTAGCTTCACAGCTAGTCTCAAAGAGCATTGTATGAACAACAAAAACAAAATGCGATATAATCGGTTTTGTGATACAATAAAACAAATACCCTAAGGAATGGTTAGAGTTTCTGAAAAACTCTAAGACTTCTGATATGGAAATCGGAGTCTGAATGAAATTCCCGAAACAAAAGCGATAGTTGTACTTAGAAGACAATACTACCTAGGTCTTCCATTAACAGTAACCTATTGTTTAGGTTTGTTTGTGAAAACAGTGGCTTCTCGGATAAAAGTCTTCCGGTAAGAATAGTAACTTACTACTTAAGTTTCCTTGTAGGAACAGAAAACCTACTAAGTACTAAATTTTTTTAAAAAAAGTCCCTGCCTACTAAAGACCGGATATCATGCGTACAACAGAGTGTGGTTCCGGGGATGGAGGTCTTTGACTAAATCTTTGACGGTGGTGGTCCTTTACATAAAAAGGGTGTAACTGATAGTAAAGGGAAAGTACCCAATATTTACAGGGAGGCACATATGTCGTACTAGTACCTATGAGAGTTGTCGGTATGCGGTGGTATGTGTATCGGTATTAGTACCTTAGATCGACGGACGTTATGAAGTTAAGCATGCTTAGGCGAGAGAAATCTCGGGATTTTTAACCCCGGGATGTAGCATAAGGATGAGATCCTTTGAGCTAAAGCCTGAATACCGTGAGGTATGAAACATAGTAATCCTTTGGGATACCGTGAGAATATATGATAGACTTAAAGCAGAGATAGTGCTTAGGTCAAGATATGATTGAGCATTTCTTATGTTCCAGTACCTGAGAGTTGGAATCCGAGAAAGTATGAGTGAGATTACCTTAGGTTCAACGCCTGAGAGTAAGTCTCTTAACAAAGTGCAAACTCCTCGAAAAGTTGAGTTGTTTGGGACGTTATATCAAAATCATGTCAAAAATGTGTTTAACATTTTAAACATTGTGCGTCCAAATTTCTCTGTTCACAGACATCTCATCAGGTGCATTTAGAAGAGTACATGTACCAGTTGTGAATGATTTCTGTGACTCGATCGAGAACACTTTACAGAAGGACCTTGACTTCAAAAGGAAAGTGACCATCATTCAAGATTTGCGTGAGATGACAAGTCAGGTATTTCATTACTACAAAGGAGATAGGACCTTAGTAGCCATGGGTTATAGTTTCAAGGTGGGACCAATAACCATAGAGATATTAGTGGTAAATAAATTCCCTAAGAAGAGGGTGATTACCCGATAGGAAAGTTAAGCTAAGGATTATGCCGGAGGTAAATGGATAGTGACATCCACGAATAGAATGACCCTGGATAAGATGGCAAACATAGAGACAGTAGATTACGAAACCACTAAAGGGTAGGAACACGATAGAGATATGAGTTCTTGTTATAATGATTCGAGACGATCAGCGCGCTACTTGTGGAAAGTTTTGATTGGAGAAGGCTACCTACGGGAGTTCGATCGAGGAGGTTTTACCTACAAAGGATGCTGACCGGAGAAGCTGACCGTCATAAAAGACGCGTGAAACACCGAGTAAAGTGCCGTAGAGCGAGCCACCGTGATGACAAGCCGTAAGGTGCGGCCGCCATGACAATGAACCATAAAGTAGAACTATCAGTATATCGATTCTCTAGGTAAGTACATTGTAGCAAGTCCCATATCTAATCGGTTCCCTAAAGGGAAGGTTTTCGTAATCCAGTATATTGCCATAGGGTGCTCCAGTGCTGTATAGCATATATTGTGCTATGATATCCAAGCAAGAACTGAACTCGCACTAGAAGACATTCTAGTTGTGAACAAATTTTATGAGATGTTTCTAGAAGCTCTCGTGGAATTACCACCCGAGTATGGGAAGTTGAATTCACTGGTTGGTTGATGCACGGAAACGAACCAATATCAAAGGTGCAGTATCATATGTCTATAAATGAATGAGTTTCATGAAACGAAATCGCACACCAAAACGAATAGCCCGAGAGACTAAAGAAGAATGGATTTCGAGCATTCTATGAATGGCTTGAATAGCCAAGGACGAGAGGTCCAAATGCGTTAGTTAGTAATGACCTTCTAAGGTTAGTTATGCAGTTTCGAATAGTTTTAAAAATTGAATTTTTGACATACCAATACACCTGCTATATTTGAAATTTTCGGAATGGATTTTTCGAACTTATGAATTTTCGAAATTGAGTTTTCGAGAGAAATATTTTCAACGAATTTGAGACCACGGTGATGGTTATTTTGAAATGATGTTGTCTTAAAAAAGGGGGGTTTTGTTAAAACCCAAAGTTTGAAAGCGAGTTTTCAAATGTGTTGTGGTAAAATCGATCTGAAGCTGGAAGGACGGAAGGATTGTAGATATACACGGTTTCTTTGGGTCTTGCCGGTTGTTTTAAAGTGTTTGAAATCGCTGGCCAGTTATAAAGCTCATTGAATTGAAAATTTGTTTGATGGGATATGAGAGGTTGACACTCGCACCAATGGTTAATATTCCCAATCTGAGTAGTTCCGCCTTAAAGGGGCGCATATTTCGCCGTCATTTGTGTTGCGGCACTAACCGTGATTACGGCGGTCAATTGGGAAAGCGGTGCACGGTGGTGACCGTGACTACGGACTAACTTGTAGGAAAGCGATGCATAATGGTAGCCGTGATTACGAACGGTCGACTAGGAAAGCGGTGCACGGTAGTGGCCGTGACTACGAACTAGGTTTATTTGGGAAAGTGGTGGAGAGCCATTATTATATATGCTAGTGTGGACACCGGGGCCCTTGTGGGGAATGGAAATTCTCCTACATCGGTCGGCGGTGCGTTATTCTTGTGATGGTTTGTATGAAAGGATTGAGATATGTCCTGGTAAGCCGGGGCAAAGTGGTGGTGTGTGCCTTTTAGTTGAATTTTGTGAAATGAATTATCCCTCTCAAAGATATGTGTCGGTAGTAAAAGTTTTTGAAAATGATCCGACGGTGAATGTGTTTTCACGAATTTGTTTTGGCGGCGATTAAAATTGCAAATGTAATAGCACTATTACTTTTTGGTATAGTGTAAATTATGAAATGTCTTTGAGACCACGGAAAATTTTCAATGTTTGAAAATTTGAAAATGAGACAACATAATGGTTTTTGGGTAGCGACGATTTGTCAATGCTATTGTGTTGCAAAGCGGTGTAGTTGGAAAATTTGGAACGAAACTATTAGAAAGGTCTAGAACACCGAACTAGTTAAGCCGGATAGTAGTTGTCGGCTATAGTGCTAAGTGAAAGTAGTCGAGAGCTTGAATGAGAAAGACTCGAGATGAAATAGACGAGCGGATGCTCGAGGCAATAAGACCTGGTGTGCAAGTGTGCACGGGGCGGTGTCCCTAGGCCATAAGGCCCGTAATGGATAAGCTTTTGTGTGAAATGCGGATTGCCATGGTGACTTTAGACTATTATGTCTACGGTACCTTTAAAGTCTAGTAAAACATTCATTGTACCGGTAAAAGTAGAAATGCCTAAGACCGAGGATAATTTCCTAGGTAATGAGGCTAGAATCTCCTGTGTTGTGGTAATAATTTGAGCCGGAAGGCCAATATGTGTTAAGCCAAGAGGCTAAATGAGTCAGGTAGTGAGGCCTGCATAACCAAACACTGAGAGAATGGATCAGTGGATCGTGTTTTGATACTATACCCTGGATACAATATGAATGAGATTAGGATGTGCTAGTTAAGCATGCATAGTAAGGAATAGACGAGACGTCTAGAGTTTTTCTCCAAGATTATACGGTCAAATTTCGAGGCGAAATTTAATTTAACGGGGAGAAATGTAATACCCTAAAATTCCTATTTATCATAAATACTATATTTTGATAAATAACACATATTAAATACAAAGGTGAATATTTGTCTCAAGAAATTATAATCTATTGATTATATTTTCATCCAAATTCCACTTTGGAGTTAATTAACCAATGGTTAATTATGAGACATTATTTAGGAGCTATTTAATATGATATAAATAGCACATAAAAAGGTAATTAATTTATAACCAAAAGAAGGAATGTAATATCCCAAATTTTTGGATTTGGAAACAAGAAATGTTTTATGGGAATTTATTATGAAAATTTGGCCTAAATAGTTTTAAAGCTATTTTCGGATTTTGATGCCTATTTTCCAAATAATTCAAGGAAAAATAGTTAGAGGATACTTTTTGGTCTAGAAATTTTAGAACCAATATTTTATGACCTAGAGAGTTAATTATGGAAGAAAATCCTTATATGAAATTAGGGATTTTATTTTCCAATAATTATTTAATATTTGCAAATAAATATTAATTGGTAGTTGGATATTGGTAGATATGTATAAGTTGGTATGAATGTTTGGTGTAAGAGTGTTTGGTGTGAGTGTTTGGTGTAAGAGTGTTTGGTTTGAGTGTTTGGTTTGAGGGTTTGGTTTGAGTGTTTGGTTAAGGAAGAAATGTAGTTGGAATAGCATGAATTTCTTCTATAAATAGAAACTCTCCTCTTCATATTCTTCACACCAAATCAGCCCCAAGAGGTGATTTCTAAAGAGTAGAGAGGAGTGAGAGCTAGAGGGAAGCAAGAAGGAGGAAGTTCTTCGAGGGTAAGTTTTTAGTAGTTGAGTTTTAAGTTTTAAGTTCTTATGAGTTTTAGTAGAAATGTTAGTTTGATCTTTAATTTTCAAATATAGTTTTGTTATCATGTTTTTATGGTTAAAAATGGTTTTGTTTCGAAAAATTGATGGAGAAAGTAATATAACAAAAATTTTGGAAGATTATGATCAAAAGAAATGCTCAAGCGAAATTTTGTCGGTTAGCGATTCCTGAAGTCAGTGATACAAACGCCAGTATTTTATATTAAAGATGATGTTCTTAAATTCTGATAAAATTCATGTTCAAAGTAGACATATAGGGCTTTTCAAATATACCTAGAATGTATTATTTCGAGTTCTTTGCTAGGAGATATAAATGTCCAAAGTTGGGCTACGTTTTCTGGAATATTTCTGGACAGAGGATGCACACGTGAAAACTGGGAATTATTCTTAATATCTGGACAAGAACCAGTATTTTTCCTCAAAAATATACATCCTAAGGATTCCGGGGAATTTTACGGATCCTCGTTTCGATGTTTGTAGAATTAATTATGATTTTTCAAAGTTAATCAAAAATTCTGTCCAGAAATTCAGTATTGCGTTTTTAAGAATATGTAAGGGTAATAATGGAATAATAAATCCACCAAGGGTAGGAAGGTAAAATTAACCTTTTGGATAATATTCTAAGTGTTATGGTAATATGTTAGGATATCCAAGGATTCCGGAGTCGATTTGAAGGACGGGCATATTACTATTCATAAGTAGTGCCGTATTTATGAATAGTACCGTATACATGAATAATAATTACTATTCACACGGAAGGAAGGTACGTTCGCGTACAGTAACTTTAACTCTGATATGTCTTGTATGCTTATATGTGATAGATGATTTCATAGAGTCATGGACAAGACTTGGTCTTGGGTCATGCCGTGGTTAAGACTACTGTCTTGAATCACTTGTTTATATACATTCGGCTTGATGCGGGTTATAGTCTTGATAATGCCGTGAGATTGTTTTCCTAGCGGGACACGAGTGTACATCGTGGCACGGAGTGGTGCGACTATTTAACTATACATGGATTTGTATAGATAACTTTACATGTCTTTGTGTGCTATGTCTTTGTTGTTGTGTTGACATTACATCTGCTTTGTGTGCTATGTATTGGTTAATCTTTGAAATGTAATGAATATCTCGTCATACATATCTTTGTTATACTTTTCATATGAGGTTAATCTGTTACCTAAGATTCAATTTGTTTTGAATCTTAGACTTGACTAAGTTCGGGGAAAGGAACCAGGATTTATGAAGACATTGTGAATAGGAGCCATGAGAAGGAGCATTAATGGACGGAGCCGTGAGGAGGCACCGGTCAAAGGAAATGCGGGAAGAAAGTGAAGAACCTACCTTATGGCATGAATCTAATAAAGTTACTTCACATCATTTGGTGCTTAAACTAGAAGGGTCGTACATGTGGTTCGATCAATCGATCGCCCCTAGCACGGTGAGACTTCCACTAGACCTACCTTACCTGGCCAAATGAGATGATTTAACCGAGTTAGGTTCTATGCCCCAAGTCTACTCAAGGCTTGGTTGAAGAGGGTATAGTTACATGTAAGAATTGTAATTATAAAGTTTTGTATTCTTTGTATCACATGAACAATCCTTCGGGAAATTTATAATATATCGGTATACGTCGAGGCATCGGCATATGTCGAGTATTTTTATATCGATCCTCAATTGTTCAAATTTTTAGTACATGCTCTCCGTTTCCGCATTACGCTAATTAGGCAGCACCTCAAAACTACGATGAATTTTTATAAAACCACGTGTCACCGACACGATTTATGCTACGGAATTTGGGGTGTTACAGTAGATGTGGAAAGCATGGAGTTATTAATTGTAGTTTTCTGTAAAATACTAAAATCCATAAAGAAGGAAAGAGGAAGTTATGATAGTACTTCATCTTTAATTTTGATTTATGATCCTTATAAGAAGTGCACCAAATTCAAATGCAACAACAACCATTATTCTTGTCATTTGTTGTCCGAACCACTATTTGCAGCTAGAGAGGTGGGGTCGGTTTGACTTAATTCAAAGTTGAAAGAAAAGGGAACATTCATATAAAGAAGCAAAGTGGAACCAAAATTAGCATGCAATGATGGATATCGATGGAGTTTTGCTTGGCTAAAAGTAGGAAAATGGACTAGAGACATTTAATAAATATAGCTGAAGTGATTGGGCAGCTTTAATAAATATAATCAGACAAATAAATTCAAACAACAATCCTCCATTATGATATAGGAAGTTGCGTTTTTTCAATTAAAAAAAAAATCTAAAATTGTAAAATAAACGTAGGAATCAGAATTCCTAATTTAACATTTCAGAATTTTATCTAAACAAGAATGCATCTAGCCGTACACCTATGAGGTATTACAAGATTTTAATAATAATATTTAATAGTAGTATCTAATTAATTCATAGTTGGGAAAATAACTCGTAATATGCATAGAGAGAATATGAATTTTGTCTTCCAATGACTTGAATTCCACCTACCTATTCTAATTGATTCTGCCTTGGTGTAATTTTTAATTTTAAGTAGGGGTAATTTCGAAAAATAATTATAATTAACTAATTTAACTTCTTTCCTTAATCTCTCTAAATTTTGATAATAATTCTTATAATTGGAATGGAGGAGTACTTTGTATGCTTAAACAAATGTGGAAGCATTGACGGTGTGGAACGGATAGAGGCTGGAGGCTGATGGCTATTGGCTGATGGCTGATGGACATCCCTTTCTCATTTCCTTCCTCTCCTAATCCCTTGTCCACGACGTGGCTGTTCACCTTTTTCCTTATTTATTCAGTGAATTGAAATGAGAAAAAAAATGTAAAACGGTCAAGCACGGTTCAATAATTGCCCATCTTTTCATGAACTAAAAGCCTTTAAATGTCTCTGGTTTTTATTTCTTTTTGAATGAAAGGACCCTCCACAAGGTGAACGTGATCGGTCCCACAAGATTCAATTAGTGTCCTAACTCTTACGTCTCTTCATAAAATAAAAGTTTCCATAAAAATATATAAATTAAACGCGTTTTGCTTAGATTTCTTTTTTCCTGCCCCACCTCATTTGTTTGAGGCCCGACTTTTGCATGCGGCTCTATGAATAAATGTACAACATTTCAGAGGCTACCCTACCTTCATGATGGCGCGCCCTTCCTTCTGCCATCAAGAGAATGCAATCCTAATTACCAAGGAATTGAACAAATGAGCCCCTACAGCCTACACTTTCTCATTTATGTCTTTATTTTACAGTTTCCACATCTAATTCTGTGGCATCAACTCTCCTTCATGAGATCTACAGATTTTTTGGTGAAAAAAATGTGAATTTATTTAAAATGAGTTATGTTGTTGACAATATCTAATATATGTGAGAAATAAAAATGATTTGGGATTTTAATAATTTAAAAGTATCTTTTAAAATTTCCAAAAAATATATATGTGAATTTATACCTCAGGTCGTATAACATGGGAACAATCGAACTACGTAGATTAAATTACAAGTTAAGATTGATTTTTTTTTTTTTTTTTTTTTTTGGGTTAGGGTAGGGTCCGTTAGGATATGTTAAGGACAATAAATCTTAAAATATTTTGTTTAATACTCTTTTTTTTTTTGGTCAAAGTTTAATACTCTTATTTAAGGATGGAGGAGGAGTGAATGAGGGAGAATGGAAATAAGATAAACAAGTGTATGAAGGACAATTAATACAGTGATGTAACACATAATTAATAGGGAAAATCCCCCTCAAGCTCAAATAACTAAAAAATTGTCAAAAATGGCCAAAAGAAAGTTATATGTCAAAAAAGACCCTACTGCCTTTTCTGGTATTATTTCATAAACGTTAACAATTACATTAGTACAACATTAACAACTAAATTAGTATACATTAATAAAAATATCCTAATAACTAAATTAGTACACGTTAACAACTATATCGATCAACTTTTTATGAAATAATACTAGAAAAAGATCTAGGGCCTTTTCTAATATCTAACTTTTTTTAGGTCTTTTTTGATAATATTTTTGTAACTTAGGCCCTGAGGGGAATTTTCTCTAATTAATAACGAAAAAAAGGAAAAAGCCTATTAAAATTTCAAATATATCCTTTAAGTACATCTTATAAATAGAATAATGTCTATTAAAAAAATTATAGTATGACCTTATACGTTGGATATTAGAGGGAGTAATAACCCAGTGAAGGAAGGAGCATCGTGATGTGAAATAAGAATGGGGATAAGGAAGTACACAAGTTGAGGTAAACAAGTGGGACAGTAATTTATTTATTTATTTTTAATTTTTTTTCCAATGATTTTTAATTCTTATTTGACTTTTATATGCTTCCATCTATTGGTCTTTAATGTAAAATCTTCTTGATAGTGTAATTCACATAACAAATGAGATATTATATTAAGGATGTTTAATTTATTAAGATACAGCAAAAAAATTCTTCTCCATAGGAAATGTGTCAATAAGACAGCAAGAATAAAAAGAAATTATGAGATTACTATCAATCAAAATCAAAAGAATTGTTTATTTATTGTCATTATAAATTATTAAGATTAATACAAAATGCAATTTAACTATTTACATTTGTAGGGGAGGCAGCTTTTGCGTGGACATGTGATGTGCTTTAAATGTTCAAATGTGCGTCAAATATGGAGGAATGGAATCTCATTTTGTACAATGATGTGCGTGCCCTGCTCGTAACCCAGCTCATACAGATCAGTAAGCAGGGCATGTGGAGCCCTCGTTGAGCTGTGAACATATATTCTTAAAACGCATCCATTTTCCTTCCTCATTCACCCATGCATTCTCTAACGTACAACCCACCAAACCTACTCTTCATTTCTTGTCTTCATGCATTCATACGAAGAATCATACATTTTGGCGCCTATAATTCATATTTCGCCAAAATAGGTAACCTTGCTTTTCAATGGCACATCTTGACCGTCCAATTTGCATTTCCATCCTTACCTTTGGGATTCATTTTTTCCTCCCACTCTTAGCCCGGCATGTGATGCTATTTACCAAACTTGCCATTTCAAAAGTTAATATTTTAATTAAAATATTAATAATATAATACTCAGTTTTAAAACTTTTGGAATGGAATCTCATTTTGTACTGTGATGTCTTCTCCTGTTTGACAGCACGTCACTGTCTTTGTACATGCAGTTCCATTACTCGTAGCATCTGAGAGTGTGAGAGAGAAGAGAGAGGTGGTGGTCCATGGAAATGAATGTTTGAAGGGAATTCAAAGAGGTTTGTCAATTCAATTATGGTCCAAAAATGCAGGTCCACTTCGTATAATCTGCGCCAGAACGAAGAGATGGCTTTTTTTGGCCCCAGAAAAATGAAAAGGAAAAAGATTGGCTCTTTATTAGATTGAGATCATTATTAATTAAACAACTACTGGGAGCAGGTTGTTCAAGTAATGGGAAGGAATGGAAACCCGTGGCCATGAGTGGACTTGCTTCCATGCACACTGTTGCTTCTCATCCTCATTCTATGTTTCACGTTTCCACCTTTTGATTAATGATCAATCAACCATAATGCTTCAATAGCAGGCAAATTTAACCAGATTAAATATGAAATAAGCATGTTCTTAATATAGAGTTTAAGGTAAGTTATAATGTTAACAACTTATAAATAATATGCATTCTTATAAATTCTATATTATATATAAATATATCATTTTTCTTGGTGCTTTCTTTTATTAAAGAAAAAAAAATAAGACATGCGCTTCTTCTTGATTGAAGAGATAAGATGACAAAAGCAAGTCCAGTGGGGAAGTTGCTTTATAGGATCCATACTGATATTCTAGGTTCTATTTGCCTCCAAATAATAGAGACCCATTAAAAAAATGTTTGGCAAGAGTTTTAGTTTACTGTGTCCCTCACTTATCATCCAACTTTTCTCACTATTACATAATATAGATATTACTTCCCTTAAAAACATCATTTTTTAAATAGGGAAGTAAAAAATAAAGCCGTGACATTTTTTGCAATTATGTAAAAGTTTTTGCCAGTGAAAGAAGAAGATTGGTTGAGTTTTGACAGTGAAATTAAAGAAGTATTATGGCTGGAAATAGTACAATTGCCAGCTACATCTTACCAATCCATTAGCTTTATCCAATTTTGTAAGGACTCCAGAGTTAGTAGGTTGTAATTTAGAAGGATAATAATAGTAAAATTGTAATTAATTGCTTGCCGTTTCTTTCTAATTTAAATTATTCCTTTCCGTGAGGAGAATGGGGCATTAGGAAAAGGCTTAATTTACGTACAATTTAAGCAAAATTATTTATGTAGAGCCATGTCTGTATTATTTATATTTTATATTAACATTAATATTGATACTGATGTTTGTTTGCCTCTTGTCTGTCATAGGATTAAGGAAGAAGGAACAAATTAGGTAAGATTTCAAAATTTGATTTTTTTTTTTCTTGAAATGTGAGATCTTTGAGATCTCTCAATTTTTTTTCTTGCACTAAATTAGGTAAGACACCCTTTTCCCCTATTTTTTTTTTATTATAATAACCTTGGATTTTGAATCTGTTACCGTCACAGTAACAACGGCATGTGATATGTTTATTTGAGAAAAAAAGTGTAATGAGATTCACTTCAATTCCTCTCTTTGGTTTTTTTCACCCTAACATATCCTCTGCCTTACAACATTCTGTTGTTTCTGCATATGTGTTGATCCATGTTCTTATACCTGATTTGACGTTGCGTGTAAATTGTTATTTCAGTTGTCAAATTTTACCTGACCCCTTCCTTGTTTCAAGGAAAATCTACAATAGAAAGTGGGTATAAGCAACTTACAAAAATTTAAGCTACTCTCAAAAAATCAAAATGTAAAAGGGGGAAAAAAACTTAACTCTGATGCTTGCAGTGCATATCACTCAATATGGCATTTATACGTCATTTTGTTTGTCTTGATTCACTAGTTCAATACTCTTTCGATTAATTGTACTCGAAAAGAAGCGAACCGAATTGATTGAAATCACATTTGGTAGCTCTTTCAATTCCAGTCAATTGAGTCATGATCATCAACATTTTTTCTAATGTAAGAAAATTCATCACTGGCCTAGGCTTAAAAACAATTGTTGAAATATTTTCAAAGAAAAATAAAGTATTAGTCAGAAAAAATATCTTATGAACAACATTTTCCTGACGTTTCTTTGAACAATCAAACCAATGTTCAGGGATAAGTCATTTTGAAAGGCTAGCTTTGAAACCTAAATGATATCTGCGGAAAATTTGAGCGTCACCTCCAATTTCAGTGTAATTTTCTGGTTTGTTGTGAAAGGATGAGTGGCCAACCGGTAGACAGGCCTTTAAAAATTAGAAGAAAATCAAAGTAAACGAGAACTGAAGGTGGTTCTCGTCTCACGTCCCTGTCTCAGATGAAGGTCGAAGGTGGTGTGCCAAACCCAGGAATCACAGCGCTGGTTTTGTCTACTGGTTCTCACCGCCGGTGAGGATGCTGGTGGTTGAGGGAGGAGAAGGACGAAGTGATTGTAGTGGGGTGTTCTGTTTGCAGCGCTGGTTCACTGGATATATCAGATGTTGCTGCTGGAATGAATGCTCGCCGGTGGACTTGTGGTGGTGGTTGACGCGGCCGGCGAGATAGGAGGAAGAAGGGGAGAGTCGAATGGGGGACAAGTCGAAGCTCAGGTCGTGAAGGCGTCCATCCTGAATGCGGCGCTATCTGGATATATAATACTGTCGAGCCTCTGGTTCTGTAATTCTGAATCTTTCAGCTGCTGACCCTAATTCATTAATTCCAGTTCAAAACGCACAGCTTTGCTGCAGGGACTACATTGCAAAGTTTAAAATGTTTCATAGAGGGACTAAACTGAAACATTTATAACTTGAGCTCAAACTTCTATTTTCAAATTTGATCTAATCTTTTTAGCCATCCACAAATAAAATAATTAATCTAACATCAAATATTCTCATAAAAATCAATGATTAAGAGAAATTACAATTTATTTTTACAATTTTGCCCTTTTTAGCCCTAATTAAATATTTTTACTCTTAATCTTAATTTATCATAAGAAAAGCATTTTAAGCTCAATAACTATGATAAAATGCATTATGAATCCCAATTTAATGATAAAAAATCATGTAAAAATATAGTTTGATCAAAGATCTTAACTTTAATCCTTCTCATATTAGATATAATATTGAATTCAATTGCTAATATATACACTATAGCTAAGTAGCCATTCTAATGACAATAAAGGCAAATATAAAAGAAAATATCTTGCTCATCTTTTCCGTATATAGTTCCAAGTTTAACAAATATCATAGTCATCACAACACACGTATAACTCCTTTCTCCTTCAACCATTTCATCAAACTCTTTGTAGGCATTCAATATTAAATTATAAAACAAACATCTCCAACACACTTATTTCCTACAATAATTTAAGATTCATCTACCAATCACTTCATCACCTTAAGGGCGATCAATGTTTAAGTAATAAACACCACACTATTTATAAATTACCAATTCTATCATCTCTTTACGAAACAAAGATTTCTCATTATTCCCTCAGCTCCAAAATTTGATTCATATTACAATAATTATTTATGACTATCCATTGTAACTCGAAATTCTCATTTTAATCATTTTATTGAACACCTAATATACATTCACATTCAAACAAATTCATCAAGCTTATTAAACTACAAATTTCAGCTAATTTAAACTCCCACCCTTCCTCATGTAACACGTACACACCCACACAAACAATAATAGTAGAAAATTAATAAAACTGAAGACATACCCACACACACAACCACAAATTCAGAGATAATAAGTTTCTAAAACATACCCTAGACGGCAGTTTTATTGAGTTGAGGGAACGGGGAAGACGAAGGAGACTGCCTGATCTTTTACAGCATCAACAATAGAAAAGAGGAGGAAGAAAATAAGTCTCGTTGCAGCAAACCCACACCCAACAAGCAAAGCAGAGAGGCAGAAATAGGATTGACAATATAGATCAAAGAAGAAGGAACCTACACCATGCCACGTGACATAAGAGGACCGAAAAGGCTATTCCTGCGACCGTGCCACCGGATAAGGACACAACGCCGGTGAACATACATAGCCGAACAGAGAAGAAAAATGGCGAAGTCTCCAGAAATTCTTTCTTCGTTGCTGAAGGAATGATCGATCGATGATAAGGAGGAAGATAAATTTCTAAGGCAGTGAGGGTTTTAAAAGAATAAGAAGACTAAAATGACCTTGCTAATCAAAATAATTTTATGTGGCATTGTAATTTGAAATTAGGCTAAAACAAAATAAAGGTATTTGTTTATTATCATTATTATAATTATTGATAGCAATCAAAATAATGGAAAGAATTAAAGGCAGCAAATCAAACTGAAAGATAATCCTAATATCTTCATTCAAATATTTAAATATTTTAATCAAGGTATCTTATGATACTAAATAATTTAAGATACTCTAATAAATATTATTAAGATGTTCCTAAATCTACCCCATTAATCCACAACTAATATTATGGAAGTAACTACCAAAAATAAATAAATAAAAGAAATTATTAATTTTAATTTACAAGTATCCTAGCTTACTGATCCTAAACTTGAGGATCACTCAACAAATCAAAAAGATTACCTAAATAAAATTGAAAGTATTTAAAATAACAGATAATTCCTAATCATCCATTATCCCATTATTTTATCAATCATTTTCTGGACTATTACAAATGTAATAAGTATGAATGAATTTTATATTGGTGTTTGTTCATGATTCTATTCTATCTATGAGCATATAGAATGGAAACATGTCATCTGCTTCTTCTTTTCTTCGGTTCCTCAATCAGTGTAAGCTTACATGTCAATCTTTTAATTTAATATATCATAAACTCACACCATCTTTTTTAACCCTTTCCTCCACTTCCTTAGTCATGTCTTTTAAATTTAACAACCATGGTTGAACTTATACATTGATTCAGTTTTAAGGAACAGGTCTACAAAGTCATATGTACTTAATTGAAAGACATGAGTTTGAGAACAGGTCCACTCTCAGAATTCATAATACTCCAGATTGATAATTTTGTTTTCTTCCTTTGTCTTTGAAGCTAGCCATCAGTATTATTCTTCCAAATGAAGCTTCTACCGATTCTTCACTTAGCTTCTCTATGTCAAGCGCATTATTGTTGCAATAAAAAAATCCTCAGAATTGGCTGCAACACAAACATTTTGCTCAGGAACAAGAAAATAAATTTATATATTATTCTGGGTAAAGTCCAGCTTCATATATAAACTCAGGAATATGCGAGAGGGGGAAAAAGGATACTATTACCTTGGCACCTTTTGCAGCTTTAATTATGACATATGGTACTCTATCACAAACATTTGGAGCAGTGGCAGCATCTCGCTGTCAAAAATGAAAGCAAGTGGAATATATTTATAAAGAGGGCAAATTGAACTTTTCAACATAATAAATAGATCCAATCGAACCATTAAAAAAGGCATTCAACCTGACAAGGAAAAATAAAGATTCTTGAAAGATTTGTAAAAATAAACTAATTATTATTAAGTTTGATAATAAAGGGGAACTTGCTCACATCCATAGGATCTTTACTTTGGCTGAACTAATTGCAACTCTGTAACACACACTTGAGAATTTTTCTTATATTATTTGTTTCAAGAAATTTACTAAATTAGTATTCTTGGATTTTAGAAAGAATCAAATTTCAAGAATCATCCCATCATTAGGACAGATGCTCTCGAATGTGAAAGTCTTTCTCCTCACATTAAGCAAATTCAATGATGAGATTTCCAATCAAATGTGTTCTTTTTATTCTTTACAAATCTTGGATTTTGCGACGAACCACTTAATAGGACAATTATCAAAATCTATCAGTCACTTGAAATTAAAGTTATGCAAGTAAAAACCACTAGCTTAAAATCATACACGCTAAGGCGAGGAAATAGTACTTCAATATATATATATATATATATATATATATATATATATATATATATATATATATATATATATATATATATATATATATAATGTGCTTCTAGAGTTAAAAGGAAGAGTTGATGTATATAGTTTTGGGCTTCATCACAAGCATAGAGCTATCTAATACTAAATTATCTGGTGAGATTCTAAGTGAAATTGCATCACTTAAGGGGTTGCTTTTTTAGAACTCGTTAGACAATCTTTTGAGTTGTAAAATTCCTCAAAATATTGGAAATATAGAATCATTGAAGTCAGTGGACTCATCAGAGTATCAGCTTTGGGGGTGAAATCTCATCAAACAAGTCCAATTTGAATTTCAAGAGAGGTTGAACTTGTCAGACAATGATTTGATATCAGGCAAATTCCAACAGGCACTCAATTGCAAAGCTATGAAGCATCAATTTTTGTGGGCAATGATCTCTGTAGTCCTCTCCTATTGAAGAATTGCAATGACATGCATAATGCCCCCAAACTGTAATACCCTAAAAATCTCACTTATTATAAGTGCCACATTTTAACAAATAATACATATTAAAAATAGGTGAATAGGTGGTCTCAAACCTTAAAAGCTTTTTGATTATTATGTTAAGTAATTTCTTCTTGAAATTAAATAAGCTAAAGACCAAAAATTCTAATTCCTTGTAGGGATCATAAAACATCATAAAATTATCATAATTAAGCATAGTCTTAATTTAAATCATGAGAGGCAATTAAATGATATAGAAATACTTATTTCAATTAGAGAAAATTACCAACAACTATTAGGAAACTAAATTTGCAATAATTAAAATAATTATGTTAATTTTCGTAATTAATTAATAATTAAATTAAAAAGTCATAATTAAGGAATATATGAGATTAATTAGTGATCAAAGGCTAATAAAAAACCAAGATCAGCATAAAGGAGATTTCTAATGATCATAATTGATATTATAACCAATCATACTTTGACAATTAAGCTTAATAACATCTAAAATACTATATTATGGAATATAACCAAGATTAATTTAATTTCCCTAAGACTATATAAAGGTGGCGAAATTCACTCTTGAAAAAGGCAAGATAAATTACACAAATATTAAACCCTAAGAGCACATAATATATGAACAAATATCATCAATAGTAGTAAGATATTTCCAACACAAATTAGAGGCTTGGATTAAATCTAATAAAGCTAAATCCTAAGGCTTTAATTTAATTTCATAAAGTGAAATCCTTGTGAAAGAAAATCATCCAATAAGAGCATTCCTTCTAGATGGTATGGGATGAATTAAAACACAATAAATTGAAGAACAAAAGAGTGGAATTCGGATTGCATAAATTATGAGTGAAGAAAAAATAATTAATTAATTAAAACTAATTACCCAAAATTAAAGGGTTGGAGGAAAATTGTGTACTTCCCATTTAATGCCCTTAATGAAGGTGGAAGAAGATAAACTTGAAGAAAAAGAAGAAGGAGAGGGGGGGGGGCTATGAGAGTTGTGAGTGTGTGTGTGTAAGAGTGTTGTGAGTATTGTGAGTGTTGTGAGCCTAGTGTAGGAGAACTATGTAATGGTATGTTACTTAACAATGAAGGTGAACGAAAAGAAAGACAAATAAAAGATGTGTGGAAACTTGCGAAAGGTGAGGGCTTCGAAACAGATATGTGTGAAGACTTTGTAATAGTAAACATTATTTTCTTTGATGTAAAGATCACGATAAGGGATCGTGCACTTTATTTTGTGGACAAATTTGTTAAAAAACTGAAAAAAGCGTTTGTCAAGAGAGGGGTGGAGAAGAAAATTTCATGGTTCTTGTTATCTTCATCAATTAGTCTATAATGCCATGAGTAAAAAATAAAATTCCAAATTATTTGCTTGACATTCAAATCTCTCTCTCTCTCTCTATATATATATATATGTGTGTGTGTGTGAGTGCGCGTGTATTGAATATTATTTTGTTTTTAGTTATAATAGCTAGCTCTAACATAATAATAGTTGAAGCATCTACAAGTAATAGATCTCAGATCATATACGTAAAAATAATTTTCTGTTGAAATTTATATATACTATTAATATTCTTAAAATATTTTAGATGGAAAAAATTATATACATGTTTTCAGTTTTATTAGAGATGAAGATATTGTGAGATGGAGAAACTTTTACTTTTCTAAGGTTCAAAGGACCTCTGGAATTAAGAATGGATGGACCAAAAAACTTCCACACAAATTTCGTATGCTTCACTCATTTTTTGGGAAGTAACAATGTCTCTATAAATATTTAAGGGTTAAACATCATTTTTGTCACGGAAGTATTGGTAAAGGCTCAAGATTTCGTAAGTTTTTTTGGTATCATTTTTGCCCCTAGGAAGTTTACAAAAGGGAGCAAATATCCCCGGAAGTTTTTGTAAGGAGCAAATTTGCCCCGGAAGTTTTTTAAGAGCAAATTTGCCCGGAAGTTTACAAAGAGAAGCAACGATCCAACGATCAAGATCAACCGATCGGTAAGATCATTATGTTTGTAAACTTCCGGGGCAAAAATGATCAAAAAAACTTAGTCTTGAAATCTTTTTTATCAATATTTCCATAGCAAAATTGGTATTTAACCCAAAATTTAAAATATAATATCACTTGTGGTTTGGTGAATGAGTCTATCATACGTGGAAAAGTTTTCCAATCATGTCTCTACTTTCTTGAATTTATAAACAGAACATTCTTAACTATAAATTTAAATCTTTGTCGAATTTTATTAATTAAGTAAATTTATTTAGGAAAATTTGAATAATTCGTCGGTAGGAAAAAAATAGTACTGTTGATAGTCATATGTCATTTGACAAATATTAAAAGAGAAGACTTGGAAAATATGAAGACTTTGAAATGGAGAGAGCAGACAAGAAATAATCATAACACGATGAGGAATTTTGTACTATTATTGTGTGGAAATTTTTTGCTTATCAATTGAAAAGGAAATTTCAAGAATCCTGTTGACTTGATCAATTAGTCTATCATAAAGTAGGCAGAAAAACATTTTTATTTAAATTTTTCTCCATACCTATGTTGAATGCCATTTTTTTAAATTATAATAGTAATAATAATATTTCGTATAATAACAAATGAAGCATAAACTGGTAAGAGATTATATACAAGAAAATATTTTTTTGATTATATTCAAATATTCAGTTGATTTAAATTTTACTATCGTTATTTTTAAAATATTTAATATTTTTTGATTATATTCAAATATTCAGTTGATTTAAATTTTACTATCGTTATTTTTAAAATATTTAATTTGAAATGAAAAAAAAAATCATACAAGTATGGTTTCATTTTTCCTTGAGGTGAATATACTGTGAGATGAAAGAACTTTTACTTTTCTAATGTGGAGAAGTTTCCCGGAAAATTGAAAATACCCTTCTGAATTATTAGGAGGGGTTGGATAAAGAAACCTCCATAAAAATTTCGTGTAGTTCACTCATTCTTTGGGAATCAACATTGTCTCTATATATTTATGAAAATAGGAATAATTTGGGTCAAATAAAGGCTTTAGTGAAGATTGTCAAGGGAAGTCATGTTTTGTTTCTCTCTTATGCGAAAATTTTGAATTAATGTTTGCAAGGTAA
The DNA here is from genome assembly GCA_019022615.1 of Acacia melanoxylon. Classification (NCBI taxonomy): domain Eukaryota; kingdom Viridiplantae; phylum Streptophyta; class Magnoliopsida; order Fabales; family Fabaceae; genus Acacia; species Acacia melanoxylon. Next base: position 1,739,824 of record JAFJYJ010000082.1, read on the forward strand.
TTAACATGTAAATGATATTTATTGCATATATAGATAGCCTTACTAATGGGGTTGGTTCTAATGGATGTAGTTGATCCCTTATAACATGGCGAATCATAGTTCAAATTCTTAATAATAGAAGTGATTATATTTAGTACATGATAGTGTCTCGAATAAGGTTGCTTTTAATAGAAGAATACATATGCTCGAGAAAAAAAAAAAAAAAAAAAAAAAGTCACCTATATTCACAAAAACCTACCAACACCAAAGAAATTTGTCACGGGTTTTTGCATCCATTCTATTTTATTTGTATTGCTTTACTGCCCACCTTAGTGATAATTATGCATATTGTGATGTTTACAAGCCTAAACGCAGTGCCCAATCTCAAAAGATTAGCTTATTGGAAGGAGAGCCTCTTAAAATTATAAACCCCCAACCCATTTGTGAGATTTTCCAATGTAGGACACAAGTGAATTAGGATTTATAAGTTTAAGGGCTCTTACCTCCTAATAGGCTAGCCTTTTGAGATGAACTCTCCTTCCTAATGCACTTTTTCATTAGGGAATCGAATCGCTATATTGTGAGAAAATCACTTCTTTCAAGAGATTCAATCCCTGTCGGTAAATAAAAGCAAAGTTGGATTACATTGACTAGCTTATACTTAATAAATGGTTTTGTCATAGGTTGGAATAATTTTAGTTATTGTGTTAGGAAGGCCCAAATGAATTTTAATATGATTGATATGAGAGTACTGTTGAAAAGTTGTTTTTGAAGGTCTCAATCACAGTTCTAAACAAGCACTAGATAGCATCTGCTAGCATATCCATTATGGTAAGATTCATTTGGGCCTTCCTAATACAACAACAACTAAAAAATAATTACTTCTTAAAAAAATAGTTAGAGTGCATATTTGCTTTTGTTTCTTTCAACTATATTTCTTCTCCCTTCCAGAATGCGTGTGTAATTTAACGTTGTCATATAAATGGCCCTACTTGAATTTATTAAATTTCTTGAATTGTATCATATATTTTCAAATAAAATTATTTGAGTTTAAAGTGAGCTTTCAAAATAAAACTTATATTGATATGCTGAATCTTTTACTTTTCTTTTGCGGAAAAGTTTGCCAATAAATTGAGTGCTGATGGACAAAAAAAATTAGAAAGTGACACTGAAGCTATCAATATTTTTGTGCCTCTAGTATCATGTTGAATGGGTCCATCAAATAAAGTTGAATATTATGTGATATTCATTCAAAAATTGAACAATTTATTTCTTTCATGGAAGACTTACTTCATATTTTATCAAATTTGATTGAATTTTGTCTCATATATATATATATATATATATATCGAAATAAAATTCGCTAGGATCAAAGACACGCTTTTAAAGCGAAGATAGTGAGATGTGGAATCTTTTTATTCTTTTTGTGTGGAAAAGTTTAGCTATAAATTGAGAGTGATTGACAAATAAACCACTACGTAATCTTTCTACGCAAGTAAGAAGACTGTTAAAATCGAAAAAGACTTCCAAACATGTATGTATATGATTGAGATAAGGAAGCTCTATAAATTTTTATTCTATCCGAAGTAAACATTACGTTAATGAAACTTTTACTTGCGTAGAAAAATGTTCTAATAAATTGAAAAATTATTTGGCAACAGAGGGATGGAGAAGAAAATTCCATGATTCTTTTTGTGTCTTAATCAATTACTACAAATACTATCATATAATGTTATTAAAGAAGAAATTCTTACCCTATGTAGAAAAATCTTCTAATAAATGAATCATTTATGAAAGACTATATACATCAAAGTATTTTTTCTGATGCTATTTAAATATATTATACCACTAGTAATTTAAATTAGAGTAAAACACATTAGGCAATATTTTGAAAGGAAGCCATTTGCATTGAGGGCTCACTAGAAATCTTAGTGCAATTCACTTTTCCATTAAAATTTAAAATGAGACTATTATAAGAAAGAATAAGATTGTTTTTATGAGGACCAATTATAAAATGCATTTAAATATTTTAATTAATATCAACTGCATATATATATATTGCCTTACAAAGGCTATAAATACCATTAGTGCTATCAAGAATCACATGTTTTCACAAAATTCAATTATACCGGCACTAAAGAAAACTATTTTATTTGTTGAATTGTATGCTGGAAATCGAATTGAACATGTGAGGGGTGCTCTGGCTTGATTTAGTTGACTAAACCATACTAGTTTAGTCGACTAAATCAAGGCAGCACCCTCACCGTCTAATTCGATTTCAAAGATACACAAAACTGAAATATATCCCTTTTACATATCAAAGTGACTTGGGGCGGTATTTTGATCATCAATTAATGGTCTTGCATACGATTGAACCGCTAATGTTACAATAAATCAAATGCAAAGTTTGAAGCCAAAACAAAAAACTAATAATCATAAACTCAATGCAAGACATGTTACATAGAATTCAAGATTGTCTAATCCTCGTTGGACATGTACGCACATTATGACCGACTTGGTTACAACTCCTACATCTTTTGTCAATTGCTTTCGAGGGTTGAAACTCCACCCAATCCATTTCATTTTGTATCCTTGTAGACTTTGGTCTTCCCGTATGCGTGCCAAACTTGCGTTCGGGATAATTGTAGGGCCATCACCTTGTTGAATCAACAATTCATTGCCTATAGGGTACCAATGTGCAGCATATACCTGACTTATGTATGGCATAGTGAATACCGGGTCAACATAATCATAATGGTTTAAATTTTCCATCTTGCATATCGCTAATACATGGTCATAGGGATACCTTCTTGCCATGAACCTCCCACATTGACATTTTCGATTGATCAAGTAAACCCTCACTATGTCACCGCGTCATGTGTAGATTGGTTGTGTGCGTCCTCAACCTCAAATAATTGTAAATTTCGTCATAGAGTCGCACGCGTGATACGTGGATGTCAAATGATCCATTTTCTCGTATGGCTTCTTCAACCTTTTTTGACACTATCCTACCTGCAGCCACATGTTTGTTAATCTCAACACGTCTCGTGACGAAATATTCGACAAGTTTGCTACAAGTTATCTTCACCAATGCCGTTATCGGCAGATTACGGGCACCCCTGAGGACCTTGTTGACACACTCGGCTAGGTTAGTGGTCATGTGACCGAACCTCCGTCCATCTTCATCATAGGACCTACACCATTACCCCTTTGGAAGTCGATCAAACCAGGATGCAACCGTGGATGTGTTTCAATAAATTCTTGAAACCGAATGTCAAATAGGATCTTTGAACTCATGTACCGCATAGACATTTTCGATTGTAAACTCATAACAATGGAAACAAGTAAATGATTACAAATATGTGCAAGAAGTACTTAAAATGTGAAATTGCATACCTAGTTTCATAACTATTTTCTTCAATTGTATATCCTTAAACATAGTATTAAAGTTGCTCCCGACATGACGTAGGCAATACACATGATAGGCGTATGGAGGCTGCCAATTACGATGATCTTTAACCGCCTTTATGATACCGGGCGTGACGATCGATATCAAACAAATACCCCGCCTCTGCGTCACATGATCACGTATGAGACAAAGAAACCACCACCAATCATCATACTTCTCACCGGGAGGAACAACAAAGAAAGGCAATGGGCGGGACCTTCCCATCCCCATCCTGTGAAGTCGCAATCAAAAGAGTACCTTTGTATTTTCCGTACAAGTGGGTGCCATCAACTTGTAGTATGGGCTTATAGTATTTAAAGGCTTCAATGGTCTGGTTAAATGTCCAAAAAACCCTACGAAAGACGCGTAAGTGAACATAAAAACGACGATGGTCGGAACATTCATCTGTATCAAGCCTGAAAAAAGAACCCACGTTACACTGCGTCATGTATGTCAACCAATTGGGCAAGAATGCATATGATTCCTCCCAATCACCAAATAACTTCACAATGGCTTTCATTTTCGCCTTCCACGCCTTCATGTATGTTACATTATATCCATACAGACGTTGTATCCTCTCTTGTATCAAAGACCGGTTTTAAAGCCGGATCTTCTCTTAACATACCTAATGACAACAAAGCAAATTATACACGTATGTCAATAACTAAACCGAATGTAACTAAAAAACAAATGGAAAACGATCGATAATGGATGCACATATAACATCGAATCTAGCCGTCTATGATCCGGTGAGATTCGGTTTAGGCAGTGTGCTCTTGACCCCACTTATGCACCACCCAACAATTTCCATTCTTGGGGAAAATTGCACTCATATACCAGGGACAACCGTCGGCATGGTTTCGACACCGCATCACAAACCTATTCTCATCTCTTTTTGCAACTTTGGTCATGCGATGAGACTTCATGCAATATAATTTCACGGCATGTTGCATTTCGGACTTAGAATGAAACTCCCGATACAGATATAATGGATCACCTAAATGCCAACCACCTTGCCCTCATCATCACCATACAACATGTCTATGTCATCATCACAGTATGCCCAATTAATAGAGGAATAGTGTGGGCTTTCGTTCCAAAATGGATCACTCTCAGGCCCTACATTTGTCAAGATCTTTTCTTTGTCAGAACCACCAAACAAAAATTTCAAATACAAACACAAATACAAGTTTACTAACTTACCACTTCTAATTGGGTCAACACGAATTGGTGGCATTGTTGCGGTACTCGAGTTTTCTTGGGTTCGTGTGGGCATCAAAATCACCCTCTACATCGTTGTAATCGATTTGTCACCTAGTGAAATAAACCTCTCAAAATTGTCCTCTTCATCGGTATGCATATTCTCATATTCCTCATCCTCCTCTTCCTCTTCATCCGTCAATGTTACCTGACTTAAGACTTGTGGAGGTGCATACACTGGACAGTGTCTTCTTGACCAAAGTAATGTGCGAGATCTTGTATGCATGGGTATAGATGATGATTCACCAGATTCAAGCTCAACATATATCTCAATAAAATTTTGTGCTCTCCGATTAGCAAATGCATCTATGACACACTCTACGTCTTCATCATCACATACATCGTTACTAATGTAGTACACACTATCCTTACCCACTATAGTCTTCACTTTGGCAATTAACCGATGAATACCTTGTCTTCCATGTAGCCCCAATTTTTGATAAATTCTTTCTTTGAGCTCGTTGTATGTAGTGCCCGTTTGATTTTCATCATCTTCGTGTTTCCTTCAAATTGAACACCATCGGGACCTACAAAATGCCTTCCACTATAGTAGATTACAAGAACGTGTGTGTTTGGACTTGAACTCATCCTTCACACAAGAATTTGGGAGCTGAAAAATGAAGGGTTTCAGGTTACAAACAAAAATAAAAGCTTAACAAAGTGAAACTACAAAGATTACACAACAATCATACCTTCAACTAGGTGGAATCGTATTAAACCTTGATGGGCCACTAAAACTAAACGAGAAAAGAGAGAGTATTGGAAGGGAAAGGGCTCCTATAGTCGATTAGGGTTCGAATGTGCGTTTGGGGCTTTTAAAAACGCCTACGATCGATTTAGTCCACTAAACCTAAGTGTTTAGTCGATAAATCGCGTGGGTCACATTTTTAAAGGTTGTTTGATTTAGTCGACTAAACACTTATGTTTAGTCGACTAAATCACGTGGATGTTTAAAAAAAATTTCCCCCAGCGATTTAGTCGACTAAACACTTACGTTTAGTTGACTAAATCGTGGGATGTTCAAAAAAATTGTTAGCCCGTGATTTAGTCGACTAAACAAGGGGCATTAGTCGACTAAACAAGGGGCAAATGCTTAAATAGTTTCCAAAACAAGGGCGCATTTTGTTAAATAGTTATTTTAAAAAGGGCAAATTGAAAAAAAAAAAAAAGCCCTATCTTTTGCTAATGTATTGCAATATTCAATAAATAATTTTTAAAAAAAATCTCTAGTTTATAATTAATTCTTCGCTGATTCGAGAATCACGACTTCTTCCAAACAAAAAAGAGACATGTTATAATAATCTCAATTAATTTCCTCATTCTTTGTATCCTTCTTCACGTAGTTGATATTTGACGGCCCAATTTTTTGGATCAAAATTTCTCTTTTTTGGATCAAAATTTCTCTTTTTTATACTGGATACATTCCGCAAGGCTATACTAGTTTCAATTTATTCACTGTATATTTTGAACAATAGGTCAACAAAGTATTTCAATTTCAAGCATATGTAGTGAAAAACTAAACAAAATTCAATACAGAGACGCAGAGTAATAAGCAGTATAATGATAAAATATATATATATATATATCAAACATATAACCTTTTGAATTAAATAGACATTTGGGTAGAATATATACAGGTCGCCATCATTTTACACACACACATATACATATATGCATTCCCAAAAAGTATACCAGAATAAAAAGTAGGACACCAATTTTTAAAAGCAGAAACATTGTTAGACTTAATTACTGTGACCGTTCGTTTTTTAACTTGATAATTGTTCAATGACCCTACTTCTATCTACATGTGATTATTATTTTTTTCCTCTGTGTAGATTTGTACTCCTCTGGTTTTTAATATAAGATATATTTGTAGAGTTGATCTTAGTCATAAATATAAGACATTTTTTATATTTGACATTATTTTCCTAATTTACCTCTATTATGTTCCATCTACAAAATCAAGGAGGAAAATGAATGAGGGAATTGAGCAAGTTGACTATAGTGTTTTAGAAAATACATGTTATATTAACTAACCTAATCAATTTTTTTAATCTAATCAAATTAAGGAAATATGTCTTATATTAAAGACGGGAGGAATACTTGGTAAGTGTACCAAAGCCTTTTTTTTCTTTTAAAGACTCTTTTTTAACCTGATTAATAAATAATAGAATATAATAATAGGTAAACAAAATAAATTAAACCAATAAAATAAGCGGGAGCGAACTGCTCCAATTATTCTTCAAAAGAAGCATGCGCATCATAAATATCACCAAGATTTTTGGTCAAAACACATAATTAAGATTAATCATATGTTTAGTAATACTAACTCAAAAAAACCATTTTATAAGAGTTCAAAATTTGAATTACCTCGATCTTTTTATAAAAGTCCAATAAGAGTTATCTCGAGTATTTAATGAGTTTTTTTCTTCATTTTTTTAAAGACTTCATATTTTCTCTCAAGGCTTAGAGAGCAAAAGGTTTATTTCTCTCTCTTACTTGCCTTTTATAGATAAAGTCATGCTTGCAAAAAATAATCTATTTTAGACATATTTATTATTTTTAATTATTTTTATTCACTTTCTTAAATTGCATTATTCGGTTATCAAGCTTTTATAAATAGGATTGGAGAAGTATAACAATAGCACTCACTTTGATAGAAACTTTATTCTTCACCGTATAAAAAGTAATTATACAAGGAAAAAAAAATACACAGCCACAATAATATTATTGTACTAGAGGCACATCAAGCACCACTAGTAGTGAAGATTACTAATTATCAAATTCATATGTCGAGAAAGGGTTCAATAAGCAATGATATGATTATTTTCATTATGTCTCCATCATGTATTCCAAAACCATCTTCTGGTAAAGAGTATGAGCCACACGAGCAGCATTCATGGCTTGATTCATAAATTCTTGTTCTGAAGAAGCATCTAATTGATGAGTAGTGAAGAAGAAGCAGTGTTCATTTATCTTCTTACATGCTCTCTTTATTATGTCTTCAATGTACCTTCTTGTTTCTTCCTCTGTCACATCCATTTGATTCATTTAACACACTATAGATGATGCTGCATCACCTCTCTCTCTTTCGGCCTGTTTTAATTAAGGGCATATTATATTCATCATATTATGTCATTTAAAAAACTAAAAAGTGTAGAGAAAATAAAATTAAAGGAAAGCTTACCACTGTAGTTCCTAGGTCATTGCAGAGACGAATTATAAGAGATACGTTGAAGATGAAGTCTTGGTTTAGCAGCAGAAAATTGTTGATGTCATGTGTTGGTTGATACAAAGTGGCAAAATATGCAAGCAACAAAATCACAGGTCCTGAAGATGAAATCCAAGCGTTGTTGAGATATATTCTTGCAAATATGGTATGTAACCCTCTTTGTACCACCTTGCTTCCACATATAAAGATTTGCAGAAGTCTTTCCACTTCCCCAAAAAAAAAAAAAAAAAAAAAAAAAAAAAAAAAAAAAAAAAAAAAAAAAAACTATTTTAGAGATATCCGAAAGTACCAATATTAAATTCTGATTTTTTTTTTTATAACAATTGGGCCCAAGCACGGCTTAAAAAAGCTAATAACAGAACCATTCTAGGCTTAGCAAGCCCAATATACAAACGACAATATAAACTTCTTGAAAAGTTGTATGCCCATCTTCCTCTTAATTTCATAAATAACTTCTTGAATGAAAACTCCTCGTCCTTAGACTTAACTCCAAGAAAGCGGTTGACACTCTCACCAAAAGAAAGGAGTTCGATCCTGAAGTTGATCAAGACGCTAAGGGAGGCATCCTAGCTCCTAGGTTAACGCCGAGAGTAGTAGGACGGCTCACCTGGCCCAACATCGGTATCACCTAGGAGGAAGGGAGATTTCGCCTTGCCCTTGGATCGTAGGTGAACCCAACCCCTTTCCTAAAATTTAAGTAACAAAAAAAAAAATCTTGAATGAAACCTTGAGAAATTAAAATTTCTAGATAATTTATATTAATTTCCCAAAATAGTGTTAACATTCATGATTCATTTGTTGTATTGAAATGACAGTTTACGTTTTTTTTTTAAAAAAAAAGCCCGCTTCCTTCTTTATGTAATTGGATTAAATTAAATGTGGATGGTGCTATGATCCAACCCGCCCATCTTAAGCCTTAGATGGAACCCTTCACTCTTTCATCCAAAAAGCAATGTAAGTGAAAGAGTAAGAAAGAAATACGACCAGACTATTAAAAGCTTAGAGACTCAAATGAAGTAGCATAATTGGCTTCTCTTCCTTGTCTAGTTGTAAGTCATATGAAAGCACTAGTCATGTCCTCTTTTGATGTTTAGTGAACACCTCATTTCTTAAGATCCGTAGATAACATTTCAGCTCAAGTATAGAAGGTGTTTGGATGGGAGGAATCAATCCATGTACCTGCATAAAATCATAGCATCAAGCAGTATCTTGTCCCACATAAATATAATCAATAAAACTCGATTGATCAAGAATAAAGGAAGATCCCAAAAGAAATTGATCAACAGAAAGTATTGGAACTTTCAGATATTTTGAACAACCCACAAAGTCAATATGACTCTCCTCAGTAAGAGTCAAATTCTCTAAAAAAATGAATCAAGTGATCACTCAAAATGGTCTCACCATGCTTCCTCAAATCATCACACAAGACAAATTCTACCTGTAAAACATCATGATTCAATCCCCACACTTATCTTTAATAGTATCCCCACTAACAATCATCATGAGTAGTATCAATAAAAGTAATAGAGATATTACTTCCATTATTCAAAACATCATCATGATTAGTGTTAAGCAGGGTATCTTTAAAATCAATAGTGTTAGAGGAGTCAACAACAATTTCTTCATCGACTTCCTCATCTGAATCAATAGAATTCATAGGACTGGAGGCATGAGAAGAAGTAGCAATGCATGCACTACAATATTCTCTTATAATCGCTACAAATGAGCTTATAGGTAAATTTATCACAGTTTCTCTTATAACCGGTACAAAGTTTGTTATTAGTTTTAAGAATAGCGGCAAGAAACCAAACATTGGATGGAAAGCAGTTGCCACTCTTGATCAAATGCAAATATAGTGCTCAGTAACATGATACGTATACCATGATAACAAACACAACCCATTTTTTTAAGGGGCAGCTGCTTTGAAACCATTGTCTGGTTTCTTGCTGCTAATTCTACACGGAATATAATTTGCATTAAGAGCAGCTTATATAGGCTTTAAATGTGTAACGATTTTTGAAGGAAATCGCCACAAATTTACCAACTATTTGCATTCTGTAGCGGTTATTGTTTTAACCGCTACTAATGTGAAAAACTCTTTGCATTTTGTGACGATTTTTAGTGCTAACCGCCACAAAGGTGGAGAGGCGTTTGCATTTTGTAGCTCTTTTTGTCATAATCACTACAAACTTTGGTTATTAGTGAAGAAAGAGCAACCTGAAGCGAAACATTGGTTTGAAAAGTCTCCATGGATGTTATTGTTTGAGAAATCGAAGAATCCAACATAGGGAAATGCATCCCAAACCCGTGTGAGGAGACAATCAGAGATGTTGTTGGCTATGGACAAATCTTCAAGAGACTTAGTGATTTCATCCATGATGGGAAGTGGGGACCTAAATTCCCCGAGGCCATGGACAACGCTTCCAACTATTGAAAAGGAGGATTTCAATTGGGACCTGATAAATCCCAATTTTCGTATATTTTATCCCGCCTTATTCATTTATTTTGGGGACTATTTTAGGCTAATTTGAACTTTTAAAATGAGTTTGTTTCTTGATGCATCAAATAAATATAGCTTTGTGAAATTAGCAAGGTGATCTCTAAATTCCTTTCATGGTGCAATTTCTATATCTTTAGAAGAACACCTTGCTAATTTCACAAAACTATATTTCATTTGATGCATCAAGAAACAAACTCATTTTAAAAGTCAGTCCCAATTGGAATCCTCCTTTTCAAAAGTTGGAAGTATTGTCCATGGCCTCGGGGAATTTAGGACCCTGCTTCCCATGATGGATCAAATCACTCAAGCTTCTTGAAGAGTTGGACATACCCAACAACATCATGTCCTTTATTCAGAAACTTATTTTTTCATAAATTCTTAATCTGAAAAGTCATAATGCTACTTTAATTTTTCTTTCATCTTTCTAATTAACAGCCTAGATGGGCTAATGAGGGATAAGGAAAAGATCTGCTCCCCCAAGGAGGCCTAAGTACTTGTTAAATGTTGTGAAAAACTCTATAAAAGAGTGATGGATGGTAAACAGAATTGGGAATTTGCACTAGATTAGGTTTGATAGTCTGCTTGTAGCCCGCGTGCTTTTAGATTGAAAGATATTATTATTTACACTCTATTGGAAAATATTTTTATTATTATTCTTAAATTATTGTTATTATTATTCTTAGAATATTTCATATGGAAAATATTGTATACATGTGTTTCAGTTTTATTAGAGACGAAGATACCAGGAGGTGAAGAAAATTTTACTTTCCTATGTGAAAAGGAGTAAAGAACCTCTAGAAATTAAGAGTGGATGGACCAAAAAACATGCGTGTCGGTAGAAATTCTTTGAATTCAACGAACACGATAAGAAAAAAGTACTCGTAGTACGGTAGTTGGTGATATGTCATTTGATGAATATTAAAAGAGAAGACTTTGAAAATGATGAACACTTAGACGGGGAACGAGGAGACAAGAAATCATCATAATAGTGACAAAAAGTTACATTTACTCTCAACTGTTGGTTCGCAGAAACTGCACATCACTACCCTCCCATTACATTTACTCTCCTTTCTCCTTCTCCTTCGTTCTATTTAGATGTCATATTCAGAGGTTGCATAAAGCCAGAAGCCACTGTGTCTCTCTCATTCTCCTTCGTTCTCTTTTTCTCTCCCATTACATTTACTCTCTTCTCTCTCGACTCTTCACTTCAGATCTCTACCAATAGTGCTATCAAGAGCCACAAATATTCACAAATATTCAATTCTACTAGCACTGAAGAAAACTGTAAACTGTCATGGGTTTCTGCAACAATACTTTCTTTGTTTTGCTTTTTATGCTCAACACCTCACTGATGAATCATATATGCATTTGTAAAGCATATGATCAAGATCCTTGCTTCCCAAAGGGCACCCAGTTGCAAAGCTTTGAAGCTCATAGTTTTGTTGGAAATGATCTATGTGGTCCTCCACTACCGAACAACTGCAATGATTCGAAGCACGTCCCAAAGCATGAGCACAATGCCAAAGAAGGTAAAGGAGGAACCAATTGGTTTTATGTGAGTATGCCATTGGGATTTGTTTCTGGATTGTGGGCTGTAGTTGGTCCTTTTCTCTTTAGTAAATCATGGAGGTTTACTTATTTCTGGTTCATGGCTTACATGTGCTACAAAATTCAATCTTTTTGGTGTTAAGGATAAAAAATTTGTGATTGTAGTTAAGGCTTTACAAAGCATGTTGTATGTTATTTGTTAACATTACAAAGCATGTTGTATGTTATTTGTTAACATTACAAAGCATGTTGTATGTTATTTGTTAACACCAATTTTTTTTATCCTTAACACAAAAAAGATTGAATTTTGTACCACATGTAATCCATGAATCAAAAATAAGTAAACCTCCATGATCTACTGAAGAGAAAAGGACCAACTACAGCCCAAAATTCTTAAACAAATCCCAATGGCATACTCACATAAAACCAATTGATTCCTCCTTTACCGTCTTTGGCATTGTGCTCATGCTTTGGGACGTGCTTCGAATCATTGTAGTTTTTGGGTAGTGGAGGACCACATAGATCATTTCCAACAAAACTATCAGCTTCAAAGCTTTGCAACTGGGTGCCCTTTGGGAAGCAAGGATCTTGATCAAATGCTTTGCCAATGCATATATTATTCATCAGCGAGGTGTTGAGCATAAAAATCAAAACAAAGAAAGTATTGTTGCAAAAACCCATGACAGTTTACAATTTTCTTCAGTGCTGGTAGAATTGAATTTTGTGAATATGTGTGGCTCTTGATAGCATTATTGGTAGAGATCTGAAGTGAAGAGTCGAGAGAAGAGAGTAAATGTAATGGGAGAGCAAAAGAGAAAGAAGGAGAATGAGAGAGACATAGTGGTTTCTGGCTTTCTGCAACCTCTGAATATGACAACTAAATAGAACGAAGGAGAAGGAGAGAGAAGAGAGTAAATGTAATGGGAGGGTAATAATGTGCAGTTTCCGCGAACCTACAGTTGAGAGTAAATGTAACTTTTTGTCACTATTATGATGATTTCTTGTCTCCGCGTTCCATGTCTAAGTGTTCATTTTTTTCAAAGTCTTCTATTTTAAACTTTGGTTTTGGGATGTTGATACTGAATCTTCACACCAATTGCTTTTGAAGAAGGAGAGCAGTGGTTGTTATAGGAATCAGGGATTTAATAAGAGGAGGAATTTGAAGGCTCATGATGAAATAGGGCTGCAATGGAATAAACACAATAGTCACTTCAATTTTAGTGTTATCAAGCGTGCTTGATTAATTATAAAGAGTTTATGGTGGAGTATGGGTAAAGAAATAATTAGGGATTTGAATGAGGATTTTTTTCCCATTAGAATAAGAATTTAATTGAGTTTTTATCTTTTAAAATTCTACAATAATTATCTTTGACTATGATTAATATTTGGTTAAGAATTTTATGATTTCTACAAGCCCTATAAAAAGGACTAGGGTTACAAGTTGTACTCAAGTTTTGCGTGAATGGAAGAAAAACGTATATTCTCTTTCCTCCCCCTTCTCCCTCCCTTCTCTCTTTGTTTGAAACTAAAATTTTGATATTTAATTTACAACGGTTTAATTAAAGTAATATTTATATATAATCTTTCAACCATTGCAATTATATATACTCATAATACCTGTAGTACTAAATATACGACATATTTTGTAATGTGATTTACACTACAAAAAGAGTGTGTTTTTTCCATCTCATCAACTAACCCTTATGCTGCAGTTATAGGGGTTAAATGGGGAGATGGAAATATTAATACATGTATCGCTGGTTGGTTATTTGGACATACTTGACCCAAATAGCTTGACTTAAGTATAGTCTTTAAAGTTTTATATATCGTTAATAATGATAATATTAGAACTCATTTGAATTTTATTACAACTTTAACGATTTTAACTATCATTATTAATACGTGTGAATTTATTATTTTTAAGAGTATTCATTATTATTATTATTATTATTATTTTTCTTCATAATTTTATTCCCATTCAAATATAGGGTTAAAGGGGAGGGTTCCCTCATCTTCTCCTAATAAATTTATCTTGCCAAACAAGTGATGGGAAGCCAAATCGCTCGTACCAAACACACTTTAGAGGTCAAAGGGAATTTTTGTTTTTAAATTATCCTCAATAAAATAAATGGACGAGACGTCTATTATGAGCAAGCATAGATATGTGCATGTAAGCCCTCACACCATAAAATAAATGAAAGTTTGCTTCATTTTAATTGTGATGGCGACATTGCAATTATTTTTTAAGAAAATTGAGAGCAACATTTCATTTCAGTACAAAGGACATTTAAAGTCTAACTAACAGAACAACACAAGCCAAACGAAAAGTAATCAGAGAGTAGCATCTAAACTAGAAAGTGAAGAAATAGAGGTTAAATATTTTTCGCTTTGTCTGTTCATTTTTCATTTTCTCTTCAAGATATAACATGAATATATAGTAAATTCCTTCCATGATTTTTTGAGGTTCAAAAGACTCACGTGACTTAAATTTGTCTTAGAATCTTTGTACGTACAGTATAGTAGAGAAGAGGAAGGATTTAGGGATAACCTCAGAGGAAATTTTCCTGAGAGTGCAGAGGGGTGAGGAGAAGTTGGCTTGGGTGTTTTTTTCGTCAACGTGTTCCAAGCTTACTTGGGAATTCCCCTGTAATAACACACATCAGTACGGACAGTAAACAAAGAAGAAGAAGCAAACCGCAAAAAGGGGAAAAAACTGAAAGAAAGAGATTGAACAAACCTGAATAGCACCGTCGACGACGTGGGTGGAACGGGAAGGGTGTTCACAAGGGAGAAGAGAGGTCCAACAGCGAACTTGGTGTCACTGTGGACATGGGTTGGGATGACTTGTTCTAAGATCTGATCGTCCGACATGGTGAGAGGGTTGTGCTCATGGCCCTCGCCACCTCCCAGGATCAGAGATTTCAGTGAGAACTTGGAAGTATGTGACGCCATGATGATCACAGCAAAACAAGAGCCAAAGGGAGATTAGTGACGAAGTAGTTTTCAGTAGCGAGTGGTGAGTGCCTTAGAGCTAGACTTGTGACCCTATTTATAACAAAATGAAAGCAAGAGAGTTTTGCTCCTACTGCTGCTAAATTCCTGAGTGGGATTATTAAACCGTGTTTGCATTTTAATTCAAAACACACAGCCTTAAGCCTCCTCACACGGTAAACCGCGTAAACCACGTCTTACCCCTCTCTTTCTCACGCTCTCTCTGAAGCCCTTTACTTTCAACTTTGACAAATGAACACGCAAGCGAAACCCATAATTCACTCTGTATAACTTTCCTCGAAGCTTCATTTTTTTTTTATCATTTTAATTATTAATTTTTAATGTTTTCATATAAATATTATTAATTATTAATTACCATAGGAATGATTTACTAACCCTTGGATCACTACCTTACTAAACATTATATTTTATCCATAGATTTTATATAAAAGAAGTGACATTTTAATGTTACAGGTATAAAGTGTTGCACTTTTACCAAAGATAGAGTTAATCTAGCAATGATTGACTCATTTAGATCCTTTGGGTTTTGAGATCAAGTTTCACACTTGTATTAAAAGGGTCACTTCAAACTCCAAACTAAATACTAGATGATAATATCAACAAAAAAATAATAACAATAAAGTGTTGCGATGCTAAATTGTTTATGATTCAAAAAAATAAATAAATGAAAAATGCACAACTTTATATTACCTTTTTTATTTGAACAAGGGTTTTCCTCCTAGCTTAAAGCGAAATGATTTACCTCTCTCGATAAGTGCGTTTTCGTTATTCAAACTGTTTTTCTCTATACGGGGTGAGGCCCCCAATCACATCAATCAATATCTTGTTGGTACTTTATATTACTTTTCTTTTAAAAAAATTATAAAAATACAAACGGTACCATTTAATTCTATAAAATATAAAAATATCATTCATTTTAAGTAGAACCGATAATTAAAAGAAACTCGAAAGAAAGATTCAAGAGATTGAAGCATTACAAAATTTGTATAAATCCTTTTTATTTTGCTTGTATTATAAAATAAAGATAAAACATAAGTATGGAGCTATTCATTGTAGTTTTTCTGTAAAATACTAAAATTCATAAAGAAGGAAAGAGGAAGGCGTGGAAAAAAGAGAAAGTTATGATAGTACTCCATCTTTAATTTTGATTTATGATCCTAACCAAATTCAAACATAACAACAGCCATTATTATTGTCATTTGTTGGCCGAACCACTATTTGAGTTATTTGCAGCTATAGAGGTGGGGTCGGTTTGAGTTATTTCAAAGTTGAAAGAAAGAGACCATTCATATAAAGAAGCAAAGTCGAACTAAAATTATCATGCTATGATGGATATGCGATGGAGTTTTGCTTGGCCAAAAATAGGAAAAGGGACTGAATTTGAAAGAGACATGAAGTCCGAAAATGAACCTAATTGAAAAAATGGAAAATGTGATTTCATATTCCCTTGGGTTATGACTTACAACCAATGAAGTATAGACACACGTAGCATGCTGAGAATGATGGAGAGGTGAATGTGCCATTATTGTCCCTATCACAGTACTATATATGATAAAGTGTTACTTTGTATGTTTGAACAAATGTGGAAGCAATGAGGGTGGGGAACGGACAGAGGCTGATGGCTTATGATGGACGTCCCTTTCTCATTTCCTTCCTCTCCTAATCCCTTGTCGAGGACGTGGTTGTTCACCTTTTTCCTTATCCAGTGAATTGAAATGAGAACAAAATGTAAAATGGTCAAGCACGGTTCAGTAATATAATTGTCCATCTTTTCATGAAATAAAAGCCTCCATAAAAAAAAAATGAAAGGACCCTCCACAAGGTGAACGTGGTCCCACACGATTCAATTAGTGTCCTCTCTTCATAAAATAAAAGTTTCCATAAAAATATATAAATTAAATGCGTTTTGCTTATATTTATTTTTTCCTGCCCCACCTCATTTGTTTGAGGCCTGACTTTTACATACGGCTCTATGAATAAATGTACAACATTTCAGAGGCTACCCCACCTTTATGATGATGCGCCCTTCGTTTTGTCATTGTCGTACCGAATCAAGAGAATGCAATCCTAATTACCAAGGAATTGAACAAATGAGCCCCTACAGCCTACACTTTCCCATTTACATCTTTATTTTACAGTTTACACATCTAATTCTGTGGCATGAACTCTCCTTCATGAGATATACAGATTTTTTTGGTGAAAAAATTGTGAATTTATTTAAAATAAGTTGTGAATTGCTAATTAAATGTAGAAAATATCTAATATATGTGGGAAATAAAAATGATTTGGGATTTTAATATTTTAAAACTATCTTTTAGAATTTCAAAAAAAAAAAAGCGAATTTATAGCTCAAATCGTATAACATGGGAATAATCGAACTATGTAGATTAAACTACGGGTTAAGATTGATTTTTTTTTTTTGTTAGGGTAGGGACCGTTAAGATATGTTAAGGACAATAAATCTTAAAAAAAAAAAAAATTTAATACTCTTTCTTTTTGGGGGTGGGGGTGTCAAAGTTTAATACTTTTATTTAAGGAGGGTGGAGGAGTGAATGAGAGAGAATGAAAATAAGATAAACAAGTGTGTGAAGGACAATTAATACAGTGATGTAACACATAATTAATAGGGAAAATCCCTCTCGGCTCAAATAACTAAAAAAATTGTCAAAAATGGCCAAAACAAAGTCACATGTCAAAAAAGGAGGGCCTTTTCTGGTATTATTTTATAAACGTTAACAATTACATTAGCACAACATTAACAACTAAATCAGTATACGTTAATAACAAAATCCTAACAACTAAATCAAGACACATTAACAACTATATCGCATACGTTAACAATTATATCGATCAACGTTTTCGAAATAATACTAAAAAAGCCCTAGGGCCTTTTCGATATCCGAATTTTTAAGCCTTTTCTAATAATATTTTTGCAACTTGGGCCCTAAGGGGAATTTTCCCTAATGAATAACGACAAAAAAAAATTCTATTAAAATTTCATATATATCCTTTAAGTACATCTTATAAATAGAATAATTTCTATTTTAAAAAAATTATAGTATGACCTTATACAGTGGATATTAGAGGAAGTAATAACCCAGTGAAAGAAAGAAGCATCGTGATGTGAAATAAGAATGGGGACAAGAAAGTACACAAGTTGAGGTAAACAAGTGGGACAGTAATTTATTTATTTATTTTTAATTCTTTTTTTTTTTTGGCAACCATTTTTAATTCTTATTTGATTTTATATGCTTCCATCTATTGGTCTTTAATGTAAAATCTTGTTCATAGTGTAATTTACATAAGAAACGAGATCTTATATTAATGATGTTTAATTTATTAAGATACAGCAAAAAAAAATGCTTCTCCATAGGAATTGTGTAAAAATAATGATGAGTATACTAATTAATAATGAAAAGAAGCGTATTGCGAGAAGAAGTGTTAGTTTTGGCAAAACCCTGAAAGGCAGGTGGAAAAGCATGGTGTGTGGACTGAAGAGTAGGAGTGTTGAGAAGAAGACAAGGCATTGGAACAGGAGAATATATGGTTTCTCAAACTGATGCCCATGAAATCCAACACTGATGGCCCCTGCTCGTAACCCAGCTCATATAGAATTATAGATCACTAAGTAAGCAGGGCATGTGGAGTTGTGGACCCCACGTTCAGCTGTCAACATATATTCTTAAAACGCATCCATTCCTTCCTCATTCACACATACATTCTCTAACGTACAACCCACCAAACCTAATCTTCGTTTCTTGTCTTCATGCATTCATACGAAGAATCATAAATTTTGGCGCCTACAATTCATATTTTGCCAAAATAGGTAACCTTGCTTTTCAATGTCATATCTTGGCCGTCCAATTTGCATTTTCATCCTTGCCTTTGGGATTCATTTTTTCCTCCCACTCTTACCCTTGCATGTCATGCTATTTACCAAACTTGCCATTTCAAAAGTTAATATTTTAATTAAAATATTAGTAATATAATACTCAGTTTTAAAACCTGTTTTCCCTTCTTCATAGTGTAAAATGAGGGGCGGCTTCTTTTTAGTACGAAAGGTAAAAGATAAAAGATCTCCCACTGTAATTTAATTTGTTCTTTTTCCTTTTTCTTTTTTTGAGAGAGAGAGATTTTCAATGAATAATGAAATTGAAACTTCCATCTTCCATCAAGCAAATATTTGACATTTACGATTAGAAGTAACAAAGAAGATTACGGGTGGACCTTAGCTTTTTGAGTCTTCTACGTCTTTTTTCTTCCTTGTTTATTTACCAAAACAAAAAAGACAAAAGAAAGAAGATTACAAATATTCTTTAAATTGCTTGCTTTATATTATCAATGTTGGAATCAATTAAGCTCTTTTTTAAAAAAATAAAAACTAAACTCATTTCATATTTTTCAAGATATTAGATTATTTAATTTTATTAGCATTAAATGAATTTTTTAACCCACATACATTTCTGCTAAAAGAAAAATAAATGATATAAACTTTCTCGGTTTGAAATATATGACAAAGTATAAAATACCTTGAGTTTTATTAAAATTATATAATTCTATCTGTACTTACAATTTTTTTGTTGATTTAAAAAAAAAAATTATAAAATTGAAGAATGTATAATTTTTTTCCATTGATATCACATACCTATCCAAGTTTTGAGAAATGATTTTTTTTTTTTTTTTTTTTTTTTTTTTTTTGAGAAAACTCTTCTTTGAGTAAAACTAGCAATTCACAACTCATTTGAGTAAAAAATCACTAATTTAATAAAATCTCAAATTAGGCTGTGAGCTCTAAACACCTTATAGTCTATGTATTTGTTTGAGGTTGAATTTTCAAAAACCTGTTCAATATCTTACCCTCTTCAGCAATTACCAACCACCCTCTTCATACATTTCTTTAATCCACATGTATGTCAGTCTTATCATTTCATACATATTGCAATGCACCGTATGCACTACGCATGTGAGGGATGGAGGGCACAACTATATGATTTTGAAATTATAAGGTAGCTTATGCACAATACTACTTTGATTTTTCTCTCATCTTTCTAATTAGTTATGTTTTTAGGGAGATTAAACAAGCTAAATAAGTTACTTAATCATATTATATGTTGTGTATCCTTATATTATATAATAGTTTATTAGTCAAACTAATTAATTAGTTACTCTAAAAAAATAACAATAAAAATACTTTAAAGTAATTTAATAAACTTCTTAAATTTCTCTCAAAAAATCAATTTTACCTGAGTATTTTATTTGAAGTAAACATTTCTGATGGGGAGTTTTGTACTATTATTGTGTGGAAAATTTTTGCTTATCAATTGAAAGGAAATTTCAAGATTCCTGTTGTCCTGATCAATTAGTCTTTCATACGGTAGGCAGAAAAGAATTCTTTTATATAATTTGCTTGGTATTTAAGAATTACTACTATTAGTATCATATATTGATTTTTTATAAATTCTTAATATGAAAAGTCACAGTATTACTTTATATTACTTTGATTTTTTTTCTCATCTGTTTAATTAACAGCCCAGATGGGCTAATGAGGGATAAGGAAAGGATCTGCTCCCACAAGGAGGCCTGAGTACTTGTTAAATGCTGTGAAAAACTCTATCAAAGAGTCATGGATGGTAAACAGAATTGGGAATTTGCACTAGATTAGGTTTGATAGCCTGCTTGCAACCCGCGTCTTCTTTAGATTGAAAGATATTATTATTTACACTCTATTGGAAAATATTGTTATTATTATTGTTAGAATATTTCAGATGGAAAATATTGTATACATGTTTTTCAGTTTTATAAGAGATGAAGATACCAGGAGATGAAGAAAATTTTACTTTCCTATGTGAAAAGGAGTAAAGAACCTTTGGAAATTAAGAGTGGATGGACCAAAAAGCATACGTATCGGTAGAAATTCTTTGAATCCAACGAACATGATAAGAAAAAGGGAAAATCCATCTTGGGGCCCTTTTTGGGAAAAAAATCCCAAAAAGGGCCCCAAGATTCTGACAATCCCAGAAAGGGCCCTTGGGCCCTTTCTGGGATTTTCAGAATCTCCGCTGACAACTAAATCAGGGCTGATATAGTTGTTAACCAGGGCTGATATTGTTGTTAATGTGACTGATTTAGTTGTTAAAATATTGTTGTTAATGTGGCTGATTTAGTTGTTAACGGGTATTGATTTTGTTGTTAATTTGGCTGATTTAGTTGTCGGCGGAGATTCGAAAATCCGTGAGAAAGGGCCCAAGGACCCTTTTTGGGATTGTCAGAATCTTGGGGCCCTTTTTGGGATTTTTTTCCCAAAAAGGGCCCCAAGATGGATTTTCCCTAAGAAAAAAGTACTCATAGTACGGTTGATGATGATATGTCACTTGACCGAATATTAAAAGAGAAGACTTTGAAAAAGATGAACACTTAGACATGGAACGAGGAGACAAGAAATCAACATAATAGTGACAAAGTTACATTTACTCTCCAGGTTCGCGGAAACTGCACATCACTACCTCCCATTACATTTACTCTCTTTTCTCTCCTCCTCCATTCTATTTACTTGTCATATTCAGAGGTTACAGAAAGCCAGAAACCACTGTGTCTCTCTCATTCTCCTTCGTTCTCGCTTGCTCCCATTACATTTACTCTCTTCTCTCTCTTGTTCTCCTCCTTCATTTCAACCTGCATCTTCAATTCTCTCTCATTTTTTTCAGACATGGCCAGGTCTGTGTCTCTTGTTTCCACCATTTTCGTCCTCCTTCTCCTTCTTTTGGCCGCTGGTTTGTACCCTTCACTCTTTCTTCATCTTCGGCTTTAGTGAAATCCAAAAAGGAACAGATTCTGCTTTCTTCACATCTTTTGTATATATAACTACTGATTCTGCTGTTGTTATTGTGTTGTGATGAATAGAGATGGGGCCCATGGTGGAAGAAGCGAAGATATGCGAGTCTCTGAGCCTGAGGGGAATCTGTTTCAGCACAATTTTCTGCGCCAACAATTGCAATGATGCAAAGAACATCCCAAACCATGAGCACAATGGCAAAGAAGGTAAAGGAGAATTCAATTGGTTTTATGTGGGTATGTCATTGGCATTTATTTCCGGATTTTGGGCTGTAGTTGGTCCTATGCTCTACAGTAGATCATGGAGGTAGACTTATTTCTGGTACATATAGATCGTATCTGGTTCAAAATTCAATCTTTTTGGTGTTAAGGTAAACAATTTGTGATTGTAGTTAAGGCTTTACAAAGCATGTTGTACGTTGTTGCTTTTGATAATGGTTAAGTGATTTGATCCTTTCAATAATGTGTACATGTTGACTCATTCGTAAGCTTTTTACGAAGCCTGTGGACTATCAAGAAATTAAAACAAGAGCAAGAGGAAGATGAAAACAGGGCTTTAATTAATTTGGTTACCTCCATGGATGAAGCTGAAGCTAATGCAGGAGAGAGAGATGTGTACTATGTTTGAAGTGAAATGTGAGAGTGGCGTTGGAACGTGGGGGTTTAAAAAGGAAAGGGGCATAGAGAGAGAGAGGAGAGATGAAAGCAGAAAAGCAAGATGGAGAGAGGGACAAGGTGGTAAGGCCTGAGAGAGTTTTTTTGTTTATATAAGCCTGAGAGAGTTAAAACAGAGGGGAAATACACAAATTTATATATATTTGTATACTCTACAAATTTTGTATCCACAAATTTTGTTTCTTGAGCATTATATATATATATATATATGATAATCGAACCCATATATATGACCCAAAAAAAGAAGAACCCATATAGTGAAAGTTGCCATATTTTGAAAACCTGCTTCTGCTGCATAAATACCACTTCCTGGAAAATTTTGATACTTGTGATTACGAAAATGACTTGTTTGTTACAAAGTTAATGCTTTTTGGAATTCCCTTTTTCTTCGTCTATACTTAAAGTTAGAGCTAGTAGCTCCATACAACTAAAGCACATTTATATATTTTCTATCTTTTAAAAATCGCAAATTATAATTACTTTGCCAATTTTTTCAGATCCCATTTACCTTTTTACTGCATCCTTTGGTACCAAGTTTAATATTTTTTTACTTTCAAAAATATTTTCTCAGATCAATTCAATCTGGTGCGCTAGGATATTTTTTCTTTTATAATCCTTTTTTAACTTTTATAATCTTGGTGAAGGATCAAGTTCATGTTGGAAAAAAATGTTGATGTTAGTATTTTAATTCTGTAATTTTATTTTCTAGTCTCAATTTGATTCTTTAAGCTTATATCTACGAAAATGATCTGTTGTTTTATCGATTTATAATCTTAAATTAAAGGATCATTGTATTAATTTAACTAAAAGTCATTGAAGTTAACTTAAGAGCTGAAGGTATGGTAGCTAGGGTATAGGTAGATTCCAAAGGTTCAAACTCATCTCTCCTTATGTTTTAAGAAATATTAATTTATCAATTAAAGTTGGATCTAGCATAAAAAATTAATATCTCACAACATGATAAATTAAAATTCATTTATTTTAGAAGATTATTCGCCCACATTTATACAATGTTGGGCGTATACATAGAAACATTTTCTAAGTCAATGACTTTATAATCTAGTGGCTAGTGATATGAAAGCTTCTCTGTCAATATGATTCACTCCACTTGTAGCCCCAAGTTGTTAGTATATGCCCCTCTAATTTCAAAAAAATAAAAATATAAGAAACAAAGAAAGATGTTTTCTAAAGAGAGAATGAACAAATGCTCAAACTCAAGCCATAGATTTATATTCAGCAAAGACCCACATGATAAATAAAGAAATAAAAAAAAAAAAATCTCTGTTGCTTTTGCTCCGATATATCGTACTTCATCTTCTATGTCAAAGTTTGGTATCTTGTAAGAACTTTCCTCCTCTCCCCCACATCTCTCTATACGTATTTATATAATTATCTGAATTTTGTTCTTAATTGTTTGGCTCTTTCCATCCTCATTAGATGTATACGACAGAGTCCTTTTGAACTACTCATTATTATGTATATCTCTGCAAATTCAAACTTCTAAACTTGGCAACAAGGAACTGGACAATTCCTCAAATAGAAAAATATTTAATGCAGATAGAGATTTAAGGAGGCAGAAATCTATATTAATAATATCATAATATGTATATTTTAATTTTCCTGATGAAAGAATCCTATGGTTTTAAAAAGTCAATATGGAATGGATATAAAGTAGTACTACTATTCTGAACCCTTGCAGTTATTTCTATTTGTAATTCCCCATCTCCATAGGATATGTATGTCTATTCTTATTTCTCCCTTTAGCACTACTATTTAAATTGTAGAGGTCCCCTTGGTCCTTTCCTTTCCACATGTCCCAATATTTACTATTTAACCCATTCATAGCAGTTGATGATGTGTTGATTTATTTGGTTTATTAAAGTCTTGCAGTTTAATTGGGGCTACATATATGTGTATATGTGCGTGCATATATGTATATAAAGTTGTCAAACTCGTGAGTTTAAACAAATGCGTGACAATGATATAAACTCGTATCGTAAACTTGGATTTGTAAACTCATAAGAGTTTACATTTATTATTAATAGATATTACTAGTGTATAATTAAATAATTAAAATATAAAAAAGACAATAATTTGATGTAAATATATTTTAAATCCAAATAATTGAAATTAAATCCATCAACCTTCAGCATTTATCATTTTTAATAGGTATATTGCAGATTATGAAATGTACTGCGACCACAGAAAATTTTCAGAGTGTGAAAATTTGAAATTGAGACAACATAAGTTTTGAATAGTGATAACATGTTGAAAAGCGGTGTAGTTGGAAATTTTGGATATAGGAACAGAAGCTGTTAGAAAGGTCTAGAACACTGAACTAGTTAAGCCAGATAGTAGTTGTCAGCTATAGTGCTAAGTGAAAGTAGTCTGAGAGCTTGAATGGGAAAGACTCAGATAAAATGGACGAGCATATGCTCGAGGCAGTAAGACCTGGTGTGCAAGTGTGCATGGGGCGGCATCCCTAGGCCATAAGACCGGTAATGGATAAGCACTGTGTGAAATGCAGATTGCCATGGTGACTTTAGACTATTATGTCTATAGTACCTTTAAAGTCTAGTAAAACATTCATTGTACCAGGTAAAAGTTGAGATGCTTAAGGCCTAAGGATGATTTCCTAGGTAATAAAGCTAGAATCTCCAGTGCTGTGGTAATTGATTGAGCCGGAAGGCCAATATGTGTTAAGCTAAGAGGCTGAAAGAGTCAGGCAGTGAGGCCTGCAAAACCAAGCACTGAGAGAATGGATCAGTGGATCCTGTGTTTTGATACTATACCTGGGTGCAATACGAATGAAATTAGAGTACGTGCTAATAAACATGTATAGAAAGGAATAGATTAGAAGTCTAAATAATCTTTCAAGATTTTACGATCAAATTTCGAGAGCGAAATTTTATTTAACGGGGGGAGAAATGTAATACCCTAAAATTCCTATTTATCATTAATACTATATTTTGATAAATAAGACATATTAAATAAAGGTTAATATGTGATGAGTGGATTTTTTTCTCTTTATGCCTTGGGGTCCACAATCAAAAATAAACTAAGGATTGCGTATAATCAACCCTAGGATTGTTCTCTTTCTCGAGGAGCCTTTTATTGAATCCTAAGTAATCTAAATGACATGCAAATGCAATTAAAACAAGGGGAAAAATAGGTTTTGGATTTTCAAATTAATAAAGTAAAATAAGAATGCAATTAAATTAAATGCTAAACTATTGTTTTTGATATTTTTAATAAAATGGAATGGAGTATGAAAATGAATATGAATGATCAAGTGACTATCCTAGTTCAATTAAATATAGGAGTAAATTTTCACTAAAGCCAGATTTAAAACCCCAAGATACCACTGAAGTCAATATTCTCAATTAATAAGAATTTCCTACTACCGTAGAAGAAACTACTATCTCTCGAGATATTGTTTAAAACCACTTAGTGTGTGATTAGAATTAAATTAATGTAACTTTGCCTTGATATGAATCGTCGATAACACGTCACTCAATTAATTCAATTCAATTATACTATCTAACAATACCACGTAGAAAAGACAATTTCATTTATCAATAGGGAAATACAAATTTATAAATTCAACAAACCACAAAATTCAATCCAATCACATGTGCTCAATCCCCAAAGTTTTCCAAACGGATAAACTAAGCCTCAACATTACAAAACAAAATTCCTAATACTAGGAAATTAAAATGTAATAAGAGAAAATAAATTGAACAAAATACTCCCCTCCCCTGATTAAGCTTTGGAACTCAAATCAATATCCATCTCCAAGAAGCTAACTGATTCAGCCACTCATGAAATTAATTTGCAACCACAGATTCTTCACAGCAGATGGTGAAAGATGAGGGAAGAGAAAAACGTCGATGGTGAAAAGAATCAGGAACACTGTGAATCACGGGTCTCCTGGTGTTGCTGCCTAGGAGGAGAGGTCGCCAGCGACGGTGAAGGAGTCTAAGGTCGCCGGCGACAGAGGTTGAGGACGGAAGGAGGGAAGGTGAAGGCGTGAAAACGATGAAGTCCGAATGTGTCTGTGTTAGCGGCGCTGGTTTTCTTTTTTATTTCCTCCCAATTCCCTCAGCTCAGCTCGCGTGTTCTCTCCCGGAAGAATCAATTGGAATTGGAAACCTAATAATTCAAAAGTCAAAACGCATAGTTTCACTTAGGGACCTAACTGAAACTTTCGAAAGTATTTCAGAAGGGACTAAAGTGTAAACTCTCAAAACTTCTGTGGGTAAGAACTGAAATTTCCAAAACACTGGGCCCTTTTCTGTAATTGTTCTCTGGACCTTTTCTTCACTCATTTCCAATTTTCAGAAATTGTTGGGGCCTTTCTTGTAATTTTCCCCGGTCCTCAAAAATATTAATTTCCGACCCAATTGACATTTTTTCCAAACTCTTCAATTTTCTTCCAAAATACCTACAATGTAAGATTAAACACAGTATACCATCAAAAGTCCAAGAAATCATTTGCATGAATAATTAATAAATTTTGACAATTTTGCCCCTAATTTCACTTAATTCAGTACAAATGTCCCTAACTCAAATTTGTGCTTAATCATACCATAATGCCCAAGAAAAAGCATTAAAAATCCCCATTTGATAATGAAAATCATATAAAAATATGGTTTGATCAATATGTGTCTCAAAGAATTATAATCTTTTGATTATATTCTAATCCAAATTTTACTTTGGAATTTATTAACCAAAGGTTAATTATGAGGCTACATATTATGGGCTATAAAATGTGACATTAAATCACATGAAATAATAGCTATTTTTAAGTGATCATAAGGTAAGAAAATATTATGAAAACACTTAAATTAATTAAAGGAAATTAGCAACAATAAATGAACAATTTAGCTTGCACTAATTAATATTAGTGGCATTTAAATATCAATTTGGGATATTTCAACTTAATTAAAAATCAAGGACTAATAGAGATTCAATATTAGCATGAAATGAGTGCTAAGCATCATAATTAATTTAGGAACCAATCAAATAATAATAAATATGCCTAATAACATCCTAAATTCATGTGATAAATTAATGGGCCAATGAGAGGCTTTAATAATTGGATATTAGAGACAAATGAAAAACAAAATCAAGAGTTATTAAATGGGAGAGGGGGACGGTTTTTGAGTGTGTGTATGTGTGTAGGAGAATTATGTGTTATAGTTTAATCTTAATTGAAATCCACCAATAGAAAAAGAAGAGAAAACTTGGGGACAAAGCAAGGAAATTTGTGGAAGAAGCTTAAGGGGACAAAACAAAAGTGGATGATGGTGAGTGATGGGTAGGGGGCACGGTTTTGTGAGTGTAAAAGGAAGAGTGAAAAAGATGAAGGGAAAAGTTATCTTGGAGGCAAAGAAAAGGATGTTTTGGTAATTGAACAAAAGCCTTAACATTTTTCTATAAATAGAGAGCAATTCTCTCTTCATTCTTCACACCAAACTCAACCAAATAGGTGAGTTTTAGAGAAGCAAGAGTAGAGAGTAAGTGAGGAAAGCAAGAATGAGGAAGTTTTTTGAGGGTAAGTTTTCAGTTCTTGAGTTTTTAAGCTTTAAGTTCTTATAAGCTTTAGTAGAAATGTTAGTTTGATCCTTAATCTTCTAATATAGTTTTGTTTTCATGTTTTTATGGTTAAATATGTTCTTGTTTCGAAAATATGATGAGAAATATTATGGAACAAAATTATTGGAAGTTGAAGATCAAAGTAGCGAAGTTTTGGCAAAAATTTACGGTAAAATTTCTTGGTAAATAGTGAAAGAAATGCTAATATTTTATATTGAAAATGAATCCCATAAATCACGAAACTTTCCAGAAATAAAGTAGATATGTAGGGCTTTCTGAATATATATAATATGGAGCGTTTTGATTCCTGTACAAAGAGATACAACCAATTGAAGTTAGGCCATTTTTCTGGGCGAAATTCTGGGCAACGATGAGAAAGATGAAAACTGGAAATTTTTCGTGGATTCTGGGTAAATGAAAGTATTTGTATTTGCAATTAGACATCTTAAGGATTCCGAGGAACTTTACGGATCCTCGTTTCGATTTTTGTAGAATTAATTATGATATTTCAAAGGTAATCGAAAATTCTGCCCAGAAATTCAGCATAGCGTTTTTTAAGAAAATGTAAGGGTAAAAATGGAATAATAAATTCACCAAGGGTAGAAAGGTAAATTAAACCTTTAGGATATTATTCTAAGTGTTATGGTAATATGTTAGGATATCCGAGGATTCGGAGTCAGATTTGAAGGACGGGCATATTGCTATTCATAAATAGTGTTGTATTTATGAATAGTATCGTATATATGAATAGTAAATTACTATTCACATGGAAGGAAGGTACGTTTGCGTACTGTAACACTAACTCTAATGCTTATTGTATGCTTATATATATGATAGTTGTATTCATAGACTAAGACTTTGTCTTAGATCTTTCATTATACATTCAGACATATACGGGTTATGGTTATGATAATATCGTTAAGTTTTCCTAGCGCTGAGGACACGATAGGCCATCGTGGCACGGTGAGGTGCAGACGACTATACATGGATTTGTATAGATAACTTTACATGTGATATGTATTGTTGATATGTTAATCTTACATCTGTTGTGTGCTTATGTGTTGATTCTTTGCTATAATGTCATGAATATCGTCATACATATACCGTTTACATAAGCATGAGGTTAAGATTACTTCCGAGGTCCGATGGGCATTGGACCTCGATCGAATGGATAGACGGGGAAAGGGTTATGAACCGGAGGAGGCACAGTAGATGGAGCCGTGAGAAGGCACCGATTAAAGGAAATGCGGGAAGAAAGTCAACGTAACCTACCTTATGGCATGAATCTAATAAAGTTACTTCACATCATTTGGTGCTTAAACTAGAAGGGTCGTCTATGTGGTTCGATCAATCGTCACCCTAGCACGGTGAGACTTCCACTAGACCTACCCGGCTGGCCAAATGAGATGATTTAAGCGAGTTAGGTTCTATGTCCCAAGTCTACCTAAGGCTTGGCGGAAAAGGGTATAGTTATATAAAAGAAATGTAATTTTCGAGTTTTGTATTACTGTATCACATGAATAATTCCTTTTGGAGATTTTGTAATATATCAGTATACGTCGGGCATCAGCATGTGTCTGAGTATTTTATATCAGTTACTCCTTGTTCAAATTTTTAGTACATGCTCTCCGTTTCCGCAAAACGCTAAGTTGTAACACCTCAAAACTCTGATGAATTTTTATAAAACTACGTGTCACCAGCACAATTTATGCTACAAAATTTGGGGTGTTACAGCCCTCTCCCTTCTCATTCATCCTCTTTCATTTCATTAACTACATGCATGTGCTCTCATTCACGAATATCAATCATTTATCTTGAATATCAATTTTTTGATAATTAACTCTTCCTTTCTCTCAACCATTGGATCTAAACTTAGTTAAGAATTTTTAATCTACTCTCTCTCTCTCTCTCTCTCTCTCTCTCTCTCTCTCTCTCTCTCTCTCTCTCTCTCTCTCTCTCTCTCTCTCTCTCTCTCTCTCTCTCTCTCTCTCTCTCTCTCTCTCTCTCTCTCTCTCTCTCTCTCTCTCTCTCTCTCTCTCTCTCTCTCTCTCTCTCTCTCTCTCTCTCTCTCTCTCTAATTTCATTTATTGGCTCATGTGAACACTTAATTGGCTCTTCCAATTTGTCCCCTCTCTTAATGCTTCCATGTGCTCCTAATTCACCATGTGTTAACTTATATGTATATTAAACAATTCATTCCTCTCTTTTTGATTAAGCCAACCGTGGCTTTCCCTTCACCGTGACCAAAAAAATTGTGTTTTCTAATGTCTTTGATTTATAGTACTCAAAGCTTCCTATAGGCTTACCAAGTTTCACATGGATTTAGCTTAATTATTTAATTAATTAGAACCATTAGATTCCACTTTATTAAAATTAATTTTGGCTTTTCATTTATGTAGAAAAATCCTTCTTACTATTGAGGATTTTTATCTTATATTTTTGTTTAACCATCCCTTCTATTATTATTGTGAAATTCTCCCCTTATACTAAAATTTAAGGAATAATTATTTAATCCTAATTAGCCTTCTTAGTGTAGTGTTTTAGGGGTTATTAGATTACCCAAATAAGGATTTAAACATCCCTTAATACCAATTTGTCATTACAAGGTTGGTTTGGTTAATTAACCAAATTATTTTTTTGTATAATTTAGCTCCTTAATGATACATATTTTTTGAGCAAAGAGATTCCTATTAGATTTAATTATATTGGATTTAGACATAATCTCTCTTGAATTTCCTCATTGGTGGATTTCAAACAACACTTGATTTAAACCACATAACTTCACTACACACACACAAGCAAACCGCCCCTCCCCTCTCTCTTATCTTCTTCATAAATTTTCAATTAATGCCCATGTGCATTTGTACTTTGTTTCACAATTTTAATATTAACTTATTAATATTATTTACTCCATAATTTTCGAAAATCACTAGCTACTACAAGGCATATGTCATTTTGGCACAAATGACTACTTTATCTCTATGAGGATTTGGCTCAATTTGGTGATTAACTTGGGTCATTGGAATTTTCTTGTGTTGATTTAAATCAAATCATCATCCTTAATTGCATTTTCTATTAACTAATTGATTTATCACAAGAATTTGTGCTTAATTTAGACAAGTACTTATTTTATCATTATTAGCTTAATCATATTTAATTATAATTTTCCCTTTGATTTTCGAAGATCATTGTCTTCATTAAATATCTCTAATTGCCTTTTTAAAATCTTAATATTAATTGTACAAGTTGGGCAATATCAAGGGAATATTTATTTCAAGCTTGGTTTGAGTTTTTGTGGCACAAATTAAATGAATATTGAGTATTTTATTCTCTTAAGTACCTATTTATTTTCATTGTCATCTACCTCTTGTGTTTAGGCTAAAACATAACCCTAATAGGTAGTTACAAGTGTTTGACATTAATCTTAATTTAGTGCAAGCTAAATTGTCCACTAAATGTAAATATCATAGTTTAATAGATTTGTTAATCAACCAAAGATACTAAAGTATTATTTGCAAACCTAATTCCATCTCTTTAGGCCCTTGATGTCTACTTAGAACAATTCATAAATTGATGCCTTCTATATTGCCTTATGATGAATTATGAAGAATTACTTTAATTAGTGAAAGCTTAATTGCTCACTATTTTCTTGTCAATTCCTTTTAAGTGTTTTCATAACACTTTCTTGCTTATTTTGTTTACATATGAACCATAACTTAATATGATAATTTTAGGGTATTTTATGATCCCTAAAAGAAATTTCAAGATTAAATCTTGATCTACTTAATTTTCAAGGAGAAATTGCTCATAAATTTATAATAAACAATATTAAAAATTTGAGACAATATACTCTCCTTTTTCTATCATATAGTATTTATCAAAATTTTAGCGTAAATCAACATCTGCAGCTTGTCATTGACCTCAAATAATTTTGTTTTGAATCTGTGTGATTCTTTAATTTTCAACGAAGTTTAATAAAATGAAGTCCATTATGTGGAAAATTTTATATCTTATCTATAATATAAAATCTCATTCATGATATAATTTATATAACAAATGAGATTTTATATTAAGGATGTTTAATTTTTGAGATATAATCTTTAGCTTCCATCTTAATAAGTTTATTAAGATACAACAAAAAAATTTCTTCTCCATATGAGATGCGTCAATAAGTTAATAGTATGAATGTTGTAGTGTAATTTGATAGAAAAAGACAGCAGTGGAGGATAAGGGAAAAAGAGAAAGTCCCATTTTTTAATGAAATCTTTGGCCAAAAAAAAAAAATTGAAATAACTCGAGTTTTTGTTAGTTATTTAAATAGATTTCAAAGTATGTGAGGCTGACCAATTTTTATACCGAAAAATTTGTTAAAGATATACAATCAATCAATATGTTTAAAGATATTAAAAATAATGAAGGCACAGTTATATGAATAACTCTTTTATTTATTTATCAAGAGATATACATGGATAGGTTGACTGGTTAGAAAATAGAAACAAATAAAAATTTATTTATAGAAATAATATAAATATCTTATTATTATATCTAAGAATTTGCTCCCCAACAACATTTTTTTTTCTTGTGAATAAGGATGTCTTTAAAAAAATGTTTTAGACGATTTAAAATGAATATTATATGTGTGTGTGAAAGGAGCAAGTTAAATTTCCTAAGAATATCCTATAAAAACTGATAGGAGTAAGGGTGAGCAAAACACCCACAACCCGTGGATCCGCCATGCCCCGTAGCTTTTTGGACCGTTTAAGCCTGCCTAGATTGGGCCCGTAATGAGTATGGGGCAGCCCGTACCCGTATATGTTAAACGGAGTGGGGAACGGGTTAGGGCACGGGCTGCCCGTCCCGTCCCATCCCGTATATATTTATATTTTTTAAATATATTATCTACATTATAATATATTAGGTTTTAAACATACTTTGCAATATTTGCAATTGGCTGCGTGGTAGGGATTACGTCTTTCAACCATAAAGAACGTGGTTTGAATCCTGTAGGTTGGAGTTGGCATGTCTTTTTATGCCTGACACACTTTTTTAATGTTATATCTTTAAAAATTTTAAATTTCAAAAGTTAAAAAAACCCCTGACACATTTATTTTATGTTTTATCTTTAAAATTTTTAAATTTCAAAAGTTAAAAACCCTAACCTACTCTCATCTCTCCCTTTCAGTCTCAGACTCTCAATATACTATCGCCGTAGCCTCCCCCTCCCCCTTCTCTTTTCTCTCTCCTCTCTCAATCTTCACCTTCAATATTCAATCTTGTGTTGCAACTCTCAACCTTCCATCAACTTCATTTTCCCTTCCTTACTCTGCAGTTTCGTTTACAGCAACGATGCTGTCGATCTTTTCTGTGGTTTCGTTATTATTGGTTGTTGCTGTCGATCTCTGCAATGTTGGCGTCTCCCTATCGAGCATGAAAGATCTACCCACCATCTTTTCTTTCGTCTCATCTCAGATCTGATCTATTTGGTTCTCTATTTTAAGTTTCTTTGGTGTGGTTCTGCACTACTACAAAATATGAATACTACTACCCAAAAAGACGTCCCTTTTTTAAAAAGGGAAGTAAAAAAGTGAAAGAGGTGGCAAGATTCTCGTAATTATTTACTTGTTTTTGAGACTTTAGACGACCTAAATATTAATTTAGGACGCCTAAATTTTTTTTTGATGTCCTAAATATATTATAGGACACCTAAAATTTAATATGAGGCAATTTAGAAAATTTGGGACATGTTTTAGCCTCAGAAATCTTTTTTAGACCGAAAAGCTTCAAACAAGGTTGCCTAAAACATTTTTTTGGCGACACTGAAAAAGGTTCAGGTCGCCAATTTTTTTTTTTTGTGACGACCTAAATTAGGTCGCCAAATTTTTTTTTGTGACGACACGAACAAAGTTTAGGTCGCCAAATATTTGGCGCCATTTAGGATTTTTCGACGCCTAGGAAAATTCTTGAAAATTGACTTTAGACAACCTAAATATTAATTTAGGTCGTCTACAATTTTTTTGGGACTTTAGACAACCCAAATATTAATTTAGATCTCCTAAAATGAAATATTTGGTTCCATTTAGGATTTTTTTTGGCGCAGGAAAATTCTTGAAAATTAACTTTAGACAACCTAAATGTTAATTTAGGTCGCCTAAGATTTTTTGGGACTTTAGACAACCCAAATATTAATTTAGATCTCCTAAAATGAAATATTTGGTTCCATTTAGGATTTTTTTTGGCGCAGGAAAATTCTTGAAAATTAACTTTAGACAACCTAAATGTTAATTTAGGTCGCCTAAGATTTTTTGAGACTTTAGACAACCTAAATATTAATTTAGGTCGCCTAAAATGAAATATTTAGCATTTATTTAGGATTTTTTTTTGTCGTAGGAAAAGGAAAATTCTTGAAAATTGACTTTAGACAACCTAAATGTTAATTTAGGTCACCTAAAATTTTTTAAGACTTTAGACAACCCATACAATTATTTAGGTCACCTAAAATGAAATTTTTTAATTTTATTTATCCCTTCTCTCCTCTGCACAGCATTTATTTCCCCACGTACGCCTTCCTCTTCTCATTTTTGATCTGCACATACGTCTTCCTCTTCTCTCCTCTACACCCCATCTTCTCTTTCGATCTATTCCTACTCCTTCAACACTCTTCGATCTAGTCGGGCGAGAGAAGCGCGAGGAGACGATGTCGAGGAGACCGAGCAATAAGATGCCAGAATCTGCACTTCGAAACAAGAGTCACCATCGATTTCATCCAAAACGCTGCCGCCAGTAAGTATTTTTTCCAGATCGACTCTTGTTGAGTTTTTAGATCTGAGAGGGCACCAATTTTTGCAGATCTAGAAATGGAGCCTTGCGTAGATCTGGATTTTGGGCCAGTGGAAGAAGCTTAGGAGCAGAAAAATGGTGTATATATTTTTTGTTGGCGTTACTTTCTTTGTTCTTGAATTTGAACTTGTTTGTCTGATATAAGTATGTAACTATGAATTTTGGTGGTGATAATATAATATTGGAATCTCGAATCTATAGTTTCTCCTTTGGTTTTTTATTGTTGATTGCTAATGTGTTGTTCATTTGGTATTCGGAATAATATTTATTGTTGATGTGTTTTTCGCTCGTTCTTCTTCTTCCAATTCCACTGCCAACCCCAAACCCGAGGTTTGGAGGTTTTTTTTTCCTTAAAAAAAAAAACAATATAAGGCGACCTGAATTTAAATTCAGGTCGCCTTAACTAAGGCGTCCTGAATTTTATTCAGGACGCCAAAAGTCAATTTTTTTTACTACCCCCGTCGAGACGTCCCTTTGAAAAATGACGTTAATTGGGTCTTATTTAGATCGTTTTTTTTTGTTTTTTGTAGTAGTGCTAGTTTCTTTTCTTTTTTTTACTTGAAAGTACAAACGGGGAACCCGGAACCCGCCCATGTTTGCTTGTACCCGTTTATTACGAGTTGAACAGGTTTTACCACGAGTACGGGCGGAACACGAGTTAGGACACGGGGCAACCCTACCCTTCCATTGCTCAGCCCTAGATAGGAGGGAGGAGTAGTTGAACTGTTGAAGCATTAATTAAAGAGATCGAATATGTTTTACTGTATGGAGGAGTGGACCCAACAAATGTGGAAGCATTGATTATGGCTGTTCACCTTTTTCCTTATCCATTGAATTGAAATGAGAAAAAAAAATGTAAAACGGTCAAGCACGGTTCAATAATTGCCCATCTTTTCATGAAATCAAAGCCTTTAAATGTCTCTTGTAATGAAAGGACCCTTCTCAAGGTGAACGTGGTCGGTCCCACATAATTCAATTAGTGTCCTAACTCTAACGTCTCTTCATAAAATAGAAGTTTCCATAAAAATATGTAAATTAAACGCGTTTTGCTTAGATTTCTTTTTCCCTGCCCCACCTCATTTGTTTGAGGCCGGCCTGACTTTTGCATACGGCTTTATGAATAAATGTCCAACATTTCAAAGGCTACCCCACCTTCATGACTTCATGACTTCATGACATCATCATGAAGGTGGGGTAGCCTCTGAAATCTTAGACATTTATTCATAGAGGCATATGTAATTGTCAGGCCTCAAACAAATGAGGTGGGACAAGGAAAAAAAAATCTACACAAAACGCGTTTAATTTATATATTGGACGTGGCCTCTACTCATTCATCTAAGATAAGAGAAATATTTATATACTAGAGTGCCACTTCATTTATACTCTTATAAATTAAAATATAATAATTGATCTTATTTGAATCTTACCAGATGAGTCAGAAATTCAAATTTTATGATTTTAACATAAATTTTTTTATTTTAAAAAAAAGGACAATTCCCTTTTAAATCAAGAAGTTTAGGTTTGAACACAAAAAGACGTCCGAGTTGTGGGATTTGCACCCTTCCATTTGCCATTGGCGGGCAACCCCTGTTCCTGCTTCCACGTGCCTCCCTGGTGATGTAATCCCCCTTCTCCAAACTCCACGACACTTGTCCAGTTTTTTCCCATTTATTTTGATTTCCTAGATTCTTTTTAGAGAAAATCCCACTTAAACATCAAATAATTGAACTAATGACAGTTAGGTAACTAAAAAAATTAGAAGATTACATTTGATATATTTTTAAAATTTGTAATTAAATTAATATTTATATATAATCTTTCAACCATTGCAAATATATACTCATACTACATTTGGTACTAAATATATGACATTTTGTAATGTGATTCATACTACAAAAAGAGTGTGTTTTTTTCCATCTCATCAATTAACCCTTATACCACAATTATAGGAGTTAAATGGGGAGATGGAAAAATTAATACATGTATCACTAGTTGGTTATTTGGACATACTTGACCCAAATAGCTTGACTCAAGTATGGTCTTTAAAGTTTTATATATGGTTAATAATGATAATATTAGAACCCACTTGAATTTTATTACCAATTTGACAATTTTAACTATCATTATTAATACGTGTGAATTTATTATTTTTAAGAGTATTCTTTATTATTATTATTATTTTTCTTCATAATTTTATTCTCATTCAAATATAGGGTTAAGAGGGGAGGGTTCCCTCATCTTCTCCTAATAAATTTATCTTGCCAAACAAGTGAAGGGAAGCAAAATCGCTCTCATCCCTCTAAATTGCTCGTACCAAACACACTTTAGAGATCAAAGGCACTTTTTTTTTAAAAAAAAAAAAAAAAATCCTCAATAAAATAAATGGACCAAACGTCTGTTATAAGCCAGCATAGATATGTGCATGTAAGCCCTCACACCATAAAATAAATGAAAGTTTGCTTCCTTTTAATTGCGATGGAGACATTGCAATTATTTTTTAAGAAAATTGAGAGGAAGATTTCAGTACAAAGGACATGAAAAGTCTAACTAACAGAACAACACAAGCCAAACGAGAAGTAATCAGAGAGTAACATACTAGAAACTGAAGAAACAGAGAGGTTAAATATTTAACTAATATATGTGCAATTCATCTATATATGGTTTTCAAATTTACATTCAAGCACCAAAACATAGTTAAATCTTGACATTGTAAGTGTAATTGAAGGGAATAGAAAACCTGCCTTCCCAATCTTGAAATTTGCGGAGACGGAGTTGCAGGTATCTTCTTCTTTAGATCAAGAACTGCGAGCGGCCTCGGGATCAGATCGCTGATTCTCTGATGGGGAGACACAACCGAGGTCAAAACAGCCAAGATCCATGGCGAATCCTTTCGTAAAATTAGAGAGCGATGGAGAATAAAATATGGAAGTGAGGAATCAGAAAAAAACGAAATCTAATAGATGTGTGCAAGTTAAAATTTCGTTTTGTCTGTTCATTTTTCATTTTCTCTTCAAGATATAACATGAATATATAGTAAATTCCTTCCATGATTTTTTGAGGTTCAAAAGACTCACGTGACTTAAATTTGTCTTAGAATCTTTGTACGTACAGTATAGTAGCGAAGAGGAAGGATTTAGGGATAACCTCAGAGGAAATTTTCCTGAGAGTGCAGAGGGGTGAGGAGAAGTTGGCTTCGGTGTATTTTTCGTGAACGTGTTCCAACCTTACTTGGGAATTCCCCTGTAATAACACACATCAGTACGGACAGTAAACAAAGAAGAAGAAGAAGCAAACAGCAAAAAGGGGGAAAATAAAAGAAAGAGATGAAACAAACCTGGACAACACCGTCGACAACGTCGGTGGAACGGGAAGGTGTTCACAAGGGAGAAGAGAGGTCCAACAGCGAACTTGGTGTCACTGTGGACATGGGTTGGGATGACTTGTTCTAAGATCTGATCGTCCGACATGGTGAGAGGGTTGTGCTCATGGCCCTCGCCACCTCCCAGGATCAGAGATTTCAGTGGAACTTGGAAGTATGTGACGCCATGATGATCACAGCAAAACAAGAGCCAAAGGGAGATTAGTGACGAAGTAGGTTTCAGTAGCGAGTGGTGACTGGTGAGTGCCTTAGAGCTAGACTTGTGACCCTATTTATAACAAAATGAAAGCAAGAGATTTTTGCTTCTACTGCTGCTAAATTCCATTACTGTCCATGAGATTATTTAATTGAATGGTGAAAGTTTGGGCTCCGGCACAAGTCCTGAGTCGGATTATTAAACATAACTTTGTAATTGCAGGAGTTCAGTCTGTGGATGTTAGTTTGCCTGTAGCTTCAAGGAAATGGACTAAACCTCCACCACAGTGGGTTAAACTCAACGTCGATGGAGCTGTTT
Organism: Acacia melanoxylon; assembly: GCA_019022615.1. NCBI lineage: Eukaryota > Viridiplantae > Streptophyta > Magnoliopsida > Fabales > Fabaceae > Acacia > Acacia melanoxylon. The sequence continues at coordinate 1,778,637 of JAFJYJ010000082.1, forward strand.
CAATCTCGGCGAGGAAAGCTGGTTGTGGTGGTGTCATTAGAGACTATCAGGGATCTTGGAGAGTGGGGTTCGCAGACACTCTTGGTTATTGTAGCCCTCTTGAAGCTGAGGAATGGGCTCTATTAAAGGGTCTCCAAATGGCCTGGAATCAAGGATGCAAGGAAGTCATTTGTGAATCTGACTCTAACATTCTAGTTGAGATGTTAGCTGATGAGAATTACTCTAATTCACACAGCCTAGTTTTATTTGAGATTAAGAGGATGATGAAGCTTAGCTGGAGTTTGCAGATACACCATATATCTCGGGAGCAAAATCAGGTTGCAGATAGACTAGCGAAGGAAGCATTGTCTAAGTCTTCCCTTTATGTTTTATGTCACGTTTTATTCAGCCTTTACTTGCTGATGATTGTATGGGACCTTGTTCCCTCAATTCTCTATTTTAATTAAATTTCCTCGTTGATACCCAAAAAAAAAAAAAAAACCGTGTTTGCATTTTTTTTTTTTGGGTATAAACGGGGCCCTCAGCCCATTTCTATTACTTCTTCAATATATTGCGTGGGTACTTTACACCTAGAGAGTCATTAACTAAAAACCTGGATACAGCCAAAGGAGGAGACTCAAAACACACATACAGTTCCTCCTGATTAACACTAAGACCAGCAAGGGTATCTGCACAGTAATTACCCTCTCTGAATACATGTGTAAATCTTACATTTGAGAACCTTTCCATTAAATCAAAGACCACCTCCAGCATTCGCGAGCCAAAGCACATCTCAGATTGCAACGTCTGGAGCATCTGCACTACAGCAACCGAATAGCTTTCCACCACTATATCAGTGCAATTCCTTCTTGCTGCTAGTTCAAGCCCCGTGATCACTGCCCAGAGCTCCGCCTTCACAGCAGAGCAGCAACCTAGCCTTCTTGAAAAGCCTCCTAGCCACTGACAAGCTCCATTCCTCAATAAGCCACCACACCCTGCTAATTGATTCTTCCCTCTAGAGGCTCCATCAATATTCACTTTGATCCACCCATCATCAGGTGCTACCCATCCCACCAAAGTGTTTTCACGTACACCCCTTATGTTTTCATAGTCCACATGTGCCCGTTGAATTTCTTTAACGTGCCACATCACTACTGCATACTTATTTTCAGGCATCACAAAACCTTCCTGAAACATAGCTTTGTTCCTCCAAGTCCATAAGAACCAGCAAGCCACCCCAAATATTAGCTGCCAGCCCTTCCTTCGATGAGCAAGATTCCAACCCACCCACTCCTTACCTTCTTTTATTCCAAAATCTTCCTCCATTCTGCCTTGCCACAAGTCCTTCCACAGTCCCTGGGCCACACTACACTCTCTCAATACATGCATTAAGTGCTCACACTGATCAGAGCACCTATAGCAGCTTGAGTTTCCTTCCATTAATCTAGCTCTCCTCTCCCTTGTTAGGAGCCGATTATGCATAGCTAACCATAAAAACATTTGAATTCTTTTCGGTCCTTTCCACTTCCATACTAAGTTCCACTCCTTTTCCCCTTTATCCTGCTCCTTAGACAAAAAGTGGTACATATCAGAAACCCTGTACTCATTTTGGAGAGAGGGCCCCCACTTTACAGTATCACTACCCGCCTGCCTTGATGGAGGCAACACAGCCAGCAGCATATTCTTTCCCTCAATATTTATTTTTGACGCAATCCTATCAAAACACCAGTTACCATCTGTACCTGTCATTTCAGCAACCTTCAAATTGCTCTCAGCTTCAGATAAATCCCCAATACTCATCTCGCTCAGTCTTCTATTCCCACCAATCCATTTATCATGCCAGAAACTTAAATTCTCCCCATTCCCTACCTCCCAGTTAATGTTGTTTACAAACTTTGGCCATACTCTAGCCAAGTTTTTCCATAACTCAGAGTCAGCCTTCATGACTTTACAACCTTTAGATAGGTCTTGCTGTCTTCCATACTTTCCAGCAAGCACCCTTGAGCATAGATTATCCGGGTTAGATAGCAGATTCCAAATAACCTTGCTCAAAAGTGCATCGTTCATCAGCTCAGTCTTCCTCATCCCCAAACCTCCATTTCTCTTATTCATGCATATAACACTCCAGCTCACAGCATGAATTTTTCTGGCCCCCTCCTCACTTTGCCATATGAAGTCTCTTTGCATTTTCTCAATTTTTTGCCTAACTCCAACAGGAATGCAGGTATGCTGCATATAAAATACAGATAGCTGATTCGTCACTGCTTGTACCAGCGTTACCCTTCCAGCCAAAGAGTGTTTGTTTCTTCCAATTGCTTAGTTTACCTTGCATCTTATCTATTAAGTGCTGAAACTTTCTATTTGAGCCTCTTCCTTTCGTCATATAAGATCCCAAATACCTTCCTAAATCTTCCATCCTCCTAAACCCAGCATAATTACAGATTTCATTCTGCCTTGCTCTGTCCACATTTGATGAGAAGTATATGCTTGTTTTCTGAGCATTCACTCTCTGTCCTGACACTTCCCCATATCTGTGTAATACTTCCATAACAGTGCTTATATTTGCCCGATCAGCTTCACAGATGAGAAGAAGATCATCAGCAAAAAGCAAGTGTGAAATTTCAGCTCCATTCCTTCCCATTCTCAATGCCTTCCATCTCCCATTATTAACCTCATCGGTTATCATATGCGATAATTTTTCCATCCCCAATACAAACAAATAAGGTGACAAAGGATCACCCCGCCTTAGTCCCCTTGAAGGTGCAAACACCTCCTACTTACCTCCATTCCCAAAAATTGCCGTGTTTACCGATTTAAAGCATCCTTGGACCACTTTCCGAAAATGCTCATTAATACCAATATCTTCAAGTACCTTCTCCAAAAAGCTCCAAGACATTCGGTCATAGGCCTTTTCTAAATCTATCTTGACAACCATGTACCCTTTCTTCCCTTGCACCCTACTCAAAGTATGTACTACTTCCTTTGCAATTATTATATTGTCTTGAATACTCCTTTTCGGCACAAAACTAGTTTGAAAAGGAGAGACTAGCTTGTCCATTAAAGGTTTTAGTCTGTTTACTATCAACTTAGCCAACCCCTTATACAATACATTACATAGGGCTATAGGACGGAATTGACTTACATTTTTCGGTTGATCAATCTTAGGAATCAGCACAGTAGTGTGTCATTAATTTCTCCTATTCTTCCCGGGTTACTCCATAATTCTTTTAAAAAGCTGATCACACCTTGCCCCTGTTTCTACGATAAAAGGTCAGTGGTACCCATCGCTTCCCAGTGCCTTGAATCCATTCATCTGAAAAAAAGCCCGACGCACCTCCTCGCTGGAAATACCTTTTCCAAGTTTTGCTAATTCCTCCCTATCCACCTGTCCCCAGCTCTGATCGTAAAACACCATTCCCTCTCTTCTTGCTCTTCTCGAAAGAGATTAGTGAAGAAACTTTGAAACAGACTCCGCAATCTGATTTTCCTCCTCCACCCAATCACCCCGGGTTTGTTTCTAAGCATCTTTATCTTATTCTTCCTTCTTCTAACTAAGGTTTTCATATGGTAATATCTTGTATTCCTATCCCCTTCCTCCAACGTGCACCTACCTCGGGATTTTTGAAACCACATCACTTCTTCTTGCCTTAGCGTTTCCATTAACTCAGCCTCTATCTCAGTTTCCAACCTCCTTAAGAACTGGTTATTACGTCTCTCAAGGCTACATTGTATCCCATTTAGTCTATTGAGCAATCTCCTTTTTCTTCCTTCAATTTGCCCAAATACTTCCTTATTCCACACCATTAAATCTTTTTGAAGTGTTGCAAGCTTCATATGCACCTCCTCATTCCCTTTCCAACTTTGTTGCATAACATCACTGAACTGCGCATGCATTTGCCACATTACTTCAAATCTGAATCTCCTTTCCTGCTGATTTCTTGTTTCCTCCATAAGGTTCACATATAGGGGATGATGATCTGAGCATAATCGAGGAAGTACACGAGCCTCAGCATTCACAAACTTCTCTAGCCATCCTACATTGCACAAGCATCGGTCAAGTCTCTTGTACACCCTATCAAGACCCTCCCACTTCGGGCCCTTCCAAGTGTAAAAAGGCCCCTTAGTATCCACGTCAACAAGCCCACTCCTCTGTATCCACTCATTGAACCTCCCACACCGAACTTTACTTACTCTTCCCCCACCTTTCTGCTCCAACGGTGATCTGATTTCGTTAAAGTCTCCAGCGATCATCCAAGGCTCTACTATATCAGCAGCCATCCCCTGAACACTTTCCCAAAGTTCCCTCCTCCTCTGTTCATTGGGACTCGCATAAACAGCAGTAAACAACATGTTTTCAGATCCAAGGCAAAGTCTACAGTGAATAAATTGTTCTATCTTCACTATCACTTCCACCTCTAAATCCTTTCTTTCCCACACAATCCATATACCCCCAGTGAAACCCACGGCCTCCATATGAACCCATTTACTGAACCCCCAACTCTTAATGACTCTATCCGCTTGAGGTCCACTAATTCGAGGTTCCAAGATTACAACAAGGTCCAATTTGTATCTAAACTTTAATTCTTTTAGCACAGTCGCAAACCCTTTATTTGCAAAGACTCTACTATTCCAAACTATCATTTTGATCATCATGATAATATTTTAAAGTAAAACCAGGACCCTTATCCAAATTACCTCTAATCGGCAAGGTTAGGAGTAAAGCATTCCTTCTCCATGCTAATTCCTTCACTTTCTATTAGTTCCTCATCTTCATCTCCTAACGAATCACCCTTCATTAGCACTGTCTTGAGGTTCTTCGTTGTAGCAGTAGATTCTCCTGGATTAAGGTTTTCTTTACCCAACGCCCGGACCCCCTTACTCCACAATCAGGTGTCCCCTTCTTTGTCTCACTCTTACCCTTGCTTGTAGCCACTTTACCCTTTCTGTTCAAGTCAACCGAACCCTTACTCACATTCAGAATCCTCTCGTCCTGCAATTTCCTCCCCCTCTCTCAGATCCTGAAGGTTCTTCTTTTCTACTTCCTTCTCCCTTGCCTCCACCCTCCTCAGAATTTCTCTGTTTCCGTTCTACATCTCCACTTTTCCTAATCACATTATGTTGAACCGCTTCCTCTCCTTCCTTATGCTCCCCCGGTTCAACAACATTTCGCAACACATTGAATCTCGAACCCCCCTGCTGTTCCTTCAACACAAGCCCGACATTGCGCACCCTTCTAGCTCTATGCACAGTTTTCCAGCGTCCACCTTCATCTTCCTTCACATTCTCAGTCACCGCCCTTTCTTCCTTCTCTTCAACTTCCATATCCCCTGCCTTATTCCTTTGCTGCAATATTTCACACTTCTCATTTTTATGTCCAACTCTCCCACAGTGTTTGCACAATTCGCCCAGACTTTCATATACCACACTTATTATCTGCCCTTCCACAATGAACTCAGGGATTAGTGGTTTAGTGAGATCCAGCTCCACACACATTCGTTTAAACTTCCCCCTAGCCCTTTGCGCAGTATGAATATCAAGTCTAATAGCCTTACCAATGGAGTTGCCCACATTTAGCAAGAATTTCTTATCAAACAACGGCGCTGGCAAGTCAGGAAACCTCACCCATGCCACAACAGAGTCGATTGTTGCCTTTTTTGGATCAAAATCTGGCCGCCAGCGTGCTACATTTAGGTAAGCATATGCCACCACCCAAGGCCCACCAACTAACGCATCCATATAATCTTCATATTTCTGGAAATTGACGAGATAGAACTCATTTTCCAAGTCAAAAATATCAATATCGCCTTTCCTAGCCCAGAGCATCCGCAACTTCTTCACCATGAAGCCGTAAGACAACTGCCTCCCCATCAATTTGACAATTAAAGTCCTGCGAAACGACTTCATTAACCTCTCGCGTTCTTTATCCTCAAGCTCGAAACGCGGACACAGCGGATTAGAGAGATCCACTCGAATTCCATCACTCGGATTCAAGACCTTTTCGAAATCAGTGCCTGCTCCAAAATCTTCAAGCTCATCGTCTTCATCAGTCCTTGCCCACTCCCACCAGCAAACCTTTGAATTAACATTCCTCAACAGAGATTCTCGATACGATTTCGGTGGTATCGCCTTCTCTTCCAATTTCATCCAACTTTCCTCCCTCACACTTCTCGATTCATTTCCAGAAAATTCCTCAGCCACTCCATTAACTTTCCTCTTTCTTCTACTCACAGGCTCCAGATCCTCCTCCATTTGTTCCTCTCTTTCCCCCCCTCGCAATAAGCGATCGGAGGGGACACTCATTTCCTCCGTCACAGTGGGTGGCGGAGCACACAGGGATCGAACGCTCCGGTAAGTACTTTGCCCTAGCAGAGCTCTTTCGGCTTTTCACTTTCTCTGATTTTACTTCTATAACCGTGTTTGCATTTTAATTCAAAACACACAGCCTTAAGCCTCCTCACACGGTAAACCGCGTCTTGCCCCTCTCTCTCTAACGCTCTCTCTAAAGCCATTTACTTTCAACTATGACAAATGAACCCATAATTCACTTCGTAACTTTCCTCGAAGCTTCATTTTTTTTATCATTTTAATTATTAATTATTAATTTTATCATATAAATATTATTAATTATTAATTACCACAGGAATGATTTACTAACCCTTGGATTACTACCTTACTAAACATTATATTTTATCCATAGATTTTATATAAAAGAAGTGACATTTTAATGTTACAGGTATAAAGTGTTGCACTTTTACCAACATAGAGTTAATCTAGCGATGATTGACTCCGCTAGATCCCTTTGGGTTTCGAGATCAAGTTTCACACTTGTGTTAAGAGGGATAGCTACGAACTCCAAACTAGATACTAGATGATAATATCAACAAAAAATAATAATAAAGTGTTGTGATACTAAATTGTTTATGATTCAAAAAATAAATGAAAAATGCACAACTTTATAGTACCTTTTTTTATTTGAACAAGGGTTTTCCGTCCGGCTTAGAGGGCAAATGGTTCTCACCTCTCTCGACAAGTGCATTTTCTGTGATTTAAACTTGTGTTTTTCTCTATACGGGGTGAGGCCCCCAATCACATCAACCAACATCTTGTTGGTACTTTATATTACTTTTCTTTAAAAAAAATTATAAAGATACAAACTGTACCATTTAATTCTATAAAATATAAAAATATCATTCATTTTAAGTAGAACCGATAATTAAAATATTCAAGAGATTGAAGCATTACAAAATTTTCATAGATCCTTTTTATTTTGCTCGTATCATAAAATAAAGATAAAACTGATCGAAGTAGTAGATGTGGAAAGCATGGAGTTATTAATTGTAGTTTTGTGTAAAATACTAAAATCCATAAAGAAGGAAAGAGGAAGGCGTGGAAAATTGAGAAAGTTATTATAGTACTTCATCTTTAGTTTTGATTTATGATCCTAATAAAGAAGTGGAAAATTGTCATTTGTTGTCCGAACCACTATTCGAGTTATTTGCAGCTAGAGAGGTGGGGTCGGTTTGAGTTATTTCAAAGTTAAAAGAAAGGGGCCATTCATATAAAAGAAGCAAAGTGGAACCAAAATTAGCATGCAATGATGATATGCGATGGAGTTTTGCTTGGGCAAAAGTAGGAAAATGGATTGAATCTGAAAGGGACGACAAGTCTGAAAACGAACCTAACTGAAACAATGAAACAATGGAAAATGTGATTTCATACTCCTTTGGGTTATGGCTTACAACCAATGAAGTATAGACACGTAGCACATGCTGACAATGATGCAGAGTTAAATGTGCCATTATTGTCCCTATCAAAGTATTATATATGGTAAAGTATTACTTTGTATGCTTGAACAAATGTGGATTGTGGGAAACGAATAGAGAGGTTGATGGACGTCTCTTTCTCATGTCCTTCCTCTCTTAGGGTTAGTTTGGATTGAGGGAAGGGGAGGGGAGGGGAAAGAAAAAAAATGGGGGAGAGGAAAATTTTGTGTGCCCCACTAGATTAAATTCAAGTACAATTTTCTCCTCCCCAATTTTTTTTCTCTTCCCTCCCCTCCCCTTCCCTCAATTCAAACTAACCCTTAGTCTCTTAATCCCATGTCGAGGACGTGGCTCTTCACCTTTTTCCTTATCCAGTGAATTGAAATGAGAAAAAAAAAAAAAAGTAAAACGGTCAAGCACGGTTCAATAAGGGTGTGCATTTACAACCATTCGTTTCCCAAAGACTGCTTTCGAGATGAAACAGTTTTTTCGATTTTGTGCGGGAAGAGTTCCGAGAATCGAATTATGTTTGTTAACTCATTTTATTTTTACTCCTTGGAATCGAATTACGTATGTTAACACATTTTTTTTTCATTCCGAGAATCAAAATTACGTTTGTTAACACATTTTATTTTTATTCCGAGAATTAGAATTACCTAATACAATACAAATCTATTTCTTTATTTTTTGTTTACAAATATCATCAACAATATAAAATAATAAATTTTAACCAAAATGCCAACATTTCATATTTTTTTTAAAAAATCTAAAAAATCTAATTTTTTATTGTGTAATTTTTTATTTTTTTACAACAAATACTAAAATATAGGTTCTTTCACCACTAATAGGTTCAATATTTCAGAGAAGCGTATCAATCCAAGTTCTCAGAAATCATTTCAATGTGATTTTAACAGCAAGACAACAAAGGTGCTTTGAATATTCGAACAAACAAACAAAAGAATCTAACACTTCCAAACTTCCCAATAATCTTCCAAATCTATGTTCGCATTCTCCAAGGAACATGAAAAAAAAAAAACTATACATAATGTAAATTGTACAATATCTTTACAACACTTGTACTCAGATTGCAAAAAGCTTCCCCAATCGTAACACTCAATAATTGACCACTCAAAAGAAGATTGATATGTCTACAATGTCTATTGCATAGGTTTCTTCAATGGCTGCTCTTGATGCACATTTGGAACGAACTTGGAAACATCTTCACGCACTGATCACATGACATTACTGCAGAAAAAATGTATCTCATATTAGTACTTCAGAAAATGTACTCTTACTGAGATACAGAGAACTAAAGCACATAGGAGAGTGCCTAACTTACTACCTAATGTCTAATCATCTAGACAAGCAAGGTGGGAACATAGATGAAACCTTAAAGATGTAATCATAAGGTCAAGAGGTGAGTGACACAATAAATCTTCTTCCATCAATATAAGTTGAATAACCTTTGGGAAACTTTAGCATATAAAGTGACTTCACACTTGGATCAAGGCTAAACAAGGCTACATATATCCAAGAGACACTATATCCCAACTGTCAAAAGCATATGCATATATAGATAGTTCCTAGATAAGAACTAAGGAAGAATAAAAACCAAGATCAAAGGCCATATCCAAATTTAACAGTTGTATTGCTATATAATTTTCAGAACTCTAAACTCTACACCTGAAATCCTAGAACAGAAAAGGATTCACCAAAGTAAATCAAACAGCAAAGGAAAGGAGGAGATGAAACACTAATGGGGACTTGCTTTCCTTTATTATTAGTCTAAAGCTAGCAAATTTTATCAGAATCCATAATAATTTCAGCGGTTCCTAATTCTGAGAAAGAAGTTAAACGAACAATGATACTATTAAACCAAACATGCATGTCCTCATTATAATATACATGTAACAAGGAAAAAAAACTCATTCAGCTATCAGATGTCAAATCTAACACTTGTAGATATAATGTGTTACTTTACATAAGTATCTCACGTCAAAACATTACAAATTAACAGGTTATTCTCCAACCTTTCATCTATCAAATCACTTTACGAACTAATCTAACAATTCATGGCTTATTTGGTACATGGCATTGTTCTATATTTGCATCTCAGATCCAAAACATTTTGGGAAAAGGATCTTTAAAAACACTGTTAGAATTCCATCAAACCACCAAACCACACAAAACTTGTTGTAAAACTTTATTTATACAACAAAACTCAAGTTCAAATGCAACCATAAAAGGTAACGAGATAAGCATACCATTTTTTGCTGACAATGATCTTTTTTTGTCGGCCAGGGAACTTGAACTTAGCACGACGGAGGGCTTCCTGAGCATGATTCTTGTTGGCGTCCTTGCAGCAAGCAGAAAGGAAGACCTGTCCAATAGCCACTCTAGCACAAGTTCCTTGGGGCTTTCCAAATGCACCTCTCATCCCTGTTTTGAGCCTATCAGCTCTAGCACATGAAAGCATCTTGTTAATCCTAAGAACATGGAATGGTAGCACCTTGCTGGCCTTGCATCATTTATCAATACAATGAGACATTTAGTTTCTTTTGCAATCGTCCATTGATTACACCACATGGAAATACTCATGGAATTAGACCATAGGACATCATAAACAAACCATGAAAAGTATGAGAACTAAATCGAGATGTTACTGAAAAATATGAAAAAGTTATCAGTATGCAGGGCCAGCAGTTGTTGAAAAATATGACTATCATGCAAGAATTCTAACGCACCTAAAAGTATTTAAAATGTTGAGGACCAAGAATGCAATTGAAGTATTGGTAGATCTCACTGGGTCCCCAAGCATTCAAAATAATTCCTTCCCTGGCTCATACATACTAAACAAAGACTCAACCGAACAGAATTGCGCAAACTCATATATGAAATCGATATGAACAAATGAGATGAACCTATTAATTTTCGATGGCACTTGACTAGATTAAAAACTTCAAAGAGAAAATTTTGTATGCAAATTGTTTAATAAACAGACCGGACGAACCCAGGAAAGGTACCTATCTGTGCCGCATTCAAACTCGCGAGGTTCATGATCCAGCCACGTACCCTAGGATAAAATCAAATGCCAGAGAGAGCGACGGCAGCGGCGAACAGGGGAAGGCTATGAGCGACGATGATTGTGAACGCAGGGAAGGAAATGGGCGATTGTGACGGAGGATGAAGATGGTAACGATGGTGGAAGCTACGATGGAAGGCCAATAGTGGACCGACCTGGTGTTTACGGTGGAAGTGGATCGCGAGTGGAAGGCCGATTTGGTGCGTGGAGGAGCAGAATTAGATTCTGATTTTGTGCCATGGAACAGAAAATTTTTGCTTCTTTTTTTTATTCCCCAGCATAAAAAATAAACCGGTTCATCCCGGGAAAAAAAAAACCGGATTTAACAAACACAATTCTTATCTTTTTTTACTCCTGAGAACAGAAATATGAGAAAAACTCATTCAGGAGAAGTTCTACGCACACCCTAATTGTCCATCTTTTCATGAAATAAAAGCCTTTAAATGTCTCTTGTTTTTATTTCAGGACCCTTCGCAAGGTGAACTTGGTCGGTCCCACACGATTCAATTAGTGTCCTAACCAAGGTTCTTAAAAACGAGTTTTTACCGAAAAGCGGAAGGGAATGAAAAATCGTAACGTAGTAAAATCGTAAAAACTTAAAAGCGTTTAGAAAATTAGTAAAATCGTTTTATGAAAAAAAAATCGTAAAAATATAAAATCGCGGTGATAAAATGAGTTTTTAAGAACCATGGTCCTAACTCTTACGTCTCTTCATAAAATAAAAGTTTCCATAAAAATATATAAATTAAACGCGTTTTGCTTAGATTTCTTTTTCCCTGCCACATCTAATTTGTTTGAGGCCTAACTTTTGCATATGGCTCTATGAATAAATGTACAACATTTCAGAGGCTACCCCACCTTCATGATGATGCGCCCTTCGTTCTGTCATTGTGGTACTTCAAAAAAAAACTAATTGTATCTTAGGGTCGAAGGGAGTTCCTTAATCTTATATTTTATGATTATAAGGGGATAATTTTAAGAGAATTAGAAAATTTAATTTAATTGACATGCTTATATAATAGAGGATTAAGGTAGCTAAATTTAAAATACTTAAACTCTTAATTAAATAATTTATATTTGAGGGCCTTATCCATTGGCTTATGGCCTACAAATTATCCCCAGCAAAATGTTGACATTTTTTTAATACTAAGGAAGTTAATTAAATTATTTATATTATTTATTTTTTTTGAAACTAATTTATTTGACTTATAAACCGATATATGATTAAATAATTTATTTTATTTTTTTAATCTCTCAAAAAAAGTAAATTAGGTCTTATATTTAGGATCGGTGACCTAATATAAAAAAGAATGGTCCTATATATAATGATTATAAGTAAAAGAACAACCAAGACTAGTTGAAGGAGGAGGATTGTATTAGGCTCTTAACAACCAACTTAAAACTCTATCGAATCTTTTATGCATATGGATTAACGAAAAACTTGTGCTAATTCAGAGCCCAATTAAGAGGGGCAAATGAATAGTGAAGAAAACATTTGATGAGGTTATCGAACGAGATCTCTTAGTCAACAATTTATCTTGAGATTTTTTTTTTTATCGAGCTCAATAATATCGTTTGATACATATAGTCAATCTCACATAGTGAGATAAAGTTTTGTTGTTATTGTTTTAAATTTTAAAAATATTTAAATTGTTCAAAATATGTAAAGACCGACTTGTATTGCGTAATACAATGGAATACAAAATAAAAGCAGAAAATTGCAGGGTCAGCATTGATCAGGATTGCAGTATATGGACTGGACATAAATTAAAGAAAGTGGGAAATGAATTAAAAATAACACAAATTAAAATAGAAATATGGTGATCTGGACTATATAGTATATATTGACATTTTGCCCCAAAAATCCATCTTGTCCTACAATCATAGCTTTTTCATAATGGAAAAAGCTATCCAAATTTTCAATTAAATTTTCAATTGTAAGAGCCCACTTGCATACAGGTTACTCAGATGGGCAAATTTGTAGCTTCACGGAACAAAAAGTAGTTTCATATATTTTGAAGGTTGGAGATGCTTTTTTTTTTTAAAAAAAAAAAAAAAAATTAACATGCATTAATTAAGCGAAGAATGAAGACAAAATTAACGTGAGGAAAAATTGTATACTTTGAATTTGATCCACATCTTCATCTTTTAATTCTTTCTTTTGTATGTTTACTACATTATTAAATTAATTATTGCAAAATTTTCTTCTAATTCTCCCACGTACAAATTTCCTTTCTTTCATATATATGATTTGATATATGCATGCTAAACCCCCCCCCCTCCCTTCCCATTAATTGGAGCTACAGTTGTTAATTAATGAGAGACTGCGTTAAACTCTATCATGTATTGTAGTGTAATAAGAATTAATTAATTAACTAACTCACTCAACCTTTGTTCTTGATGTTTTTAATTGTGTGAAAAATTTTATGAATAACTTACACATATAAACTTTGGAAAATATCAGCTATATATATTATATTAAAAGTGAAACAAAAATGAGTGATATTTCCCAGATACTTTTTTTTATGCTTTTTATTCATTAGATTTTACATTAAATGAGTGACATTTTAATATCTTATGATATAAAAAAATTTAGGATTTTACTAAATCAGTGACTTTTACTAAAATGGTTATGAATTGCTAATTAAATTTAGGACCTTAGCTTTTTCAGTCTTCTATGTCTTTTTTCTTCCTTGTTTATTTACCCAAAAAAAAAAGATTACAAATATTGGAGCCCAACACCATATTTTAAACATTCTTATTATACCACTTTTCTTTTTTTGCCATAACATTATACTACTGCACGATTTAATAAAGTTTGGCTTTTACAAATCATGTTTTGCCAAAATAGGTACTTGTTATAATGAACCTGACTCTTCACAATTCAATCTTGGCCTTGCATATGAGGCTATTTCCTAACCTTGCCATTGGTCTTCTTTAAACAGGTTACTTTTTTCTAAGCTTAGTTACTTTTCTTTAATCATATTCACTTTTACTAATTATAATTATTTTTAAACCCCGCCACAAGAATCATCCTTCATATCTAAACCTAAACCCTAGCCATATTCAGATACCATTGTCATCTATCAGTTTCCCTAGTTTTTTTTTTGTAATTTTTTTGGGCCAAGCTCCTATAAGCTATGGGCAATATTAATAAATAACCACACTAATGTTTTAATTAAAAATAATAATATTTGAAAATTCTCATAATTTGGTTAATGATATCATTTTCATTTACCGAAAAGCTTTAGAATGCAGTTAAGTTCATATTCACCACACAATGCAGTCATATAATACAGGGACAACATGACATAAATAGTGCTCATCAATAACCGGTCTTTAAAGTTTTATACCTTTATATTTGAATTTTTCCTTATATTTTTGGACCGCATAAAATATAAGTCCGGTTGTATGAGATTTCTGTAAAAAGTAATTGATATTTTAATTTTTTTAATAACATTTTTAAGACCGGTTGTTTTGTTTACCGGTCGAATAATATATTTAAGACCTATTAATAAAAGATCTGATCCAAGAAGTTCTTTATATTTACAAAACTGCCACCAGTCATGCTTTTAAGCCTGGTGCGTCAATACTCTGGTCTAAACAAGGCGGTCTTAAAACTCTTTTTTGCACTAGTGTCAAGGCGCTGGGGGAGGCATCCTAGCTCCTAGGTGCTTAGGTAAACGCTTGAGGGTAGTAGACAGTTTGCCCTACCCAACATCGGTATCACCTAGGAGGAAGAGAGATTTCGCCTTGCCTTTGGATCGTGGGTGAACTCAACCCGTTTTCTAAAATTTATGTATAAAAAAAAAATACCATATGTTTAGTAATACTCCCTCAAGACCATTTTATGAGAGCTGGATATAAGAGTTACCTTAGTATTCAATGATTCTTTTTTCTTTTAGATTTCATCAAGAATTTTCTCTCGTCGCTTAGAGTGCAAAATATTGTATTTCTCTTTCTTACTTGTCTGTTAAATATATATATTTTCAGTACTGCTATTTATAGATTTTTATGATGTGTATATCAATATTGATTATAAAAATAAAATAAAAAATCTTTTATGATTACTCATCTTAATTATTATTTCATTTTGGGTTGTAGTCTCTTTTTTATATCACCAGATTTTGCACACTACCCGTCAAATTTTCAAAATTTTTGTTATGGAAAAATTATGTCACTAAGTAAGACAATTGACCCTTAAATTATCATCACAATCGTTTTAATGACCGGTTTGCTTTTCAGTCCTTAATAAAAACAAAAACAAAAGAAAATGTCGGGAAAAAAAAATGCAACGGAAGAAAAACTTAGTAAAGCTGTTCCATCATCCTTGTTGTGGAGGATAAAAGAAAACACATGAATTTCAAAACTACAGTAATATCCTTATTTTAATTGAACTTTTAAAGTCATAGTTTTATTTATTTTATAACTCTGGATTGATTTTCTCATGATGTATAATAGAATATACTCTATTAAACTGATTTTGATTGAACTTAACTAATGTAGGATTAAATTAAATATAAAAGAAAAGATCGAGGTCAACAACAAATCCGATATTTCCTTCATTTACACCTGACAATGTTTTGGAAGAAAACAGGGGTTATTAGGTTTAGAATTACTAAAACTTGCATTCCCAGAGGCAGAGCATTCCCCTGTTTCCATAATACTTACAAGATATCATCAACACTCTGCAAATAGAAAGTGTCTAACAGTTAAGAATGACCTCTCAAGAAATATCATATTTGTTGAAGATATGAATTCAATTTGAATTATTGTTAGTATTTGAATTTGAACTACCTACTATTGTGTTTAGGTTGTTAATCTTTGCTTGTATAAATTTACCTCAAGAAAATTATGAATAAATGAATAAACGAATGAATGAAAAAGAGGAAATACTCCTTTGGATTGAATTTTAACAATATTCATATACATATGAAGCTTATTGAAAGTTTTATTTATTAGAAGAATAAATTTTTAGAAGAACGGGGATGAAGTTGAACATGGCATTCTCATAAACATAAAGCTATTTTTTGTGGTTATTAAAGGGCGAGTTTATTTCAGATGAATTTTCTCTCCCTTTTACCTCTTTGGACTTTAAATTAAAACTACTCTAAAGTAGTAGAACAGTATTGTTACCCGTTTGTTACTCTGAATTCCCAATAAATGTTTTGCTCAAAATGTAAAACGTGCAACAAAACAGATAACAAGCAAAGAGGAATCTTTCTCTGATGTTTCCTCTGTAATGCATTTTCCTTGTTTTCGTTTTTTCAGCCTACTTTGTAGTGTAACTGTGCTGTTCTATGTGTCTTTTTTTTTTTTTTTGGTTACTGTCCATAGGAAGTTAGGCATAATTCTTTTAACAATATCAGCATTTTGGGAAATAATTAGAATTTCATTGTTTAGTACCATATTACTGGTGGTTCATCTGAATGTTATTTTTTCCAACTAGATTTAGATTTAATAAACATATTTAAAGCATGTTTTTGGTCAAGACTCTTTGAATTTTGATTAATACATAATAAAAACATAGTTAATAATTGATATACAAAGCAAACCTATAACACGAATTTTAGTTAAAAGCTGTCATCTCTCCTCTCTCTGTTTTTTAAATTTAAATTTTAACTATTTTTACCTTTTTTTTATATATTGTACTCTAATTCACCATTTATTCAATCGAATCAACTATTTAGTCAAGTTTAGCTTTTTGACCCTTTTGCCCTTATTTAATTAATTAATAACTAAAATGCCCATGTGTGAAATTATATCACCCTTACGCTTTTGTGTGATCGATAACAACCTGATATGTAGTCGACTAAACCGTGCCATTTTTTTTTAATGTTTTTCCGTGATGTAATTGACTAAGCTACAGTACTTAGTCGATTACACCATGCCATATTTGTTTTTTATAACCCCATTTGGGGTAAATCATTTGAATTTACTGTTTTTCATTTTTTATATTCAAAACGCATTTGAATTTACTGTTTTTCACTTTAATAGTTTAAAATATTTTGTAACAACTTTCCTTTAATCTCTCCCTATATTTGATATCCTTTTTTGTCAATATTTTAATTATGTCTTTGTTTTATCCTCTACCTTTTGAATTACATATTTTAATTTTTTTTTAAACTAACCATCATTCTCCCTCTTTATATAAGAACTATTTTTTGAATAAATAAATTTTGACAACTCCCATAATTGATTTCAAATATTAAACGCATCCTCTTAATATTTACTAAATATTTAATTTAATGTTTTAATATTTTATAAATCACTTAGATCTTTAAGGGAATAATCAAAATATTAAATTAAATATTTTGTAGTTGGCCTCCTCTATTATTAATTTACAAAATATTGTGTAACTACCTTCTCTATTATTTATCTTTCATAACCGTCTTGCATTTTATTTTTTGTTTAGATCTTTAAGGGAATAATTAAACATTAAATTAAATATTTATTAAATATTTTGTTTTTTTTATAATTTAATATTTTTTAACTTTAATAAATATTTAAACGCATTAAAGAGGATATTTTTTTATTTTTTATTTTTACTTTAATAAATATTTAAAAATTAAATTAAAACCATCTTACTTTAATATTTAATAAATATTTAATTTAATATTTCGATTATTCCCTTAAAGATCTAAGTGATTTACAAAAAATTAAAACATTAAATTAAATATTTATTAAATATTAAGAGGATGCGTTTTATATTTGAAATCAATTAGGGGAGACGTCAAAATTTATTTATTCAAAAAATAGTTCATGTATAAAGAGGGAGAATGATGGTTAGTTTCAAAAAAAAAATTAAATATGTAATTCAAAGGTAGAGGATAAAACAAAGATATAATTAAAATATTGACAAAAAAGGATATCGAGATATAGGGAGAGATAAAAGGAAAGTTGTTACAAAATATTTTAAATATTAAAGTGAAAAACAATAAATTCAAATGCGTTTTGAAGATTTAAAAAAAAAAACATGAAAAAAAAAACAGTAAATTCAAATGATTTTCCCCAAATAGGGTTTTAAAAAAAACAAATCTGGCGTGATGTAATCAACTAAGTACTTTAACTTAGTCGATTACATCACGGGAAAACATTAAAAAAAAATGGCACTGTTTAGTTGACTACATATCGGGTTGTAATCGACTAAACAGGGGCAGAAAGGTGATATAGTTTCACACAGGGGTAGAAGGGTAATATAATTTCACACAGGGGCATTTTGGTTATTAATTAATTAAGAGCAAAAGGCTCAAAAGCCCAAGTTTTGATATGTGACAGCAGCAACAACTTTTTTTCTTTATCAATTTATGGCCCCTCTGCACTCAATTATGGCAATTGTATGACCCTTCGCTTTTTAACTTGATAATTGTTCAATGACCCTACTTTTATCTGCATGTGTTTTTTTTTTTTCTCTGTATACATTTGTACTCCTCTCGTCCTTAAATATACTACAAATTTAGGAAGTTGATCTTGATTTTAAATATAAGATATAATTTTCATATTCATTTTTTTTCCTAATCTATCCCTTTTGATGATCCCTCTATGATAATCAGGTTATTCTGATCAGAAGCAAAGATGGATCCAAGATCTGTTGACTTATTCTCTATGCGTGGAACATTGGATACTGGGAATCCCTGACTTTGCTTTAAGTAGGCTAGAGAATTCTGAGAAGTTGTACTGCCATGAAGACTACCGGTGGTTGAACTAGAATTACCAAGGCTCAAACCGATTGGATCCGCTGAAATCGGCGGATTAAAAGACCAACTATGGTTGGTTTGATTGTTCATAGCATTTGAAGTGTTTGACGTTAAACTAGGCCCATTTTTGTTTAGTGGTGGTCCTAAAATACCATTGTTGGAAATCCCAGATCCGCCTGATGAGCCCACTAGGACGTGGAGGCCAATTAGCAAAAGGATCAAAGTCATCTAGACTAGACATAGAAGATGTTCCTGTATGTGGGATGAGTGTCCTTACATTAGGACCTTACTAGAAATATATATTGTATAGGATTAAGTTTCCCAAAAAAAAAAGAAATATATTGTATAGGATTAAGTTTCCCTTTAGGCTAGTTATATTTAGCCTGTAGGGTTATTGCCTCTCCTTTGTACCCCCAAAAAAAAAAAACTACTTAAACCTAAAATGTCCTAGTTATAATAAATGTAACACCCCATTTTTGAAAAGTGGAAAAATATATTTTCATCATAGTAGAGCATCGGAGCAAGTGAGTAAATAAAAAAACATTATTTGTGGCGTATCTATTTGGTTACAATAGCGGTATATTTATCCGAGTATTAATATTATAACAGTACATATCCCAAAACAATCTCCAGCCGGGTCTTCACGCGTGCTGCTTACCCTTGTCTTTGGTTCTCAGTCCTCCAGACCCTGAGGCTATGGTAAGAGCTGAGGTCCAATGCCCATCGGACCTCAGGTAACGGTTAACCTTATGCTCAAGTAAACAATATATGTATGACAGATATTCATGACATTTCATCAATAGTCAAGACATAAGCATACAGCAGATGTAAGATTAATCACAATAACAGTACATAGCACACAGCATATGTAAAATTATCTACGTCTGCACTAACCAGTGCCACGATGGCCCTCGTGTCCTCAGCGCTAGGAAAACTCAACGGTATTATCAAGACTATAACTCGTACAAAGCTGAATGTATAAATAGTGATCTAAGACAGAATCTTAGTCACGGTGCATGTCCAAGACTAGGTCTTGTCCATGACCCTATGAAATCATCTATCACATATAAGTATACAATAAGCATCGAGTTAATGTTACGATGACGCGTTCGTACCTTAGTACGTGCGGATTGCGGTACGTCTGTTGGTTTGATACGACCCCGATTTTTCCGGATATCCTATAATAGTATTACTGAATTATTCTCTTATAAATAATATCCCGAGAGATACTCTAGCCACTACTGACCTTTTTACCCATGGTGGATTCGTTATCCCAATTATATCCCCTTATTTTCAAAAAAAAGCTGATTTCAGCATTTACGGCCCGATTTTACGCTAACTTTGAAAAATTATAATTAATTCCAAAAAAATAGGAACGGGAATCCGTAAAATTCCCCGGAATCCTTAGGATGTCTATGTTTGAGGAAAAATACTTGTTTTTACCCAGAATTTGTGAATCATTCCCAATTTCCGTGTTTCCAACCTCTGCCCAGAATTTTCCAGAAAAACGTAGCCCAACTTTGGAAATTGTTATCTCCTTGCACAAAACTCAAAATGACACATACTGGGTATATCCGGAAATATCTATATGTCTACTTTAACCATGAAAAATCTCAGATTTTAATAACTTCATCTTCAACATAAAATCATGGCCTTTTTGTTGCTGACTCTAGAAAACTTCCAATCGTAAATTTTAGCAGAATTTTGCTATATCATATTTTTCATCTAATTTTCGAAATAATAACATTTTTAACCATAAAAACATGAAAAAAAACTACACTTGAAGATTCAAGATCAAAACATAATCTAACTATGAATTTAAAAACTAAACTCAAGAACTTACTTGAATCTTGCTTCTACTTCTTCAAGCTTCTCCACACTCACTCTCTACTCACTATATTCAGATCTTGTTGCTTGTTTTGGTGTGAAGATTATGAGAGGCAAGCCCTCTCTATTTATAGGGAAAAATTGAAGACACAAATGGTAATTAAATTTGACCAAGTCTCACCTCCATTGGATCATTTTGCACTTTACAACTTCTAATCCTTCCCCCTCATTTCATGGTCGACATCCCTCAACCAACCATCCAATTTATTGTGCTTTTTAATTGTCAAATATCTTGTATTATTCATTTCATGAAAAGAAAAAGAAATCCTATCCATTGCACATGTTGGCCGACATCACCATTTTCTTTTAATCATTTATTATGTTTTTAAATAGTCAAATGCATTGTTCATTCAATTAAAAACTTCATCTGATTTACTCCAATTACCATGCGCCCCCTCCTTCCTCTCTCCATATCCTCTTCCAATTTGTCCCCTTATCCCATGTGCTTCTTATCCCATGTGCTTTGTTTAATATCATCTTAATTAAATACAATAAAACAATAATAAACTCTCTTTATCCTAGTGCTAACCGTGCACCTCTCTCTTGGCTCATTGATTGTGCTTTTTATGTCTCTAATATCTAATATTTAAAGCCTCCCATTGGTTCCTTTAAATTCACATGGATTTAGAATAATTGTGTAGTTAATTAAGACCCTTGGATTTAGCTTTATTAAATCAAATCTTGGCCTTCTATTTGTGTTTGAAAAATCTCATTTACTATTGAAGATTTTTGTTTTAAATCCCATGTGCTCTTGAATATATATTATTGTTTAATTTCTCTCTCCCTCCTCCATGTGCAAACCGTCCTTGGCTATTGACTTTGGGAGATAAAGATTAAATCTTAATTAACATCCCTAATATAGTGGTTTAGAAGTTATTAGGTATAATATACAAAGGATGATTGGTTCTTTTAGCTAATTATGCTCATTAATAATTCATTTATGCTAATATTGAATC